>BMAV01025574.1:0-300270 GCA_019973955.1 Trichonephila inaurata madagascariensis
ACTTCTTGAAAACGACCTATTTGGCTTGAAAGCCAACTTACCGACCGATTTTAAAAAGCCGGCCAATTCTCACAGAACTTTGTTTTTCATTCAGAGAATTCAACGCTGATCACGAATATGTATGGCGCTGTCGAATTTCCAATTCCTTCAAAAGTTATGCCCAACTGTTTCTTTGAAATTTGTCCCCTCTTTCAATAGTCTGTTTCAGTGACATGCCCACCACTATTTTTTCTTTACCCTAGAAACTTTCCACAAAGAGACTCATTTCACTCAAAATTTGACCAGGAATCTAAATCTAGTCTCCGTTTCATGAATCTCACGTAACTGATATTTAAAACTGAAACACTTTGAAAAAACCGACATAATTGGCTTGAAAGTTAACTTACCGACCGATTTTAAAAAACCGGGTGTCACTCGAAGGAGAGGCCGCCCCCAAACCCAAAGACACTTAACACTTTACCCTGCGAATATTAGAACTCGAGTTATTGCACTTTGGTAATGCATTTCTATGACAAGTATCAAAAAACAGGGGTTAAAAAAGTAAAAAAAATTTAATTGCAGTAATATCTTTTTGAAGCATTCCTGTTTCAAATGGGCTAATTGCGAGCATTTCTCTTTTCCGTGCATTTGGATCATTTCCTTTATCTTCCTCCTCCTACCAAACTTATTTTTCTTGCACAAAATTTCCGCTGATCACCAATATGTAATTCCAATTCGTTCAAAGTTATACCCAACTGTTTCTTTGAAATTCGTCCCTCTTTCAATATTCTGTTTCAGTGACATGCCCACCACTATTTTTTTACTTTAGAAACTACCAAAGTGACCCATTTCACTCCAATTTGACCAGGAATCTAAATCTGGTTCCGTTTCAGGAAAATTCCTGTAACTGTTTTTAAAAATGAAAGACCTTCTTGAAAAACCGACCTATTTTGCTTGAAAGCCAACTTACCGATCGATTTTAAAAACCGGCCAATTCTCAAGAAAATTAATTTTTCTTGCACAGAAATTTAACGCTGACCACGAATATGTATGGCGCTGTCGTAATTCCAATTCGTTCAAAAGTTATGCCCAACTGTTTCTTTGAAATTCGTCCCCTTTTCAATAGTCTGTTTCGTGACATACCCACCACTATTTTTTTTACCCAGAAACTTACCAAATTTACTCATTTCACTCAAAATTTGACCAGGAATATAAATCTGGTCTCCGTTTCATGAAACTCATATAACTGATTTTTAAAAGGAAACACTTTGAAAAAGACCTAATTGCTTGAAAGTTAACTTACCGACCGATTTTAAAAACAGGGTGTCATTCGAATGAGAGGCCGCCCCAAAACCAAAGACACTTAAAACATTACCCTGCGATTATTAGAACTCGAGTTATTGCACTTTGATAATGCATTTCTATGACAAGTATCAGAAACACACCGAAAAGAAAAGTAAAAAATTTTAATTGCGGTAATATCCTTTTTGAAGCGTTCCTTTTTCAAATGGAGCTAATTGCGACGCATTTTCTCCTTTCCGTGCGTTTGGGTCATTTTTTGCTTCCTCAATTCCTACAAACTTAGTTTTCTTGCACAAAATCAATGCTGATCACGAATATGTATGGCGCTGGTCGACATTCCAATTTGTTCAAAAGTTATGCTCAACTGTTTCTTTGAAATTCGTCCCCTTTTTCACTAGTCTGTTTCAGTAACAGGCCCATCACTATTATTTTACCCTAGAAACTTTACCACACAAAGAGACTCATTTCACTCAAAATTTGACCAGGAATCTAAATCTGAATCTCCGTTTAAACGAAATTCCTGTAACTTTTTTCAAAAATGAAACACCTTCTTGAAAAATCGACCTATTTGGCGAAAGCCAACTTACCGACCGATTTTAAAACCGGCCATTCTCACAGAACTTGTTTTCATTCAGAATTCAACGCTGATCACGAATATGTATGGCGCTGTCGAATTTCCAATTCCTTCAAAAGTTATGCCCAACTGTTTCTTTGAAATTTGTCCCCTCTTTCAATAGTCTGTTTCAGTGACATGCCCACCACTATTTTTTCTTTACCCTAGAAACTTTCCACAAAGAGACTCATTTCACTCAAAATTTGACCAGGAATCTAAATCTAGTCTCCGTTTCATGAATCTCACGTAACTGATATTTCAAACTGAAACACTTTGAAAAAACCGACATAATTGGCTTGAAAGTTAACTTACCGACCGATTTTAAAAAAACCGGGTGTCACTCGAAGGAGAGGCCGCCCCCAAACCCAAAGACACTTAAAACTTTACCCTGCGATTATTAGAACTCGAGTTATTGCACTTTGGTAATGCATTTCTATGACAAGTATCAAAAACAGGGGTTAAAAAGTAAAAAATTTAATTGCAGTAATATCTTTTTTGAAGCATTCCTGTTTCAAATGGGCTTAATTGCGACGCATTTCTCTTTTCCGTGCGTTTGGATCATTTCTTTATCTTCCTCCTCCTACCAAACTTATTTTTTCTTGCACAAAATTTCCGCTGATCACCAATATGTAATTCCAATTCGTTCAAAAGTTATACCCAACTGTTTCTTTGAAATTCGTCCCCTCTTTCAATAGTCTGTTTCAGTGACATGCCCACCACTATTTTTTTACTTTAGAAACTTACCAAAGTGACCCATTTCACTCGCAATTTGACCAGGAATCTAAATCTGGTCTCCGTTTCAGGAAATTCCTGTAACTGTTTTTTAAAAATGAAAGACCTTCTTGAAAAAACCGACCTATTTTGCTTGAAAGCCAACTTACCGATCGATTTTAAAAAACCGGCCAATTCTCAAGAAAATTAATTTTTCTTGCACAGAGTTTAACGCTGACCACGAATATGTATGGCGCTGTCGTAATTCCAATTCGTTCAAAAGTTATGCCCAACTGTTTCTTTGAAATTCGTCCCCTTTTCAATAGTCTGTTTCAGTGACATGCCCACCACTATTTTTTTTACCCCAGAAACTTACCAAATTTACTCATTTCACTCAAAATTTGACCAGGAATCTAAATCTGGTCTCCGTTTCACGAAACTCATATAACTGATTTTTAAAAGGGAAACACTTTGAAAAAAAGACCTAATTCGCTTGAAAGTTAACTTACCGACCGATTTTAAAAAACAGGGTGTCATTCGAATGAGAGGCCGCCCCCAAAACCAAAGACACTTAAAACATTACCCTGCGATTATTAGAACTCGAGTTATTGCACTTTGATAATGCATTTCTATGACAAGTATCAGAAACACACCGAAAAAAGTAAAAAAATTTTAATTGCGGTAATATCCTTTTTGAAGCGTTCCTTTTTCAAATGGGCTTAATTGCGACGCATTTCTCCTTTCCGTGCGTTTGGGTCATTTTTTTGTCTTCCTCCAATTCCTACAAACTTAGTTTTTCTTGCACAAAATCCAATGCTGATCACGAATATGTATGGCGCTGGTCGACATTCCAATTTGTTCAAAAGTTATGCCCAACTGTTTCTTTGAAATTCGTCCCCTTTTTCACTAGTCTGTTTCAGTAACAGGCCCATCACTATTTATTTTTACCCTAGAAACTTACCACACAAAGAGACTCATTTCACTCAAAATTTGACCAGGAATCTAAATCTAGGCTCCGTTTAACGAAATTCCTGTAACTTTTTTTCAAAAATGAAACACCTTCTTGAAAAAATCGACCTATTTGGCTTGAAAGCCAACTTACCGACCGATTTTAAAAAGCCGGCCAATTCTCACAGAACTTTGTTTTTCATTCAGAGAATTCAACGCTGATCACGAATATGTATGGCGCTGTCGAATTTCCAATTCCTTCAAAAGTTATGCCCAACTGTTTCTTTGAAATTTGTCCCCTCTTTCAATAGTCTGTTTCAGTGACATGCCCACCACTATTTTTTCTTTACCCTAGAAACTTTCCACAAAGAGACTCATTTCACTCAAAATTTGACCAGGAATCTAAATCTAGTCTCCGTTTCATGAATCTCACGTAACTGATATTTAAAACTGAAACACTTTGAAAAACCGACATAATTGGCTTGAAAGTTAACTTACCGACCGATTTTAAAAAACCGGGTGTCACTCGAAGGAGAGGCCGCCCCCAAACCCAAAGACACTTAAAACTTTACCCTGCGATTATTAGAACTCGAGTTATTGCACTTTGGTAATGCATTTCTATGACAAGTATCAAAAAACAGGGGTTAAAAAAGTAAAAAAAATTTAATTGCAGTAATATCTTTTTTGAAGCATTCCTGTTTCAAATGGGCTTAATTGCGACGCATTTCTCTTTTCCGTGCGTTTGGATCATTTCTTTATCTTCCTCCTCCTACCAAACTTATTTTTTCTTGCACAAAATTTCCGCTGATCACCAATATGTAATTCCAATTCGTTCAAAAGTTATACCCAACTGTTTCTTTGAAATTCGTCCCCTCTTTCAATATTCTGTTTCAGTGACATGCCCACCACTATTTTTTTTTACTTTAGAAACTTACCAAAGTGACCCATTTCACTCGCAATTTGACCAGGAATCTAAATCTGGTCTCCGTTTCAGGAAATTCCTGTAACTGTTTTTTAAAAATGAAAGACCTTCTTGAAAAAACCGACCTATTTTGCTTGAAAGCCAACTTACCGATCGATTTTAAAAAACCGGCCAATTCTCAAGAAAATTAATTTTTCTTGCACAGAGTTTAACGCTGACCACGAATATGTATGGCGCTGTCGTAATTCCAATTCGTTCAAAAGTTATGCCCAACTGTTTCTTTGAAATTCGTCCCCTCTTTCAATAGTCTGTTTCAGTGACATGCCCACCACTATTTTTTACCAGAAACTTACCAAATTTACTCATTTCACTCAAAATTTGACCAGGAATCTAAATCTGGTCTCCGTTTCACGAAACTCATATAACTGATTTTTAAAAGGGAAACACTTTGAAAAAAAGACCTAATTCGCTTGAAAGTTAACTTACCGACCGATTTTAAAAAACAGGGTGTCATTCGAATGAGAGGCCGCCCCCAAAACCAAAGACACTTAAAACATTACCCTGCGATTATTAGAACTCGAGTTATTGCACTTTGATAATGCATTTCTATGACAAGTATCAGAAACACACCGAAAAAAAGTAAAAAAATTTTAATTGCGGTAATATCCTTTTTGAAGCGTTCCTTTTTCAAATGGGCTTAATTGCGACGCATTTCTCCTTTCCGTGCGTTTGGGTCATTTTTTTGTCTTCCTCCAATTCCTACAAACTTAGTTTTTCTTGCACAAAATCCAATGCTGATCACGAATATGTATGGCGCTGGTCGACATTCCAATTTGTTCAAAGTTATGCCCAATGTTTCTTTGAAATTCGTCCCCTTTTTCACTAGTCTGTTTCAGTAACAGGCCCATCACTATTTATTTTTACCCTAGAAACTTACCACACAAAGAGACTCATTTCACTCAAAATTTGACCAGGAATCTAAATCTGGTCTCCGTTTAACGAAATTCCTGTAACTTTTTTTCAAAAATGAAACACCTTCTTGAAAAAATCGACCTATTTGGCTTGAAAGCCAACTTACCGACCGATTTTAAAAAGCCGGCCAATTCTCACAGAACTTAGTTTTTCATTCAGAGAATTCAACGCTGATCACGAATATGTATGGCGCTGTCGAATTTCCAATTCCTTCAAAAGTTATGCCCAACTGTTTCTTTGAAATTTGTCCCCTCTTTCAATAGTCTGTTTCAGTGACATGCCCACCACTATTTTTTCTTTACCCTAGAAACTTTCCACAAAGAGACTCATTTCACTCAAAATTTGACCAGGAATCTAAATCTAGTCTCCGTTTCATGAATCTCACGTAACTGATATTTCAAACTGAAACACTTTGAAAAAACCGACATAATTGGCTTGAAAGTTAACTTACCGACCGATTTTAAAAAACCGGGTGTCACTCGAAAGAGAGGCCGCCCCCAAACCCAAAGACACTTAAAACTTTTACCCTGCGATTATTAGAACTCGAGTTATTGCACTTTGGTAATGCATTTCTATGACAAGTATCAAAAAACAGGGGTTAAAAAAGTAAAAAAAATTTAATTGCAGTAATATCTTTTTTGAAGCATTCCTGTTTCAAATGGGCTAATTGCGACGCATTTTCTCTTTTCCGTGCGTTTGGATCATTTCTTTATCTTCCTCCTCCTACCAAACTTATTTTTTCTTGCACAAAATTTCCGCTGATCACCAATATGTAATTCCAATTCGTTCAAAAGTTATACCCAACTGTTTCTTTGAAATTCGTCCCCTCTTTCAATAGTCTGTTTCAGTGACATGCCCACCACTATTTTTTTTTACTTTAGAAACTTACCAAAGTGACCCATTTCACTCGCAATTTGACCAGGAATCTAAATCTGGTCTCCGTTTCAGGAAAATTCTGTAACTGTTTTTAAAAATGAAAGACCTTCTTGAAAAACCGACCTATTTTGCTTGAAAGCCAACTTACCGATCGATTTTAAAAAACCGGCCAATTCTCAAGAAAATTAATTTTTCTTGCACAGAGTTTAACGCTGACCACGAATATGTATGGCGCTGTCGTAATTCCAATTCGTTCAAAAGTTATGCCCAACTGTTTCTTTGAAATTCGTCCCTTTTTCAATAGTCTGTTTCAGTGACATGCCCACCACTATTTTTTTACCCCAGAAACTTACCAAATTTACTCATTTCACTCAAAATTTGACCAGGAATCTAAATCTGGTCTCCGTTTCACGAAACTCATATAACTGATTTTTAAAAGGAAACACTTTGAAAAAAAGACCTAATTCGCTTGAAAGTTAACTTACCGACCGATTTTAAAAACAGGGTGTCATTCGAATGAGAGGCCGCCCCAAAACCCAAAAACACTTAAAACATTACCCTGCGATTATTAGAACTCGAGTTATTGCACTTTGATAATGCATTTTCTATGACAAGTATCAGAAACACACCGAAAAAAAGTAAAAAAATTTTAATTGCGGTAATATCCTTTTTGAAGCGTTCCTTTTTCAAATGGGCTTAATTGCGACGCATTTCTCCTTTCCGTGCGTTTGGGTCATTTTTTTGTCTTCCTCCAATTCCTACAAACTTAGTTTTTCTTGCACAAAATCCAATGCTGATCACGAATATGTATGGCGCTGGTCGACATTCCAATTTGTTCAAAAGTTATGCCCAACTGTTTCTTTGAAATTCGTCCCCCTTTTTTACTAGTCTGTTTGAACAGGCCCATCACTATTTATTTTACCCTGAAACTTACCACACAAAGAGACTCATTTCACTCAAAATTTGACCAGGAATCTAAATCTGGTCTCCGTTTAACGGAATTCCTGTAACTTTTTTTCAAAAATGAAACACCTTCTTGAAAAAATCGACCTATTTTGCTTGAAAGCCAACTTACCGACCGATTTTAAAAAGCCGGCCAATTCTCACAGAACTTAGTTTTTCATTCAGAGAATTCAACGCTGACCACGAATATGTATGGCGCTGTCGTAATTCCAATTCGTTCAAACGTTATGCCCAACTGTTTCTTTGAAAATCGTCCCCTCTTTCAATAGTCTGTTTCAGTTCTGTTTTCCCAGCACTATTTTTTTTTACTTTATAAACTTACCAAAGTGACCCATTTCACTCGAAATTTGACAAGGAATCTAAATCTGGTCTCCGTTTCACGAAAATCCTGTAAATTTTTTAAATGAAACACCTTCTTGAAAAAACCGACCTATTTGGCTTGAAAGCCAACTTACCGACCGATTTTAAAAAACCGGCCAATTCTCACCAAAATTAGTTTTTCTTGCACAGACTTCAACGCTGACCACGAATATGTATGGCGCTGCCGAAATTCCAATTCTTTCAAAATTTATGCCCAACTGTTTCTTTGAAATTCGTCCCCTTTTTCAATAGTCTGTTTCAGTGACATGCCCACCACTATTTTTTTACCCCAGAAACTTACCAAATTTACTCATTTCACTAAAAAAATTTGACCAGGAATCTAAATCTGGTCTCCTTTTCCCTAAAAACTCATATAACTGATTTTTAAAAGTGAAACACTTTGAAAAAAGACCTAATTCGCTTGAAAGTTAACTTACCGACCGATTTTAAAAAACCGGGTGTCACTCGAAGGAGAGGCCGCCCCCAAACCCAAAGACACTCAAAACTTTACCCTGTGATTATTAGAACTCGAGTTATTGCACTTTGGTAATGCATTTCTATGACAAGTATAAAAAAAACAGGGGGAAAAAAAGTAAAAAAATTTTAATTGCAGTAATATCTTTTTTGAAGCGTTCCTGTTTCAAATGGGCTTAATTGCGACGCATTTCTCTTTTCCGTGTGTTTGGATCATTTCTTTATCTTCCTCCTCCTACCAAACTTAATTATTCTTGCACAGAATCCACCGCTGATCACGAATATGTATGGCGCTGGTCGAAATTCCAATTTGTTCAAAAGTTATGCCCAACTGTTTCTTTGAAATTCGTCCCTTTTTTCACTAGTCTGTTTCAGTGACAGGCCAACACTAATTTTTTTTACCCTAGAAACTTACCACAAAGAGATTCATTTCACTCAAAATTTGATCAGGAATCTAAATCTGGTCTCCGTTTCAGGAGACTTTTTAAAAATGTTTTAACTGTTTGTTTTTTGTAACTGTTTTTTAAAAATGAAACACCTTGAAAAAACCGACCTATTTGGCTTGAAAGCCAACTTACCGACCGATATAAGCAAACGGCCAATTCTCACCAAACTTAGTTTTTCTTGCACAGAATTCAACGCTGACCACGAATGTGTATGGCGCTGGTCGAAATTCCAATTCGTTCAAATGTTATGTCCAACTGTTTCTTTGAAATTCGTCCCCTCTTTCAATAGTCTGTTTCAGTGACATGCCCACCACTATTTTTTTACCCTAGAAACTTACCAGTGACCCATTTCACTCGAAATTTGACATGGAATCAAAAAACTGGTCTCCGTTTCCTGAAATTCCTGTAACTGTTTTTAAAATGGGAAAAACCTTCTTTAAAAAACCCACCTATTTTGGGTTGGAAAGCCAACTTACCGACCGATTTAAAACCGGCCATTTCTCACCAAAATTAGTTTTCTTGCACAGATTCAACGCTGACCACGAATATGTATGGCGCTGTCGAAATTCCAATTCGTTCAAAAGTTATGCCCAACTGTTTCTTTGAAATTCGTCCCCTCTTTCAATAATCTGTTTCAGTGACATGCCCACCACTATTTTTTTTTACCCTAGAAACTTTACCAAAGTGACCCATTTCACTCCAATTTGACCAGAAATCTAAATCTGGTCCCCGTTTCAAGAAATTCCTGTAACTTTCTTTTAAAAATAAAACACCTTCTTGAAAAAACCGATCTATTTGGCTTGAAAGCCAACTTACCGAAAGATTTTAAAAACCAGCCAATTCTCACCAAAATTAGTTTTCTTGAACAGAATCCAACGCTGATCACGAATATGTGTGGTGCTGTCGAATTCCAATTCGTTCAAAAGTTATGCCCAACTGTTTCTTTGAAATTCGTCCCCTTTTTCAATAGTCTGTTTCAGTGACATGCCCACCACTATTTTTTTTTTTTACCCCAGAAACTTACCAAATTTACTCATTTCACTCAAAATTTGACCAGGAATCTAAATCTAGTCTACGTTTCATGAATCTCACGTAACTGATTTTTAAAACTGAAACACTTTGAAAAAACCGACATAATTCGCTTGAAAGTTAACTTACCGACCGATTTTAAAAAACAGGGTGTCATTCGAATGAGAGGCCGCCCCCAAACCCAAAGACACTTAAAACATTACCCTGCAATTATTAGAAGTCGAGTTATTGCACTTTGGAAATGCATTTCTATGACAAGTATCAGAAAAACACCGAAAAAAAAAGTAAAAAAATTTTATTTGCGGTAATATCCTTTTTGAAGCGTTCCTGTTTCAAATGGGCTTAATTGCGACACATTTCTCCTTTCCGTGCGTTTGGGTCATTTTTTTGTCTTCCTCCAATTCCTACAAACTTAATTTTTCTTGCACAGAATCCACCGCTGATCACGAATATGTATGGCGCTGGTCGAAATTCCAATTTGTTCAAAAGTTATGCCCAACTGTTTCTTTGAAATTCGTCCCTTTTTTCACTAGTCTGTTTCAGTGACAGGCCAACACTAATTTTTTTTACCCTAGAAACTTACCACAAAGAGATTCATTTCACTCAAAATTTGATCAGGAATCTAAATCTGGTCTCCGTTTCAGGAAATTCCTGTAACTGTTTTTTAAAAATGAAACACCTTGAAAAAACCGACCTATTTGGCTTGAAAGCCAACTTACCGACCGATTTAAGCAAACGGCCAATTCTCACCAAAATTAGTTTTTCTTGCACAGAATTCAACGCTGACCACGAATGTGTATGGCGCTGTCGTAATTCCAATTCGTTCAAAAGTTATGCCCAACAGTTTCTTTTTAAATTCGTCCCTCTTTTTAATAGTCTGTTTCGGTGACATGCCCACCACTATTTTTTTTTTTACTCGAAACTTACCAAAGAGACTCATTTCACTGAAAATTTGACCAGGAATCTAAATATGGTCTCCGTTTCAAGAAACTCACGTAACTGTTTTTTAAAAGTGAAACACTTTGAAAAAACCGACCTATTTGGCTTGAAAGTTAACTTACCGACCGATTTTAAAAAACCGTGTGTCACTCGAACGATAGGCCGCCCCCAAACCCAAAGACACTTAAAACTTTATCCTGCGATTTTTAGAAATCGAGTTATTGCACTTTGATAATGCATTTCTATGACAAGTATCAGAAGCACACCGAAAGAAAAAGTAAAAAAATTTTAATTGCTGTAATATCCTTTTTGTAGCGTTCCTGTTTCAAATAGGCTTAATTGCGACGCATTTCTCCTTTCCGTGCGTTTGGGTCATTTTTTTGTCTTCCTCCAATTCCTACAAACTTAGTTTTTCTTGCACAAAATTTCCGCTGATCACGAATATGTATGGCGCTGGTCGAAATTCCAATTCGTTCAAAATTTATGCCCAACTGTATCTTTGAAATTCGTCCCCTCTTTCAATAGTCTTTTTCAGTGACATGCCCACCACTATTTTTTTTTACTTTAAAAACTTACCAAAGTGACCCATTTCACTCGCAATTTGACCAGGGAATCTAAATCTGGTCTCCGTTTCACGAAATTCCTGTAACTTTTTTAAAATGAAACACCTTCTTGAAAAAACCGACCTATTTGGCTTAAAGCCACAACTTACCGACCGATTTTAAAAACCGGCCAATTCTCACCAAAATTAGTTTTTCTTTCACAGAATTTAACGCTGACCACGAATATGTATGGCGCTGTCGAAATTCCAATTCCTTCAAAGGTTATGCCCAACTGTTTCTTTGAAATTTGTCCCCTCTTTTAAAAGTCTGTTTCAGTGACATGCCCACCACTATTTTTTCTTTACCCTGGAAACTTTCCACAAAGAGACTCATTTCTCTCAAAATTTGACCAGGAATCTAAATTTGGTCTCCGTTTCATGAATCTCACGTAACTGTTTTTTAAAAGTGAAACACTTTGAAAAAAATGACATAATTGGCTTGAAAGTTAACTTACCCACCGATTTTAAAAACACCGGGTGTCATTCGAACGGGAGGCCACCCCCAAACCCAAAGAAACTTAAAACTTTATCCTGCGATTATTAGAACTCGAGTTATTGCATTTTGGTAATGCATTTCTATGACAAGTATCAGAAAAAAAAGAAAACAAATAGTATAAAAAAATTTAATTGCAGTAATATCCTTTTTGAAGCGTTCCTGTTTCAAATGGGCTTAATTGCGACGCATTTCTCCTTTCCGTGCGTTTGGATCATTTCTTTATCTTCCTCCTCCTACCAAACTTAGTTTTCCTGCACAAAATTTCCGCAGATCACCAATATGTATGGCGCTGGTCGAAATTCCAATTCGTTCAAAAGTTATGCCCAACTGTTTCTTTGAAATTCGTCCCTCTTTCAATAGTCTGTTTCAGTGACATGCCCACCACTATTTTTTTTACCCTAGAAACTTACCAAAGTGACCCATTTCACTCGAAATTTGACCAGGAATCTAAATCTGGTCTCCGTTTCACGAAATTCCTGTAACTGGTTTTTAAAAATGAAATACCTTTAAAAAACCGACCTATTTGGCTTGAAAGCCAACTTACCGACCGATTTAAAAACGGCCAATTCTCACCAAACTTAGTTTTTCTTTCACAGAATTCAACGCTGACCACGAATATGTATGGCGCTGGTCGAATTTCCAATTCGTTCAAAAGTTGTGCGCAACTGTTTCTTTGAAATTCGTCCCCTCTTTCAATAGTCTGTTTCAGTGACATGCCCCCCACTATTTTTTTTTCTCTAGAAACATACCAAAGAGACTCATTTCACTCAAAATTTGACCAGGAATCTAAATCTGGTCTCCGTTTCAAGAGATTCACGTAAAACACTTTGAAAAAACCGACCTAATTGGCTTGAAAGTTAACTTACCGACCGATTTTAAAAAACCGGGTGTCATTCGAACGATAGGCCACATCCAAACCCAAAGACACTTAAAACTTTACCCTGCGATTATTAGAACTCGAGTTATTGAACTTTGGTAATGCATTTCTATGACAAGTATAAAAAAAACAGGGGGAAAAAAAGTAAAAAAATTTTAATTGCAGTAATATCCTTTTTGAAGCGTTCCTGTTTCCAATGGGCTTAATTGCGACGCATTTCTCTTTTTCGTGCGTTTAAATCATTTCTTTATCTTCCTCCAATTCCTACCAAACTTAGTTTTTCTTGCACAAAATTTCCGCTGATCACGAATATGTATAGGGCGCTGGTCGAAATTCCAATTCGTTCAAAAGTTATGTCCAACTGTTTCTTTGAAATTCGTCCCCTCTTTCAATAGTCTGTTTCAGTGACATGCCCACCACTATTTTTTTTTACCCTAGATACTTACCAAAGTGACCCATTTCACTCGAAATTTGACATGGAATCAAAATCTGGTCTCCGTTTCATGAAATTCCTGTAACTGTTTTTAAAAATGAAACACCTTCTTGAAAAAACCGACCTATTTGGCTTGAAAGCCAATTTACCGACCGATTTAAAAAACCGGCCAATTCTCACCAAAATTAGTTTTTCTTGCACAGAATTCAACGCTGACCACGAATATGTATGGCGCTGTCGAAATTCCAATTCGTTCAAAAGTTATGCCCAACTGTTTCTTTGAAATTCGTCCCCTCTTTCAATAATCTGTTTCAGTGACATGCCCACCACTATTTTTTTTTACCCTAGAAACTTACCAAAGTGACCCATTTCACTCGCAATTTGATCAGAAATCTAAATCTGGTCCCCGTTTCAAGAAATTCCTGTAACTTTCTTTTAAAAAATAAAACACCTTCTTGAAAAAACCGATCTATTTGGCTTGAAAGCCAACTTACCGAAAGATTTTAAAAAACCAGCCAATTCTCACCAAAATTAGTTTTTCTTGAACAGAATCCAACGCTGATCACGAATATGTGTGGTGCTGTCGTAATTCCAATTCGTTCAAAAGTTATGCCCAACTGTTTCTTTGAAATTCGTCCCCTCTTTCTATAATCTGTTTCAGTGACATGACCATCACTATTTTTTTTACCCTAGAAACTTATCAAAGAGACTCATTTCACTCGAAATTTGACCAGGAATCTAAATCTGGTCTCCGTTTCACAAAATTCCTGTAACTTTTTTTCAAAAATGAAACACCTTGAAAAAATCGACCTATTTGGCTTGAAAGCCAACTTATCGACCGCGATTTTAAAAAACCGGCCAATTCTCACCGAACTAAGTTTTTCTTGCACAGAATTCAATTCTGACCGCGAATATGTATGGCGCTGTCGAAATTCCAATTCGTTCAAAAGTTATGCCCAACTGTTTCTTTGAAATTCGTCCCCTTTTTCAATAGTCTGTTTCAGTGACATGCCCACCACTATTTTTTTTACCCTAGAATTTTACCAAAGTGACTCATTTCACTCAAAATTTGACCAGAAATCTAAATCTGGTCTCCGTTTCACGAAACTCATGTAACTGTTTTTTAAAAATGAAACACTTTAAAAAAACCGACCTAATTGGCTTGAAAGTTAAGTTACCGACCGATTTTAAAAAACCGGGTGTCATTCGAATGAGAGGCCTCCCCCAAACCTAAAGACACTTAAAACATTACCCTGCGATTATTAGAACTCGATTTATTGTACTTTGGTAATGCATTTCTATGACAAGTATCAGAAAAACACCGAAAAAAAGTAAAATATTTTAATTGCGGTATTATCCTTTTTGAAGTGTTCCTGTTTCAAATGGGCTTAATAAACACGTACTGTATTGTTAATAAACACGCACTGTATTGTTAATAAACATGTACTGTACTGTTTATAAACACGTACTGTATTTATTTACTAATAATAAATAATAACTTAATAATAAATGCGGAATATGTATTTCCTACATTACTACAATAAAAACACTTTTCAGATCACGTTTAAAGAAAACGCAAGATACAAACCTAATAATAACAGCCACAAACATAATGCTGTCAAATAATGCATTTCGTATCAATCTATTCAAAATATATTAAAAAATAAAACATTTTCTTTTCAAGTAAATTCTCGCATTTATAGGCACTAAAAGACTCAATCTGCATATTATCAGCCAATCTTGAATATTTTTCGGTACATAATTACTTAACTACTAATACTAACTGATTCGACGATCACCCCAAAAAGTCTTAGTGCTCCGCCGGTCGATCGCTATTGACTTAATGCCCACCCCTGCCTTAGATGACTGGTACAAAAAGAAATCCCTGTTCCAGCCAGTCGTTAAGCTCCTTTATATTCTTGTCCTTTTGTTGTTTCGCTACTCATGAAAGTAGGGATGAGGCTGCAATAATATAATAAAGTACAGGGTTATCAGAAATGAATGACCCGAATACAGAATTTAATAATTCCCAGCTGAATATTAATATGTCATTGTAAAAATAAAATATGAATTTTTGAGTTTGCAACATTGTTTTTGTCAAATAGGTGACAAGCAATGTTGTAATTGTGAACAGAAGTGAAAAGGGCGTCGCAGCGGAGGAAAGCATTTTGTGTGCTCTCGTTTGCAAAAAGTCTGTCAATAATAATGAATCACCGTGAATTTCGGCGAAAGTATCGGGGAAAAGCACCGACATCTTTTTGAAGATGGTATAACAGTTTCGGAAACGGATGCCTGTGGATCCCCGGTTCGCAATGATATTATACGGGTAACTAAAGGAAGTCACATTGAGCATTTGTAAAAACAAATTTTACTTTACATCAAGAAACGTTACGTACGAAACACGCACAAATCTCATATTTAATCTCTACAAGGGCATCTTCATTGTCATTTTCGGTTTATTCCTACGGGAATTATTGAATTTTTTAATTGGGTAACTCATTTCTAATAACCCGGTATATCACTGTAAATCATTAATGAATGCATTGACGTCTTTCAGTGATGCCCGGAATCGTGGAGATAGAGAAACCCGCCTACTATGTACCCGAAAATGTGGGCGTGATGGAGATGGAGTGATCCGATTGGACGGGACGGACGGGGAATCACAGTTAGGTACGCGACCCAGAATCAGACAGCAGATCTGGAAGTGATTTCGAACCTGTCACCGGTGAGCTGATTTTCAAGGAAGGGGAGGAAAGGAAGACGATTCTTGTTCCAATCGTAGACGATGATCAGCGGGAGCCAATGGAGCAGTTTGAGGTGTATCTACTGGACCCACAACCAGGACCAGGAGTCATCAATTTCAAAGGACTAGGCTCCACTCGGAAGACAGTGGTCATCATAAGAGATAACGATAGTAAGTCTTTTATGTTTTTTATGTATATATTTAGTTTAAAAAATATTATTCTGAAGAGTATTTATATATAAATATTTCTATTAGCTCAGGCTCTTGGTCGAATCATAGCATTAACATTTCAAAATAATTAATTCAAAGTGCGATAAAACTCCCATTTTAGCACTCATATTATAATATATTATATTTACTTTATTAATTTAATGTGTATTATCCTCTGAAGAGTGTATTTGTATTACAATCAAATGATTCGCCGCCAGCCAGTAGGGGGGATATGACCCTCGGCTTGTAACCGTGTGGGTTCGGGTTCGAATCCCAAGTAAGGCATGGCTGTATTTTCTTCGGGAAAGAGAAGTCGGACTTTCACCAGTAATAAATTTCCGTCTCGAAAGGAAAGCAGAGCACCCCTCCTGTTATATGCTGGGATCATCATTTGTAATAAATGTCTATATTCTTCTGTTTGTGTATTGTATGTTTCTATTTTTTCCTCGTATTTCATGTATATCCCAGGATAAAAACACACGGAAACAACAATTATATGAATTTTTAATATACCATGTATTTATGTTTATCGTATTTAATATTTATATATTATTGCCCCAGACAATTTAATATTTTTCATGGTTATTGTTGTTTTCCCTTGACATTCAATTTAAAAGCGAATTTAAGTTTTTATTCATGCTGCACTTTAAAGCTGCGTGAAGACTATTGGCTACAAACCTCATTATTCAGAAATATGGTTAAAAACGAGGACGGTACTTCAACTGCCTTCCTCACTTTCCAAACTTTCTCACCATGGCAACATGAGGATTTTGAGCCTCGAAGGATTTAACGTACATCAATCCCTGTACTCGGCGAGTCTTCAGTGGCACCAGAGGACTCGTGTTCACATGATTCGACAACGCCGGTCACAATTTCGCCAATCCCTTTTGCTAGTGGAAGTTTCTCATGTACTAAAATAAACTATTTGAGTAGGAAAATAATCTATATTATAAAATGACTGGTAAATAACATTTGTGTGGATACAGATTCTAATTTAAATAGAATTATTGGATTGTGCACGTTTTAAATAGAATTAAAAAGAATTATTCTAATGAATTTATAAACAGGAATGAATAATTTAGAATAGATCATTAAGAACATAATTACGATAGAACCGATTCCCAAACTATCGGGCATGCCCTATGGGGTATGATTACCCTACGTGGGTGGGGGTGCATGTATATCGAAAAGTCGATTATTTAAAAAAGCTATTAATTTACTGAATAGAAACAAAACAAAATACGTTCTGACACCTTTGCACTGATATAATGCACTTGAAAATGTATTAGTACTGCACAAGGAATTTGATAATTAATTTATCGATACAAAAGTAAGAATAAGTTTAATAATTACTAGTGACTTCCATGGGTTTGTCACATACAAAAATTTCATACTTATCTTGATAATTTGTACGGTTTATAATTAAAGTCGGTTTTTTTGTAGCTTCAGCTACATAAAACATATCATTGTCTTTAATACATTCTTACTGTAGGGGGAGAGCGATGAAAATTTGGTTTTACATATTGAAAGTTTGAGAAGCATTGTATTAAGAATTACATAAGAAAAAACCTTCAGCATACTTTGTTCTTGTGAAATTCTTATTCTGTTGAAATTCTGTTTTCTTAATGATCTATTCTAAGCTTTTCATTCATGTTCTTGAATACATTAGATTAATTCTTTTTTTAGAGATTTGAAACGTACAGTCCGCTAATTTTATTTAAATTATAATCTGTATCCCTACTTAGTAAGTAAAAACAGAACTTCAATATAAGGTTGGCAGTATTAATTTCAATAAAGATTTGGTGCAATCGCTAATGTTTAGACAGTATGCTTTGTCTAACTACAGAACTTTGCGTTACGAACATGAAATTGAGACTGCAGATTTCAAATATTACAACTAATATACCAGCATTTGTAAAAAAAAGGGGGAAAAAAAGATAAAATGCAGAAATTATAAAAGAAAATAACTATTTTTTCTAATATTTTTAATTAGTTTACCGTTTTATTAAAGGAAAAAAGTACTGCACAGAAAAAAAAATTAAGTCAATTCCTATTTATGTCAACAAAGAAAATTTTATTTTATAGTTACATTTTATTAAATAATTACAATTAATATAAATATGTATATACATATGACAGAATCACATTATTAAGTGACAAAATAGAAAACGATTTTCCTTGCAATTTTCCATTTTTCTTTCTATATAGGGTGTGGGACTATATATATATATTTTATTACTATTTATTCATTCATTAAATTTAATTATTCTAATAAAATAGTATAGTAAAAAAGAAATCACATTCTCAGAAATTAGGCCATTCCAGGTGAAATTTGAACCCACTACCCTTGTATTAGAAGTCCAAAGCGCTATCCATTGCGTTACAGGGACACAATGAACAATTTTCCTTTCTATATATGCTGTTGGACTATTATTTTTGTTTCTTCCAATTTATTTATTTTTTAATTTAATTAATGAATTAATATTTGACAAGAGTTTGGCACTACAAGTTTTAAAAAGTGTATTTGAACTTGAATAATAGAAAGTATTTTATCAACGATTGAAAATTTGAACAATATATATATATATATATGAAATATTTCTATAATATTTTTGGAGATTGGTAATGCTAACTATAATGTCGTGGCGAGAGGATGGTACTGTAACAAAAGAACAGGGCGTTGCCGTTGGTGATGATCACTGCATATTAGATACATTTTCTATGCTGGTTTATGTTGCGTATTCAATGTTATTGAGGAGGCAGTTTTCTAAGTTAATCCAGTTTATTCAACATTTAACATAGAGCATTTCAATATCACAAGGAGCAAAAATAATGGCACAAAACACAGAACAAAGAAACTACGACACTACGCAAGGCAGCCAGTTACATGATTAAAGACGCGCGATTAATGACAAGCGAGAAATCACATTATTTTGAGGAGGTGGATCGATGTAGTTCCAGAAGTCCCCGTTAGGCGGGTAACTAATTAAAATAGTTAAACGGTTGTCCTGGAGGACTAGACCATAGATAAATAAAAAAAAACTATTAGATTAAATCCCTGGGAAATATTACAATATATATAGGGAAAGAGGGAACTAGAAGTAGAGGCATTGAAAAAAAGATGACGCGTTAAAAAAGTCTGTATAAGTCGTAGCGGCAGGTTACTGAGGGAACTTAAAATCATTTAACCCTGTGTTGGAGGATAGTAGAGGGTGTTCAAAAGCTTCGGGCTCCGCGACGTCAAGCTGATACATAAGGCACGGCGATAAAAATTTTAAGAGCCACTGATTTAAAATATTATCCATCGCTAGCCACTACTTTTTAACTTTCTTCTGGTAGAAAACAGATACCTGAGTAGAACGGATACCTTCATCTTTAGAGCCTATCCACGAATCCACCCAAATTTTAATATCTTCATATGATGTGCTAGACCAGTGATTACCAAAGTGGTCTATATTGACCACTAGAAGTCCATGACGACTTGCAAGGGGTCCACGTCAGCAGAAAAACAATTTGAAGGGCTATTAGGTGTAAATGGGGGTCTACAAGAGTGGATCTAATTAAATAAGTTCGTGACTTTAATTTTAATAGAATAATTTAATCAAATGGAAATCAGGTTTACAGTGTTTCTTGTCTGAATTAAGTTAAAGGAGTATAATATTGGACGTCGTGATTTTTCCCAGTTTTTTAATTTGTGATTGACACAATCTGCCTGGAAATAAAGTTTTAAACCATTCAACATTTAAATGCCCCTTATTCAGATTTTGAAACTAGGTTTGAGAATGTTTCGACTATGGTGATACCACAGTAGGCAATGAATTCATATGGTCACATCGAAAGAAAAGTGAAAAGTCAGATTACAAGTGGAACTGAGATAAGAATAGGCACTAAAAAGGACCTTAAAGTAAAGTTGAGAAAGGGATGTCAGCAATTTTGGTTTTAAAAAGATATTCCTGCTATTTCTCCCAAATTATGGAATATCTTGAGAAAGTTTTAATTGCTTTTTTCTTGTAAGAAGGAGTTTCAAGTGGTTGCCAAACTCTAAAACAAAAAAAAAAAAGAAAAAAAGACTGGATACTACTGACTGAGGAGATTTTGGGTTAAATCTGACAAGATTGATGCAAAATGTTTCAAAGTTTGTTATTGAAACACACGATTCATCCCTCCTATTAAACGCATTTGTTTGTTACTCATTTATTTTATGTATTAAGGGGTCTCAGGGGTGTTACATTTCTCTAGAGGTCTGAAAATATAAATAATTTTCAAACAAGTATAATTCTTTTAAATTTAAATTAAATGATTCGAATCTTTTACACATTATTTATAAAAGAATGGAGCTTCGCAAAAGTATAAAATTATTAAAATATAATAATAATTTTATTGGAATAATATAGAAATTTAATATAGAAATTTAACACCCCTGAGACCTCTTAATTAAATTTTAGTTGAGAGTAGCTAATTAAATTTTAATTAAATTAACTACCCTGTGTTTCTTAAGTTTCAACACTAAGTTAGAAATTTAAATCTTTTTATTTCAATAGCTCTGTGTCAGCTGTGAAAAAGATATTTAAATTAATAAATTGGCAAAAATTCAATACTAGTTAAATAGGGGTCTACCCAAAACCGAAAAACTTGGCGAGGGGTCTAAGAGACTGAAAAGTTTGGGAACTTCTGTGCTAGACTATAGTTCATGGATCGGAACAGAGGATGATCAAAAAGAGCGATGCCTTATGAATTACGTTGGTGGGGTAGGAATACCCAATTGAATATTTCTGATGGGGCCGCGGTAGAATAGTAGTAAAGGTAACGGACTCGTGGCTGGCGTGTCATGAGTTCGAGTCGACTACCACTGAAGACCGGCCGTGTAGGGAAGTGATGGTTTCTATCGAGGAATAAAACGTCCTCCCGTGGTGTGGTAGTTAGGAGAGGGTGCTAGTTCAGAAATCGTTCTAGTCACTTGGCCATGGTTCAAAATGAAGAGATCCGTCGCCAAACGTCCTCGTCTTGCTAAACAGTGCTACGTTAGTATTCCCTCACTCGCTCTCTGAGTACCTGCCGCAACTTGTAGATAAGCATTATCATGCACGAGACGAATTTTGCGGAGTGGGAAGTAGTAGAGCTCAGTTCAGTCTCATAAATTACGTTTGGTAGAGAGCCTTAGTAATTGTTTCGTTCGGTCTGAGCAACTCACAATGCACTACAGCAAGCTGATCTCACCAAATACACAAAAATAATGTTTTTCCTTGAATAGCCGGCTGTTGAAGCATGGCCACTTGATTTTATGATTTCCTCTATTTTGAGTAATCGTAGTGGATCCATCAGTCATCACCAGTGGCTATACGGTGCCAAACACTCTCTCGTTTATTCCTGGCAAGTAGCATTTCACAGGCGTAAAATCAGTATTCAACGTTTCACGGCTTTAGTTCCTATGGAACTGAATTTCCTTGCTTTTGAATCATTCCCAACGGTTTTAAATCATATGAAATTTATTGTTGATTGATTTATTGTACAAATTCCTGATGCATTTGGAATGAATCTTCCTAAAATGGTCTCCAACTACATTCTTTGTCTTCGACGTCAAACTCACCATTGTTCAACTTTTGAAACCATTCGCGCAACAACTTCGCTCCCTCAAACCCTCCTCAACCAATGTTTTTACAAGCAATCGATGCGCCTCAGATGTAGATGTCTTCAATTTAAAGAGTAAATCAAAAGAGAGAGAGAGTGGGTTCCCACACAGAAATAACACTTATTCCGCTCAAAACTCGACATTTTTGTACGAAAATTATTACTTGATGCTGATACAAAATTGTTAATACTTTCATGGTGTTGCCTGATGTCGAACTTTTCGATATGACATTTTACACATCTGAAAATTTCAATCATTGCTTGCTCGCGAGGTCCTCTTTTGTCAGACAGCGGAAAATTATTTATACTCATTATATAAAATTAAAATACGAAAGTAAATGTCCTTATTTTAACCATAAATAATAAGTCTGTTGATGAAAGAGCTTTCTTCCTTTGTTAAATTTTTTGCATGATGTTACGAAATATAATTCTAACACCTTGCTTTCTGTTTTAGTGAAACCCGGATTTTTCGAACTGGAGCAACCTTCTTATGTCGTCTCGGAAGATACCGGAACTGTCCGGGTGGGTGTGGTAAGAAAGGGTGGAAGTGATGGTGAGATTCACATGATTTATCAAACAGTAAGTAACACCGCTGAGGCTAACCAAGATTTCATACCTGCCACTGGGGAACTAATCTTTGAGGAAGGAGATGAGAGAAAGGACATCGTCATCAACATTCTGGATGATGAAATGAGAGAGTCCAGCGAGACATTCGAGGTTCAGATCCTGGACGCAACACCAGTGCCTGGGGTTCTGAATTTCAGACGATTCGAATCCAAGCTGACGACTGTAGTGACCATCACGGATAACGACAGTAAGAGGTTTTTTCCCATTAATTTCAATTGGTGAGGGATAAGTAGTTGTTTGTACTTATAAATCTCCAACAAAAAAAAGCTCAAGGAATTCATGCAGATAAATATAATTAAAATAATAGTTCAGGTTCTTTAAGTAAAACATTCTCAGAAAGTAATATTAAAGATTTTATCACAATGCACTGTCCAGTGTTTCCGACGTGTTTTTAATCCGGTTGGTGCCTTTCATGCGATCTTAAAGGAGTTATTTTGAGGCACTGAGGATTGTTTGACGAATCTAAGCCACAAAATCAGCAATTAAAAATGTTCTATAATGCGTCTCTGAGTATAGTTTTCTTCAGTTCTCCATTGTAAAACTTTTTTTCAATGTTTTTTGACTTGCCGAAAAATGAGAGAAAGCAAGAGTACCGAAGGAAAATAATTTTTTTGCTCAGAATTCTCACAGTTTAAGAGGCATGGGTGCAGTACATTACGTTAGAAACCAAGGCTACCTTAATGACGTGAAAGCATCCAAATTCCCCAATAAGGGAAAAAATCCCCTCAGTATTGAGATAGAATGCACATCTTAAAACAAGACAAAGATAGACAAGAAAATAAGCAAATAAATTATAGCTTTTTTTACAAAAGAATATTTATATTTATTTCTTCGCTCACCCAAGTGTCAGTATTTTTCCAAGGCCACTTTCTTTCAAATTCCAGCATGTTGCGGCTTAGTTTTCTATTCGCTATTACTTTCAAAGAAACACAACAGATGGATTTGGGATTTTTTTTGCTTTTTGTTTTTTGAACAACAAACATAAGCCGAAGGAACAAAATGATTCAGTTAACGTAAGTGTACAGCTTTCATGTCCTTCGATAATGAGGTGCATGAGCAGTAATTCCGGTCAAGTGGTCAGTCTGATGACAAATGTGCTTTTAGTGTAACATAAAATGACCGAATGAAAATGATCTCGTATGCTTGCGATCAAAATATATTGAGAAATAATTTATCTTGTCAACTGCCTAATTCAATGAAATTCTGTCTGTTGATGGTTTGGAGGAAACTGGCAGGGGAGTTTATTTGAACTTACCGGTCCACCGCGCTACTTTGTACATGCCTTTGACCAAAGGCGGACAAACTTTTCCAGAGTACTTGCTGCTTCTAAATTTTTCAAGGTGTTGCCGTCCACAAGTGGTATAGGTGTGATAAACTAAGAAAAAAATCTCCAATATTTATTATAATTTAATAATAAATATGGAATATGTCTTACCAACATAACTAAACTAAAAAAAACGTGAGTGTGCTTATGACAACATGATAGAAATGAAATTTTCTGATTTATTCTGGGAAAGAGAATCCAATTGTTCGGATGTACTATATTTTTTTACGACAGTTTTGTTGCGAGTGTTAAGTAGTTCTTTTTTTTGTGCTCATTCGTCGGTGAATTTGTTTATCTGTGCATTCTTATATATTTATATCTGCGTATATACGATTTAAATGTCAATATCTCTTATTATTTGAAAATATTTTTATGTAAATTACTTATGTGGACTTATTTATATAATAGTTTATATGGTACTTACTATCGCAACTATGCCACAGTTGAAGATAACTCGCCAAAGTGGTAACCCTAATTTCACATGCGTTGCGCTGAATTTTCAACCATGAGCTTCCTTTCGTATCGTATTATAGCAATGTCAATGGCGTTGCTATAATAAGTAATTATCGTTTATATTGTTTATTCAACGCCGTAAATTATGAGGGTGGGGAAAAATTTTGTTAAGGGCCTTTTCTTTTTTTTAAAATTCTAAGCAAACAGAAAGAAGGGGCTCTTTTTCAATTAAAAATTTTTTATTTCCTCATAAACCTAGTTTTTATCATAAAGAACCCAAAATGCTGGCAACTTTCTCACCAATTAACTTGCTTTATAATTAGGATTCTAATTCTTTTAGCAAAGGTGTAGATACTGCCCTATTAGCCGTATCAAGATGGGGGTTCCCCCAGGGACCCAACATGTTAATAAGTAAAACAGGGGCCTTTTTTAAAAAATCCCCCAAGGACGTTTGTAAGGAGCCCCGAACTTTTGCTACTGGGCCTTTTAAAAATTCTTTTGCTTAAATGCTCTTTCTACTGAATTAAAATACATATACCATGTTTCGTTTCTTCTCCTACCCAAGAATAATCTCTTTTTTTTTTCAATTATTTTCGTTTGCTTATCTCTCGTTCACTCGATAGAGTTGAGTGGAAGTGGTAGATAGAGGATGATAGGGAGAAAAAAAAAAAGTTATCAAATCGTCGCCAAAAAGTCGTGCTAAAAGGTCAATTCAAAACTAAGCTCATGCCGCTGATCTAACACGTTTGCCGATTGTAGCGGAGCAAAGCCGAGTGACCTTAAAACACCCGAACCTTGCACTTAATTTAGATTCACTCCACAGCAAAACGCACCTCTAAAGAAGTTGTCACTTCAAAAACTTACACTTTTAAAACCATGTAAGCAAATGAAAGGTAAAAAAATAATAACACAGCCCCAATTATAATCAGTATTACAGTCAGTTTCAGTCAGTAGAAGACTTAGCCTGCATACTGTCAGCCAATCATCTTGAATATTCCTCGGTATATGATTACCAACTACTAATACTAACTGCTTGGACGGTTATACTAAAAAGTCTTTGCGATCGACATAATGCACATTCCTGCCTTAGACGACTGGTACAAAAAAAATTACTTTTCGGCCCAGTCGTTAAGCTCCTTTACTTCTGTCCTTTTGCTGTTTCGCAACTCATGAAAGTATATCACTATAAATCACATTAATGAATGCATTAACGTCTTTCAGTGATGCCCGGAATCGTAGAGATAGAGGAATCCATCTACAATATACCCGAAAATGTGGGCGTGATGGAGATTGGAGTGATTCGATTGGACGGGATGGACGGGGAGATCACAGTTAGGTACGCGACCCAGAATCAGACAGCAAGATCTGGAAATGATTTCGAACCTGTCACCGGTGAGCTGATTTTCAGGGAAGGGGAGAAAAGGAAGACGATTCTTGTTCCAATCGTAGACGATGATCAGCGGGAGCCAACGGAGCAGTTTGAGGTGTATCTACTGGACCCACAACCAGGACCAGGAGTCATCAATTTCAAAGGACTAGGCTCCACTAAGAGGACAGCGGTCATTATAAGAGATGATGATAGTAAGTATTTTATGTTTTTTAAGCATGCGTTTAGTTTTTTTTTTTTTTAAAAATAATTCTGCAGAAGATTTAAACATTTCTATTAGCTTAGGTTCTTGGTCCAATTATTTCATTATTATTTCAATACAATTAATTCAGAATGCGATAACAATTACATTAACAGACGCATATTATAATAAGTATATTTGTGATTTATCAATTTAATGCGTATCATCGTGTAGAATATTTTTATTATAAGTTAGAAAATTTTTTAATATACTATATATTTATTTCTTATCTCTTTTAATTTTTCTATATCATTGCCTCAGAGAATTTAGTTTTTCATGGTTGCTAATGTTTCCTTTGACATTCATTTTAAAAGTTGATTTCAGTTTTTATTCATGTTGCACTTTGAAGTTGTGTAAGGACTACTAGCAACGTACTTCGTAATTCTGAACAACGATTAAAAGACGAGGATGACTCTTGAGCTGTATTCTCACTCTCCAAATTTCCCCACTAAGACACCATGAGGACATTGATCCTCGAAAGATTGAACGTTCATCAACCCCTCTAAGCGGTGAGTCTTCAATGGCATCAGGACTCTTACACACGACCCGGCAACGCCGGTCACTATTTGGGCAATCCCTTTTGTTAGTGAAAGTTTCTCTTGTTCTAAATTACATAATTTGAGTAAGAAAATAATCTATATTATAAGTGATAGGTAAATAACATTTGTGGATACAGAATCTAACTCAAATAGAATTAGTGAATTGTACATTTTAAATTGAAATATAAACATTGTTCTAAGGAATTTAAGAACAGGAAAGAATAGTTTAGAATACCTCATTAAGAACAGAATTTTGATAGAATAAAAATTTTAACATTAAGAATTTTACATGAACAAAGTTTAAAATGCTTAACTTTATAACTCAATTTGAGTAATGATTACGAGCATAATAGCGATTAATCAAAACAAAAAAAATCTGTTGCCAGATATTTCACATGAATAAAATCGCGTGACAAACAAAAAATAACTAAATTTGTTGGAGCAGCTTCAATTCATGAGCCAACAAATGTCCTTTATAAAATTTCTAGATGCAGTTGGACAGTTACCTCTGACAGTTTTAGAACTTATTAGAACTTTTTTCGAATATGTTTATTCGTGTTTTATATATTCTTGACTTGAGAGATTTAAATATTAAATTATAACATATATATTTTTAACCGTAGTTGCCCCGACAGGAGTCGTTTAATCTTAAATTTCCTCAGAACTTTTAGCTGGTGCATGGATAAATTATTTACGTTTTTAATTATTTTCATGTAAAATAAAAGATTCGAAAAATATCAATTAAATAAAATAGCTAGAAAATCCTGATACCATACACTTCTTTTTTGCATATTTAATGATAAGATACAGTTTTGTTAAATACAAAACATGCCGAAATGTAAAAAGGAATGTTATTCTGCCTTCTAAAAGTTAAGGTTCAATCTGTTTAATGTATCTGCAAATAAATGAATATAGAAATAAGATATTTGATTTAAATGTTTGAAGGAAGCATCAATTCTTATTGAATGCCACATATGTATTTGTATAAGTTTAACACAAACATACTTTACAAAAAAAAAAACACTTTTGAAAGAACAATAATTCCATTATTGGAGGAAGCAAGATATCACAGACTTATAAGGAAAGATGTCTTAGAAGCATTAATAAAATGGGTTATAATATGTCCACTCCTACCTGTTTCGATCGATGTTTCTACCTTCTTACCTACCTTCTGCATCGATGTTTCCATATTACCAATTAAGTTATCGGACATCGAAGTATGAAGTGAAGATCAAACAGGAAGTAACTCTTGTTCCAGCTCATGTAAGGTCTAGGGTTTCTTTCTCGAGAACCCGGGATCCCGGGTTCCTGGGAAATCATAAGATTTCTGTACTTTTTCTATTCCCGGTAAATGCACGGCCTTCAATTATCCATTAGGTAGCTGTTTAAAAGCATCATTTGATACTAAAAAGAACTAATGATGGCCAATGTAGAGTTTTAAACTGTGACTATGAATGTAGCAGGCTTAAAGCCAGTAAAAATTGGCTTAGAAATATTATGCAATCGAAATGCAACTTTACGAACTGCAGAAAGTGTAATTTCTTTCTTTATTGAAGAATTGAACGAACAAAATTCAGAATATGCGAAAAATATGAAATATTCTCTAGTCCAAAGAATTAATGAGAGACGCAACGTTAATTTATTAGGATTAATGCAATAATTGAATTTTGGGAGAAAATACGAAGCAGCTGCAGTTACTGTCAATATTTCGTGATTGCATGGTAAAAATTGTTTGGTTAGACAAGCCCAAATGATAGGGACTAAGCTTTTCTTCGAAAAAAAGGAATAAATAACCAACTCTCCGCACTTAGAAGAAGAGAGCATGGAGATTTTGAAAGAAAAACCTCTGAAAATGGACGAAAAATTAGAGAAAGCAGTTTACTCTAAAACAAAAGTTTTATATTGTTCAACCAAAGAAGTAATAGTTTGAACAAAATCATGAAACGAGAGATGCAGTTATTCGACTCGACTGAAAATCCATCACCAAACATTATAAAACTATGTGAGGCTTTAAAAATAACTCTTCCAACGTCAGTTGAAGCCAAAAGCATTTTCTGTTGCCGGATTGTTCGTCCCAAAGGCTAGTGATAAAACTAGGCTGATTGATAAAAGTATAAATTGCTTATGCTTTCTGAAATCCTACTTTAAAAATGAATAATCAATTTTTTATATATTTTTTGTATTTTAGCTCATTATGTAAATATATATTAATTTTGGAATTTATATGTATCCCTGTTTTAAATAATTGTTATTGATTTTAATTAAAAATAACTTATTTTTAAATGTTTTGAATTTTTGATGAATTTCCGGGAATCCCGTGAACTACAATTACATTCCCGGGATTTCCCGGACATTCCCAGGAATGGAAGTACCAGGGAAATCAGAAAACCTAGTAAGGACCTAATGTGTCTACCAAGGAAGTCCCAAATATGCTCAGCCGGATGCAGGTCTAGAGAATGAGCTAGTTCCATTCCCTTCGTTCCAAACTATGATCCTAAAGATAATGTTCAATAAACATTATCGTTCTTCATAATCATTCATTCATTATCATTATCTTTCAAGCATTATTATTCATCAGAATGGATTAACTACCAATAAGAGCGATATATGGGTAAATACATCGATCAAAGATCTCCCCCTGATATCTGCCATGTGGGGAGTTGTAGTGCTCAGCTCAATCTTATCAATTACGTTTGGTAGGGAGCTTTACTAATTGTTTCATTTGGTCTGAGTAACTCACTATGTACGACAGCTAGTGTAACCCATCAAATACACAATAAGTAATATAAAAAAAATTGAAAGTCAATTCCCACTTAGATTAAAAAAGAAACATTTTATTTTAGCTGCTTTTTATTAAATAGTTACAATTCATATAAATATGTATATACATAGGACCCGAATCCCAAAATTAAGTGGTCATTCCTTTTTATTCATTATCATTAAAGTATCGTATTGTCATCCAAAACAATCGTGTCTATAAAATTTCAGTTCAAATGAATGCTTTAAACCGTGAGAAAAAAAATCTTTTCTAGTTTTGACACATACACACACAAGTCGCCAAAAGTGATGCCATCGTAGCTGTATTTGTAATTCTTTAAATAATTAGTTTTAATCAATTAAAGTTTATTAATTATAATTACATTACTGTATTGTCATCCAAAATATTCATGTATATAAAATTTCGGCTCAATGGAGCACTTAAAAATGTATTTCATGAACGACTGAAAATTCCACGAAGATAAATAAATGAATAAATAGAGAGTGTGAGCTAATAGTAGGAATTGAAAAAGAGTTTTTTTTTTCCTTGAATAACCGGCTGTTGAAGCATGGCCACTTGATTTTCATGATTTTCTTTTCTTTGAGTAATCGTAGTGAGTTTATTAGTCATCACCAGTGGCTATACAGTGCCAAACACTCTTTTGTTTATGCCTGGCAAGTAGCATTTCCCATTCGTAAAATCAGCAGTCAAAGTTTCTCGGTTTCAGTTCCCAAGGAGCTCAATTTCCTTGCATTTTAATCCTTCCAAACAATTCTAAGCGATGTAAAATTGCTTAGTGACTCACTTCTCATATAAGTGCAAATTCTTGATACATCTGGCACAAACCTTCCCACAATAATCTTCCACAGCGTTCTTTGTCCACGGCGCCAAACTCCCCGCTGTTAAACTTTTGAAACCTTTCACAACAACTTCCCTCAATCAAAGCATCCTCATCCCAATGCTTTTACAAGAAATCAATCTGCCTCAGATGTAGATGTCTTCAACTTAAAGCAGAGTTTCTCGAACTGTGGGGCGCGCCTCCCAGGAGGGCGCGAGCATATTGAAAAAGTCGAAAACAAAAGGATTATTTAAAAAAAATTATAGATTTCCTGAAAGTAATCAAACTACATTCTGACATAATAAAAAATAAAATACACATTTGCACTTATAAATGTATAATATAATAAAAATATAATTGTATATAATGTAGTGTAAATTTGCACTTATAAATGTTGCAGAATGTATTTTATAATTAATTTAACAATACTATGTTAAGAACAACATTAATAATTACCAATAACCCCATAAATTTGTCAAATATAAAATTATATACAAAAATTAACACTTATCTTGGTAATTTGTACGGTTTCTAACTAATGCCTTCACTACCAATTAAATACATAGACGCGCGTATGTGATGTATTGGGTGGGGGATTAAGAAAAGGAATAAAAATTAGCAAATTATCTCCGAAATAAGTAAACCCTTTGCAAACACTGTCAAGGTCTTTTTATTGCATTCTAAAGCCTTCGGAATAATTTTAACAATAGCAGTGTGCAGAAAAGAACATACTTCGGAAAGACGTATATATACGCCCGGGACAATTAAGAGGTTAAAGTCATTGTAGCTTTAGCGTCAAAGTGTATTTTTGAATTAAATGCATTGTTATTACAGGAAGAGGGGCGATGAAAATTATGATTGAAAATTGGGTCGCAAGAATTGAAACTTTGAGAAGTACTGACTTAAGGAGTAAATAAAATGACAGAAATGACACTTATTCGGCTAAAAACTCGACATTTTCGCACGAAAAATATTAAGTGATGCTGATACAAAATTGTTAATACTTCAAGTTCACGGTGTTGCCAGATGTCCAACTTTATGATATGACATCATACATCTGGAAATTTCCGCCATAACTTACTGGTGAGGCCATCTTTTGAAAAACAGGCGGAAACTCTTATTTGTACTCCTTATATAAAATTAAAATAAAATACGAAATTGAATGATGCCCTTGTTTTAACCATAAATATTAAGTGTTGGGGAAAGAGCGTTCTCTTTTTTTCAAATGTTTGTGGATGATGTTAACAAATGTAATTGTAGCACCTTTCATTCTGTTTCAGTGAAACCCGGAACTTTCGAACTGGAGCAACCTTCTTATGTCGTCCCGGAAGATGCCGGAACTGTCCGGGTGGGTGTGGTGAGAGTGGGTGGAAGTGATGGCGAAATTCACATGAAGTACAAAACAGTGAGCCACACCGCCCTGGCTGACCAAGATTTCATACCTACCACTGGGGAACTAATCTTTAAGGAAGGAGATGAGAGAAAGGATATTGTCATCAACATTCTGGATGATGAAATGAGAGAGTCCAGCGAGACATTCGAGGTTCAGCTGCTGGATCCGACACCAGCGCCTGGGGTTATGAATTTCAGAAGATTCGAATCCAAGGTGACGACTGTGGTGACCATCATGGATAACGACAGTAAGAAGTTCTTTCGAACAAATTTCATTTGGTTGAGGTAAAAATAGTTGTTTGCGGTTAGAAACCTAAAAAACCACGAGGTGTGCTTTTATTATATATATATGTATCGGGTTGGAGGGAAAGTTCTGTCGTAATTTTAAATAGGCAGGTGTTTTTTTGTTGTAAATAAAAACATCTGGCTAGTGAGTCATTCAATTTTTTGTTTTTAGATGCTGTATAATATAAAAGAGTCCTTTTGCAGTTCCTCATTTACTTGTAATATTTAAAGTGAAAACGTGTCAGTAGATAAAAGTGCATTTACGACACTGCATTTTGTATGAATTCAAAAGGAAGCAACCATCGGTTGCATGTAAAATTTATGTGCGGTATTTGGAAAAGATATTGTAAATGTTCGTACTTGTCAAAGATGGTTTAGCAAAACTAGGGAACTGAGCCTCCAAGAAAGTAATCAATCTGGATGACCATCCAAGATCGATAATGATGTTTTGCGATCCATGTTGGAAAATAATCCACATTTAACAAGTCAAGAAATTGCAGAAGAGTTTGGCATTCATTATACAACTGTTGGAGATCTCATTAAATCTCTTGGGTTTGTGTTAAAGCGAAGTGTTTGGGTTACGCATCAATTAACGGAAAAGAATTTGTCTGATCGTGTAAGAAAGTGTTCATCACATCTGATTAGACACAATGTGGAACCATTTTTGGACAAGCTGATTACTAGAGATGAAAAGTGGATTCTTTACGAGAATATTAAGAGAAAAAAATCTTACTACAACCAGGAACATCATCAGCAACAGTTGCAAAACCAAGTATCCATCAACGAAAAGTACTGCTTTGTTTGTGGTGGAACAGGAAAGGTCCAGTGTACTACGAGTTGCTGAAACAGGGGAAAACCATCAACGCTGATCTCTAATGCAAACAACTGGATAAAATGAATGCAGCTATCAAAGAAAAAAGGCCAGTATTAGCCTCCAGAAAAGGAATAGTGTTCCACCACGGTAACGCTCAACCACATACTGCAATGGTGACACAACAAAACTGAACACGTTAGGATGGGAAGTTATTGGTCATCCACCGTATTCACCTGACATTGCACCATCTGGTTATTACCTTTTCAGATCTCTGCAAAATTATCTAACGGAAAAAATTTCGTCTTTTGGAAGTGTTTCTAAGGCAGTTGCTGACTATTTTAACTCCAAGGACGAGAACTTCTACAAAATAGGAATTTATATGTTACCTGAAAGATGGCAACAAGTTGTAACAAATAATGGAGCGTATATAATTGTTTAATATTAAACACATATTTTTATAAATGCATTCAAATGTTTTCTTTAAAATACGACAGAACTTTCCCTCCAGCCCATATATAATAAATTGCTATTATACATATATATGTATATATGTATAATATATACATCTATATTCATATACATATATTAATTTTCTACAAATATTTAAATTTATTATGGGTTATATTAATATTGTTGAATATATTATTTATTTTTATTCATTATTTTCATTATTGGATACAACAGTAATTACTGTGGTTGATTGTAAGACCGAGACAATAGGCTCATGGTATGAGAAATAAGATACATATGTTTTCGAATGAAAATTAGAAGGATATCTGGAGAAAACTGCATCAATTGCTGTTCCGTGTCTTGTGGTAGGCTCATTTCGGTTATTATTCATTTTATTCATTTGTAGTTCTAATGTATCTAGTAGAAAGTTTACCAAGAGTTGTCCATCTTCGGACGCGAAGTTAACATTGAAATCTCTTACTAAAATAAGCGGCAACGTATGATAGTTTTCTCTTAATTCTTCGGAGCCTACTCGACCGTAAATCATAAGTCTTTTATACAAAAACTTTAATTATTTTATTAACTGTGCTATTGGGCGAAATGTAAACAACTACCATTATTATGTTTGTTCCCTCGTCCAAAACACAATGAGCAGCACATATATTACAATTGTTGATTGACCAATATCGATTTCATGAATATATCGTAATAAAATGTTCATGTTCGAAGTTACTAATTCACAAAATATGAACCTTAAAGTGAATTTACAATTTTATTCAGTTTAAACGAAGAATATTTAATCTATTGAACAAAATATTAATTTATAAAATGTTCAAGAACGAAATGAAATTACGAAATAATCAAGAAATCACCGTTCGCGTAACGCTAGCAAACTCGCAAACGAACTACTGACTGAAACTTCTATCTTCACTAACTTATATTTCCCTCTCAACTTACGTTCGCCTCATCCGATCACACTTCTCATCACGCATTCACCAACTTACTCCCCGAGTCAAGCGTGCGTAAAGAAGTTTTACTTCAAAAAAATCTAAAGGAGTTCATACAGGTAAATATAACCAAAATAATAGTATAGGTTCTATAAGTAAAACATATTCAGAAAGTTAGAAATTTCCTAAGAAGTAAAAGAAACAGGAAGGGAACTAAGCATAACGTTGATCTTTTTAAATAATAATATGGTCAACCTTTTTTTTTTTTTTGTTAGAAAATATTCAACAGAAATTTAGTTTCAAACACATCGATTTGTTTTATACAACTGAGTGCGCAACACACATTTTTTGTACTTTCATTAAATATTGGTATTGTGCTGTTATTAAAGTTTTTGATTAAAACAGTCATTTGTAGTTGTAGTTGACAGAGGCTAATGTCAGATCTAATTCATCGGTACAAAGTCAGATACTGTCCTAAAATAATAATTTTTTCAGCTTCTGCAAATTAACACCATAGTTTTTATATTAAAGATGTTATCAAATGCACTCAACAGTGTTTCCGACGTGTTTTTATTCCGGTAGGTACCTTTCATGCGATCTTTAAGGAGCTAATTTGAAGCACTGAGGGTTGATTGACGGATCTAAGTCACAAAATCAGAAATTTAAAGTTTTCTACACTGCTGGTCACATAAAATACAACACCCTATAAGGGCATATAAACGTGTGAAATTTACATCATGCGTTTGCAACGATGAGATACGAAAATGATTAAGATTATAGCGCCGACGGACATCACGGGTGACCGTAGCGCCATCCACAACGCTTATAAGAGGAGAACAGACTGGTGATTCTAAGTACGGTAATCGTGCGTTTTTTTCTCCGTAAGCGTTTTACCTAAGCCTCGGAGAAAACATCGAGCTTCTTTTGACCATATTTCTGAATTCCTCTGAGGAAGAATAGTAGCTTATAGGGATTGGGTGTTATCCCACAGAGAAATCGGTCAACGTGTTGGACGAAACCAGGCAATTGTGAAGCGGATCTGTCATTGCTGAAAGCAGGAGAAAACGACGGACTGACGGGGCCGATCGCACCCACCTCGTTGCACCACTGTCCGGGATCATAGGTGTATTGTCTGCATGGCACTGATGGATCTCGCAGCCACCTCACGAACCATAACATGCAGATTCAGTCTTACGCATCATTCGGTGTCCGCTCGCACCATTCGACACCGTTTGCCACAGAGTGGAATGTCCGCAAGGTGTCCATTGCTTCATATTTATCCTTGACTGGAAACCAAAGCATTTACACCACCAATGAAGCGATGAACGGTGGATATAGAAAAACGGAATGGAACCAAATTTTTTATTTTGGGTACACAAAAATCTAGCGAAACATCTTTGGGGGAAGCCCGTGGTCCTCCCATACATTCAGCGCTTGTTATCAGCCATATTTCAACAGGACAATGAGAGACCACATGGGGCATGCAATGTTCGAGAGTTCTTCTTTACCCATCAAATTGAATTTCTTTCTTGGCTCGCTTGTTCTCCTCATCTGTCACCAATCGTAAACCAGTGATTCATGCTTGCACAACGACTGACCTGGGATACACATCCACTTCTACACCAGACCAACTTTGGCAATATGTAAAAAAGGAAAAATCAAAGTCCCACAAGCCGAGGTGGCGCTTTTTAGCCAACATGGCGCTCACTAACTACTGTTTTTTCATCATCCCCCCGTCACAAGGGGCTTTTAAATCCCCGATCTTTGACAACATCTAACCAAAACAATTTTGCTGTGATATTTCTAGTCCTTCTCGGTGTTGCCTTTTGTGTGGTCAGATGTGTGTAACGCATCTCTGCGCGCGCGTATATAATTTTCATATTTTTCTTCAGTTCACTCACTCTCCTTTCTCCTTCAGTGTAAAATGGTTATTCAATGTTTTTTTATTATTTTTATTGTGTTAAAAGTTGACTATTAAGGTATCCGAACACGTTGAAAATTACCATATTCGGTCAAGACAGATATTTTTGTTTTTTATTTTTTTGAATAGGGCTATTTTTTTGGCTTTACAAAACATACTTTGTTTTGTTTCACGCTACCTAGAGGCCAAGTTACAATCAATTTTATAAAGTTAGAAAAACCAGAAGTAGGTCTTTGATCTACTAGAAGCGGGTATTTAATTTGCTCAAAATCTCTATGATGGCGAGTCTGATAACTCAAAATATTACAAATGTATTTCGATCAAACTTTTTGAAACTGATATTTGTGCTATTTTCTAGAGAATGTACTACAATATTTGTTATTGCATGAATACTTTTTGTTATTTAAATTATGTTATTTAAATAATGGTCTCATAAGGAATGTGACTTTTCTAATAATGTTTATTCAATCAGCTCTAAAATTTGCAAATTTCAATAAAACATTAACATTTTATTACATTCTCTATATAAATGCATCTAATCATTTTGGTGATACTTAAACTAATATAAGTGTATTACTTTTTTTTCTCTAATTGCTTTGAAGTTTTACAAAAATACTGCTAAAATTTCACTTATAATTGTGATTTTGCGAAATTTAGGCAATTTATTTTAAATATTGTTGGTTAAATATTAGTATTTATTGATATAAGTCCTAAAAAGCATTTATAATGTTTAAATAGGTCATTTTGCCAAAAAGTACTCCGAACGTGTTCAGATACCTTAAAGCAAGATTTTTGATAATATGTGCTTTTTGTCTGCGTAGACGCTATAGCCCTCGGATGGGTCTTGGCTTCCTCTCAAGAACTTTCCTCATAGTATCATATATCTTTTTTTGGATATATTTGCCAATTAGTCCCTTTTAGGATAATGAAAAATTTTTAAAGGTAGTCAACCACCAGAGGTTGGGTTGATCTCTAACCCTTGTTCCAGGAGGATTGGCCAAAAAGAATTTCTGCGCTGACGTTCTTTGTTCATTCTAACAACAAGATCATGGTTCAAAACTACGAGGTCCGTCGCCAAAACCCTCGAGTAACTGAACACTCACTCATTTTAATATCGTTGTCAGCCCATTTAATTCTTTGGATTTTTATATATTTGACAACGTCTGGTTTCCTGAAGGAACGAGTTTTGCACAGACACCGTTCCGTTCCAAGAAGGAACGGAACAGTGCCTGTGCCAAATGCCATCTATTTGAGCTTCTCCAAAAATAGCTCTTGGGATCCTACGCTTAAAGAGACCAAGAATATTTTCATCATTTTGTGTCATTTTCCGAGTTTGTGAGTATAGGTGTCTAATTCGACACATTTATAAATTAATACCTTTTTTTTCATTTAATTAAATTTTATCGTAAACACCTCCTCAAACCATAAGAGCATTTTTATTGGCAGCACCAACTTTCTCAAAAATCTATTTAAGGATCCGACTACGTTCGGAACCGTGATTTTGCAAACGCATATAAATGGATAACATTTATGATATTTAGTGTCACTTAGATTAGTAAACGCATATAAAGTTGTTTTAAGAATAGTATTACAATAAAAAATTATTTAAGTACAACATTTTGACAAAAAAATTAATATAGAATGATCAATTTTTAAAACTTTCTCCTTTTATGAAAAATGCTTCTATTATAATAATATTTTGCCTGTATATAGCTCAGACCTCTGTACAGAAACAGAGGCTAAACTAGAATTTTTGATATATATAACTTAGAAGTGGATTTATCCATATTTTACTACAAGAGAGGGGAGAAATTTTAAGGGAAAACGCCGATAATTATTTCAATTGGTGGTGTGAATTTTTCAAAACTTCTAGTACAGACTTTCTGGAAAAGTCTTTACTTTATATAACCAAAATATTATTATTATCGAAGCATTTTTTGTAAAAGGAGAACGTTTTGAAGAAAGAGTTATTCTAAGTTAATTTTTTCCCAAATATTGTATTTAAATAATTTTCTGTGTCATAATGTGTTCTTTAACAATTTTATACATGTATTCTAATCTAAGTGACTCTAAATATCATGAAAATGATCCATTTATGCGCTTTTTAAAGAACACGGTTCTCCGAATGTAGTCGGATACCTTAAACTCCGGTTCATTGGTTGAATAGGTTGAATAGGATTTACCATAGGTCGACACTCAAGTACTTTTATAATCCTAACACTTTATTTATAGAACTGTTTTAAACATTTCTTCCCTTTGTCTGTAGTTTTGCACGTATGCCATTTAGCTTTAATGTGTTAAACAGGAGAGTTCTGCACATGCGTAGAAATCCACGCTTTCTCAGTTTAGCGAAGTTGTCATTACACACGAAAGAAGGTGACGGTTTTTAAATCAGTGTGATTTGTATGGATTAAATGGTTTGTGATGCGAACTAGTTTATCATTCAGATTTTGTTTGTGTGTGTGTATGGATTTTATAGTGATTATGCACTATACTTTTTTTGTGTGTGTTTCCTATACACTTCTTACCAAACTTAACTATAACTGAGCACACCATATTTTCCAGCGCCTAATATCCCAACTGTAACCTTACCTCCCCCACCTGGCACATTTCGATTGTAAATAGAAAATGCATCGGACAGACAAAAGTTGTTTACTTTCATAAAAAGACTACCACAACTTAGATTCAAAGGTGTGATTTACATTTCTATCTGCATTTTACTATTTAAAATTAAGTATAAATTAACTGTAAATATTGTAATATATTTCTGTTATTATATATATATATATAAGTATAAAACCATTTTATTTAGCACTGTGGTTTTTTTCTCTATCAGTGAAACCTGGTCGCTTGGAACTCGAAGACCCTGTTTTAGATGTCCTGGAGAACATCGGAAGTCTGAAGCTGAATGTGGTCAGACAGGGAGGTAGCGACGGTCAAATTAGTACCTGGTGCAAAACTGTGCCAAAATCAGCCAGATCGGGAAGTGATTTTGTGCCAGTTTTAACAGAACTTGTGTTCGAAGAAGGAGAAGTGAGGAAAACCATCGAGATCGAGATCCTTGACAACCACCACAAAGAGCCGGTCAGGAATTTCGAGGTTCTACTTTTCAATCCGAGTGCTGCACCTGAAGTCAACAGTTTCACGGGACTTGGTGATAACAAAATAACTCTGGTGAACATCTTAGATGATGACAGTAAGTTAGTTCTTCTCAAACTTTCAATACTGGCGCCCCCCTTTTCAATAATAATTTTTATCGCCCCCCCTTATACAATAATAATATATTGAATACAATAATAATGCACTTTGAGGCTAAAGCTACAAAATGATCCTAATTATAAACCGTACAAATTAGTAAAATAAGTATGTTAATTTTTAAATATGTAACTTTTTAGTAATATATATTTTAATTTTTTTCACGAGTTTTTAAATTGGAACAGATTGTAAAATCAAGACAAAATATAGATCTCAGCCAAATATAGAAAATGTACACAGAGTGTCAATTTCTAATCGTAAACCTTCCTTTGAAAAACTTTCCTCTGCAAGACAAGCCCATGGAAATCGCTAAAACTTATTAAAAACTTGCTCTTAATTTAGTATTTATAAATTAGTTATAAAATACCTTGTGCAGCACTGATACATTAAAATTATACTGTCTGAAGTACCCGCTCTTCGAACGAGTTCATTTTTTAAAAAAACTAAAACATCCTTGATAAATAGCTGAATTGTCAGGAGAGTAAACCCAAATGTCGCGCGACAATGTTTACGAAAATGTAAAATATTTTTAAATGAATGCTCATATTATAATTAGTTTTAAGCGAACTGTGTGTGTGTGTAATTTTAAGCCTCACAGAATTAGCATTTAGAATTAATGTTAAACAATGAAAAATAATATAAAATTCCAATGAAGAATAACAGTGTTACTTTTAATATTTAAAGCGAGAAAACTTCAAAATGTTGTATCCCTGGAGCAAACACACACTCGATACTAGCGTTAATGGTCACGCGGGGTGATTGAGTCACCCCAATCCTTTTTATATAATTATTTTATTGTACACGATACAAATCGTGATTCCAGTGAATAATTTAATTAAGAGAAAGTAAACTTACCTACTTTCCAGAACTTTTCAATTTTTTTCTTTGGTAACAAATAAACAGTTTTGCCAGAATTAATGATTTTGTGATCTGTGTACCCCGCGCGACCATTTCCGGTTTAAAAGTCTTGGCCAAGTAATCCTTCAAAGTGCTCTCCGTGATTTTCCAAATATCATAAAACTCTTTTGCATGGAAAAAAGCGCAACACAGAAATATAAATACATTACTTACAACTTCCCTAAATGAGAAACAAACACATATACGAGAGGGGTCATAACTAACTGTACCAATAACTTAGAAGGTCAAACAGATTATCAGCAAAAACAGATTACAGCTATAATGTGCAGTATTTCAAAAATAACCACAGTGATAAATTTTTTATGTTCCTAAATTTTTTCGATTCTGGGTTTGGGATTTGTTTTTTCTCTGTGTGAAAGAGTAGTAAAAATCACTTATCACATGAGATTACAGCAAATAAAATAAAAGTTTTTTATTTGGTTTTTTGGATCAAAGATAGCTAATTAGGTATTGAAGAAGTTTTTATTTTTGAGAGATGACTTATATCGCCTATAAATTATATCAGAGTAAAAGTGCATTTTTTACTATGTCTGCAAGTATTTTGTTTTAATTCATTACAGAGCAAATTAATTATTTTTTAAATCTTTTATTTTCAATATGCTCGCGCCCCCTCGTAAGGGTATAGCGCCCCCCAGGGGGGCGCGCCCCACAGTTTGAGAAACACTGCTTTAATGAAATAACTTCATTCAAAGATATTTTTCCAGATAAAAACAGTGAATTGGGGTATTAGAAATTATAGTCAAGATGGACCTCCAAATTTTGCTATAGCAATAAAAAATTTTTAACCTTACCTGTTTTTCTAGCTTCAGGGGAAAGAAGTTTCAGTAAATGTGAAAAATTATTAAAAACTACTGAAGAAATAATATGACACAAGAAAGGCTTTCAGATTTAACCATCATGTATATTGAATCTAAAATCTCAGAAAAAATGGATTTCACCGAAACTTTGACAAACTTGCTTCTCGGAAAGTCAGAAAAGTTATTTTTATATAGTTAGTTATTAGGTAGTCTTTTTGTAGAAGGACTGATTTATATACTTTTCGTTTCACCGAGATTCGTGCTTTAGTACTTTTTTTATTAGATTATATTTTTTCTGAGTAAGTACAGTTAGTTTGTATTTCTAATTATAAAATGTCTATTTTTATTTTAAAGGTAATATTTTTGTTTGTTTATTGTTTAATTAAGTATTTTGTCGCTGTTGTGACATATTAGCTGGTAAAAAAAAGGGTTTTGCTCTTAGAATTGTATTTACATTTTTTAAGGCTCAATTCGATCAATGTTAAAGAACAGGACTCGAGTTTGGAATATTTCTTCAGATATAAAAGAAATGGAAAATTAATATGATATTCTGTCTTCACTATCCTTTAGAGAGTAGCATCATTTTTATCATACATCTCATTTTTAACCGAGTTAATCCATTTTTTCTGGTATGAAATGTGTTTCGCGTTTTTTCTCCTATACCGTAATGTTAAATGGGCTATGCCTTCAAGTATTAAAACAAAAAAAAATATTCATGGAATAATTTGAAATTTTTAACAACACTACATTGTTAACAGAGATATGAGTTATAATACTGCAAATTTCCATGGAAATTGAGGCATTTTTCTGTCTGAAAATGTGCTTCGCGTTTAGTTCAAGCTCTCGTACTTTTACCGAAGACAGCCTTAATGTTTTACCTTTCACTTTAATACAAGTAGATGAATTTATAGCGTCAAAGTTTATTAATCAAAATGTAAAAAATCTTCTCGAGAGGCGGCAAATTAGGTCTTTGCACGCGGGCGTCCGACGCCTCAGGATCGGTCCTGTGTAATGACTCATTATTAGATTTTGTAGTGTTATATATTATTTTTAAGAACGTGTGTGTGTAGCTCACTTAATTTGGGATTCGTTCAATTTTAAAACTGCAGAAGGAATTTCCCATTTTTCTTGTATACCGGTTGATTCAAATTTAGTGTGACCAATTTTAAAAACATATAACTATTCAAGATGAATTTCAATCATTTTACTACTTGTTTTATTTTAAAAACAAAACATTTAAATTGCTAATCTAACCTTTTTTTATTAGTGGGAGTAAATTATAGCACTGAAATTGGATCCTTAAACCTGGAACGAAATTTTACAGCTTTTGAAGGATGGTTGTCCAAATTCTGTAAAAAATAAAGCATTTAAAAATCCAAAAAGATATTTTTCTATTGTATTACTATCTTAACTTCAAAAAGAAATAAAATTAGGCTTATAATCAAAAGCTTCAGGGAAAAAATGTGAATGAAAGGAAATCCTTAATGAAAAAGTAGAAAAAAATTATCGCTGTAGAAAATTCTTTTCCTCAAAAACCTATTGCGAAGAAACTACAGATATAGCAATCAACAATTTATCGTAAGATAAAGAAAATTGGCTATAAAAAGTAAATTTTCCAGTCTGTCATCAAATGTCTGTTAAGACCGTAGGAAAACGAAGAAAACGTTCTTGGTTTCTGTATTTAATGTTATTCAAAGATAGATACAAAAAATGGATAACTTCAGACGAAGCACTGTTTCATCTGTCATTCACAACTAGCAAAACGAAGATACAATATATTTTTTGCAAAAAGTGTCGTAAAGACACAGCTGTTTTACAAAAGGCAATTTTGCCGTCAAGTGTTACGGTATGGATGGCAATGTCTCCTCAAAGCTTAAAAAGACCATTTTTGTAAAACCGGAGTCTAAAATTAATGCTTAATACTATCATAATAGTTTTGAAACACTTGGTCAGGGAAAGTAAACGTCTTTACACTCAAGGAAACTTTGTTTTTCACCAACATTGTGCACCAAATCATACTGCAAAATCAACTATAAAATGACTGAAATGTATCCCTATATCCAAAAGTATCCGAAAAAGAAATTTAAAATATCAAATTAAATAATTAGCAGTTTTAAGTGTAAGTCAGTAAGTATACGAGAATTTTATCAGAATAGTCGTGCTGGTAGCCCCAACAAAATGATGTTCCTTTAAAAACTAAATTCTTTCAATCAGCGAAGCGAGGTTCGACAGACAGACAGGAACTGATCAGATCAAATAGGACTGACTCTCTTTCCTACGAAAAGTTGCAAAAATTTTCCTCTACTCTACATTTCTTATTACTCTCTTATCCCATTGTTGGAGGACTTTTTCCTTCCAAGGAATTCGGAGTAAACGATCTCAAATTGCAGCTGTGTTGTTAGCTAAAATTTATATCGGAGTTGAAATCCACAATCCAGTCAAAACCCGCGACCTCACATTATTTCAGCCTCGTGTTGTTCCCGGAAATGAAGTATCATTCCCGGGAATACAAAAAGTTTGAAAATCTTATGATTTACCGAGAATCTGGGTTACCGGGAAAGAAACCCGGGATAGGTATGGCGTCATCATTCATCGTATACATTTATCGTCATACCCTATCGTATTGTTTCTGAGGGCGAAGTTAGTAATAATAAGCGCACAACGTCTAAGACCAAATGTTAAAATTTTCGTGAATTTTTAACTCTACTATTACATTCGAGCCATGATTGAGGAAAAACGTCTGCGTTGTATGATACAGAGGCAGTGGCGGCCGCAGAAATTTTTTAGGAGGGGGATCCAGGGTCGAAAGTCCACCATTCTCTTAACATTCCCCAATACACCACCAAAGCTATTCTTTTGGTGTATCAGTTGTCGGGAGGAAAAAAACAATCAAAAATAAATATATTGAACAGATAATTAGCATTAATTAATTAATAGTTAATTAAATAAACGTTTTTAAGTAATAGTTAATTAATTAATAGTTGATTAATGTATCGTTAATTAATTAATATGTAATTAATAGCTGCTGGTTAATATATGCTTCATTAATAGGTAATTAATTAATATGTGCTTAGTCAATAGGTGCTTAATCAATAATTAAAGTTAATTAATTAATATTGTTACTTTCGCTTAGAACTATTTGACGTACAATACCATAAGATTATAATAAATCGAAGAAAAATCAAGGGTGATTGGAAGGTGGGGGAGACCGGAACCCCCCTCCCCACTCCCCTTGTGTGCGCCTCGGTACAGAGGGCTTATGTTACTAGAAGAACGTTTCTAATACCAATAAAAAAACTTCAAAATTTTAGGAAGTTTTAACTGAAAGATTTGCCTTTTCAGTGACACCGGGTGCGTTGCAGCTGGAGAAATCACGTTACGAAGTGAAAGAAAGTGATGAAAAAATTCAAATCCCTGTGGTTCGAGTGGGTGGCAACGATGGGCAGATCAGAGTGCTGTTTAAAACGATCCCCAAAACAGCAACGGTAAACAAGGACTTTCCACTACGCAATGAGGAACTCATCTTCCGTCAAGGGGAGACCAAAAAGGTTATTCGAATCCCAATCTTTGATAACACCATCCGAGAGCGTGATAGAACGTTCGAAATTCATCTCACAGATTCGACTGCAGGATTAGGGGTTCTTAACTTCCAAGGACTTGGACCTATATCCAGGGCTGTTGTAACTATTAAAGATGACGATAGTAAGTAATATCATGTTCACTATTTTAAATTTAAAACCTTGTGACGAAATTTCCTCCTGGATACTTTGTAAACTATCTCTCCTCTTGTTTCTGATGCCACTTGATCAACAATCACAGACCAAGGTCCATCGTGGAAAGGGGCTAGTTTTTACGTCTGTCGTTGGCGTAGCTTTGAGCACCATGCAGGTGATAGAACGATTTGACTCGGTTCTACCTCTGTTTTGATTGAGAACACGCTGGGAGGGGTGGTCAGGGGCCTCCCACCTTTTATCCTCTTCCATCCATCTCTCGAGAGGACTTGTGACTTGACAAATATTTAGAATGCCCCCATACCGCACAGGCACTATATACTTACAAAATAGGTCCATGGCGAAAGATATTGTGCAGCTTCCCTTTAGACGAGGAACCACTTGGGCTGAAGACTAACTAAACCTCATGCCTGTTGGTCTGAGGAAGATAGGTATTTTATTTCCCTTCTACCACCTACTGGAAAACCAACAGAGGCATTCCCCAATCCTCCACCTGGGACGCCCTTTAGGGGTTACAGGCTCACCCTAGGGACTCTCCCTAACCCCAGTTCTTCCATCTTGAGCCATTCGGAAAGCCTACAGAGTTAAAATGAATTTGACTTTGCGAAATCCTCCTGCTCACCACTGGTACGCAGTTAAGAATCTTGGCCTATCTCTATGTGCAGGGGGTAAAGTCTTTCTTTACCTATCCCTGCTCTCCTGATCCTCTTATGGACTGCTGGGGCATTTCTCTGGGGGCATTTCTCTCCAAGGGCATTTGGAACAACAACACTTAACAAACATTTATGCCTTCTCCGAGATTCGAACCTAGACTCAACGGTACAATTGCCAGTATCACTAAACACTCTATCAGAGGGGGAGGGGCGGCTGTTATCTCTCTCAGACCGAGTGTCCGTAGTAGTCGAGTGACCATGGTCAAAACTTGTGGCCGGCATTGCTTCTGTCGAGACGGAGCTTCGAATCCTAAAGATCCATCCTGTAGAAGCACTGGCGCACAGTAATTCTGTTGGGACTTAAAATCTTTCTGTTGGTGTGATGTGGAAGTAGAGAGAGTGAGATAGCAGTTCACAAATGTGTGTGTGTGTCGTTCTCAACACTTGACTTGGAATCACAAATAAGTCATTAAATCATACCGCCGTCAATAGACCTCGTGTTATTTGTAAGTATGACGGTAGAAAACAATTATGATCTATACAACTTGGTATATCCGTTCTTCGCACAGGTGAAGTGAAAAATTACAAATTGAAGGATAAAGAAGTATTTTGGGCCGTGGGTAGCCTAGTGGTTAGAACATCGGACTCCAGACCGGAAGGCCTGGGTTCGATGCCCGATGCCACCAAATACCCGCCGAGTACACACGGAGTACGTACTCGTTAAATCAGTGGGTCCGATAGTCTTGTGGGCTGAATCCAGAGTCTAGGGGACTGGAGAATATAACCCCTTTCAGTTCCATGCCAAAATTGTGGAGATAGAGATAGGGGGTGTCGTCATCTATCGTCCTTTCGGGGAATTTCGCCGAGATAATTTTGCCCTTCCCCTGATGGCCCCCGGGTAAGACGGCGCTTCACTCCTTTCCACGATGAATTTCGGGGGTCGATCTGACTACGCCAGACAAGGGGTTTGAAACAACAAAAAAGTTTTTTGTTAAAATTTTTAAATGAATTAAAATTAAACAAAAAAGGGGTTTTCTCTCAATTGAACAAAAAAAAACCCCTATTTGTTTAAAATTTTTAAATCTGTAAATCTAACAAGATTGGAATTTTTTTATTTTTATAACGCCCAAATCTTTTTTTAATTTTAAAAACATTCCTAAGCGTCTCTACCAGAAAAATAAAACATAGTTAAAATTTTGTGTAATGAACGCTTAAAAGAGTGTAAATAATTTTTTTGGATGCTAATACTTAAACTATTTTTCTTTGTATTTTTTTTTTTTAACATTTTATTATTCAAAAAATTCTTCCTTTCATTATAATGGGATTCAATGGAAACATAGCAAATTTGGCATAGAAAACAAGTTGGCATTCTTTTTGGCGCCCTTTTGGGAAATTGGCGGCTGATTGAACTCAGAAGTTGACATGTGTAGCCCTGGGGGGCGGGAACGAAAAGGATACAAAAAAATTTTTCTGCAAAAAAAATACATAAACATGCAATTTTCAATGATCGTTGAATGGTTTTGGGGTTTAATTTCATGTATACAAACATCCATTTTTATTTATATAGATAAACATAAGAAAAAAATAGTAATGAAAGAAGGTATGAATTTTTGTTGTTGTTGTTAATTCATATTAGAGTGAACCTTTTAATTTCCTTAAAAATCATGAAACAATACATTTTCTTAAAAAAAAAACTTATTTTTTTTTACTATTCCTTCAATCTGATTTAAATATGAGAAATTTTAGTTTTTGGAATAAAAATGGAAGAATATTAATTATGAATGAAACAGCAATATATTAATGACAATTGACAGAATTTAAGAAACATTGCCTTTGGTTGTGCTTGATCTCACGTGCCATCTAAATAATTAATATATATCATGTTCCGAATTTCTAACAACTTCGACAGTTTCCGGTACAATGGAAACTCACTTTCAAACAAACAATATACGAGGGCTATTTTTAAAGTAAGGTCCGTTGGCGAGTATATTTCCCTAGTTCGCGCGTGCGTCATTTCCAGAATTGTAGCTGTCATGTATGATTCGCTGTGCGTCTTTAAAATGTTTAAGGTGATTGAATCGCCTGCCAAATAAGAGATACAGTCTGCTATTCGTTTTTTGACTGCCATGTCGGCTGCAGACATTCATCGCCAATTAACAGAAGTTCATGGCGCAGAAGCAATGAGTGATAGTAAAATTTGAAAATGAGTCAGGAAGTTGAAAGATGGGTAAACAAAACATTCATGATGAGGAACGCTCAGGCCGGCCCTCTGTAATCACTGATGATTTGGTGCAAGCAGCTGAAACAAAAATTCGTGAGAAAAGGAGATTCACGATAACCACTCTTTCATTGGAATTTCACGACGTTTCTCGTTCGGTGATGTACCTAAGGAACAACGATCAACTCAAGAGCCTACTGCGCCACTCTATGGAAGCTCCGCAGAGTATTACAAAACAAATGGCATGGCATTCTGTCAAAAGGTGTTTTGCTCCTCCATGATAACGCCAGGCCTCACACTTCTCGAACGACTCTGGAGTAAATCGAATCTTATGGCTGGGAGGTTTTGGACCATGCACCATACAGCCCCGACCTTGCTCCGAGGATTTCCACCTTTTCCGGTACCTCAAACACAGTCTTGGTGGGAAGAGTTTCAGTGACAACGAAAGAGTGAAGGCGGCCGTAAACTTTTGGCTGTCCAACCAGGTGGCAGACTTCTTTGAAGATGATTTTCAAAACTTAATTCTAAGGTATGACAAGTGCATCAATAAACTCAACAACTATGTAGAAAAATAGGCAAAAGTATGTACAATAATAAATTAAAGGGTTTTTGAAACAAAATATTGTCGTTATTTTTTTAAAAAACAAACGGACCTTACTTGAAAAACAGCCCTTGTATATATTAGGTTGGGGAAAAAGAAATCCATTATTTTTTCGGTAGATGGCTGTAGTGTCGATATCTCGTGAAGTACAGATCAAACAATTTCAAATTTATGCTTGTTGTCAAAGTGACATTTTATACTAAAAAGAATATTTTGCCGTTTTTTCGTTTGGTCCATTCAGTTGTGAGTTACAGTGTGTTAGAGAAATGGAAGTCAACAAAAAGAAAATTTGGTAGAATTTACAGTTTTTCCTTGATAAAACCGAAGCGGCTGAAATTCTGAAAGGTGTTTAAGGTGGCTATATTGTAACCACTAATTGCGTGCAATTTTGGTTTCGTCGATTCCGTTTAGGCATTTTTGATGTTAAAGATGCACCTCGCACAGGCAGGCCCATCGTCGAAAATGTCGATAAAACTACAGAAATAATCGAAATTTACCGGCATGTTAGCAGTCGCAACATCGTCCAGGAGCTAAAGATCAACTATAAAACTGATTTAAACATTTGCGCAAAGTTTGATTCAGAAGAACCTCGATGTTTGGGTGCACACCAATTAACACCAAAAAACATGATGGACCGAATTTTCATCTGCAAAGCTTTGGCCAAACGGAATGAAATCGACACATTTCTTAAGCGGATGGTGACTGGGGATGAGAAATTAGTCACATACAACAATATTGTGCAAAAACGATCGTGGTCAAAGCGCAGTGAAGCAGCACAAATGGTGGCCAAAGCAGGACTAACGGCCAGGAAGGTTATACTGTGCATTTGGTTGAACTGTAAATTAAAAATTTATTATGAGTTGCTTCCGTATGGCCAAACACTAAATTCAGATCTCTATTGTCAACAACTGGACCATTTGAAGCTAGCGATTGACCAGAATCGGTCATAATTGGCAAACAGAAGAGGTGTTATGTTGCATCAGGACAATGCCAGGCCACACATGTCTGTAGTGACTCGCCAGAAATTCTGGGAGCTTGGTTGGGAAGTTTTAATGCATCCACCATACAGTCCGGACCTGGAACCAAGCGTTTACTACCTTTTTCTGGTATTGCAAAACTTCCTTAGTAATAGGAAATTGAAATCAAGAGAAGATTGTGAAAATCGATTACTGGAGTTTTTCACCAATAAGAACCAAGACTTCAATGAGAGAGGTGTAATGTAACTACCTATGAAATGGCAACAAATTATACAACAAAATGGTACACATTTGACCCCAATTGGACAATCCGAAACATGTTAAATGAAGTCTCGAATTTCATGCAAAAATAATGGATTTCCTTTTCCCCAACCTAATATATATATATATATATATAGAGAGAGAGAGAGAGAGAGAGTTTGATTCTTTACCAGACAGACAAACCTGCAGGGTGTGTAGTGTGTAGGGAGTTCAGAGATAACTCGGAATCATATAGAGTCAATCAGGGTCGCAAATGTCGTATTTGAAAGCAATGGTGCACGAAAGCAGAGAAAAAGAACAAAAACAGCAACACGTTTTGAAACAGTTTCTTAATCGGTTGTACTACAACAGGTATTTGAAATTATAATCAGAAGTCTCCAGGCAAGTCTGACAGCGACACTGCATGGAATTTCGGACGTACTGGAAGATTCCTTCAGGCAGTCTTGCGGTAGAGGGCGCTGAAAGGAAGGCTTAGTGAACGTCAATCCTGCTGAAAGTCATCATTTGTGTTCCGTTTCCCGAGGTAATAGGATGAACTCGCATTTAAACGAGAAACTGCCGACATGCTGATAGTTTATGGAGATGCGCATTGTAAAGGGCGCGTCGCTCGGTGGTTGTACATGGAACATTAGATTAACAGGCGTGTCCAACATCACACCACCTTCTCAAGTGTGAACAGAAGGCTACGCGAGACTGGTTCTTTAACGAATTCACTGGTTCCTTTTGGTGTACGAGACGCCTGTTCCTTTAGAAGAAGAACTCTTATCTCGAATATCTTTCACTCTCGGGAAAATACGTGGCATACCAAAAATCTTCCAGAAAGTAAGGAATTCCATGCAACTCCACTGTCGGGCCTACTAGACGACACCATGTCGTAATTTTGAATACCTGTTGTAATACAACCTTTCAATCAATTGTTTTCTGCCCACTTAATGTGTTTCTGCTTCTGTAATTTCTCTGTTTCTTATCACCATAACTCGCAAGTACGGCATTTGCGACTGTACATTCCTTTGCTATTCCGAGTCGTCTCTGTACTCCCTACACACCCTGCAAGTTTCTCAGTTTGATACCGAGTCTCCTTGTATATATGTATTTCCAGGGTGTCCCAGAATGCCATGTACAAACTTGTAGAGAAGGTAAAGAACATCCCGAGGAGCCATAATTAGATAGGAAAGTATGAACGGAAACGTAACCCGTACAAGAAAAGGAGACTCAAAGAGAGTAAGGCAGCAACACAGAATGTAATGTAAAATGCTTTATTACACAAAAAACAATAATAAATAACTTAAAAGCATCACAGAAGGTGTTTGAAATTGCGGCCATTGGCATGTATGCACATACATCAGTGCACGATGCGACATAAATTGGCGGACTTGTTCATAAATATCGGTCGCTTCTCGGATCGTATAAGCAGCGATGGATATTTGCGCCAACAGTATCATTTCAGAATTGACGGATGCATCGTACACAAGGATCTTCATGGAACCCCAGAGAAAAAACTCCAGAGGAGATAAATCAGGGGATCTGGGAGTCAAGCGATGGGACCCCACGTCCAATCCACCTGTTTGGAAATGTCCGGTCCAAAAAAATGGTGGTTTACACACCTTCCATAATGAGATAGTCCCCCTTCCTGTTGAAACCCCACGCGGCGCCGAACAGGTACGAAGACATTAGTAAGCAGTTTCGGAAGTACCTCCTGAAGCAAATGAGATACTTGTCACAGTCCAGTCGAGGCGGTAAGATGTATGGACCGAGTAAACTGTCCCCCACAACACTCACCTACTAATTAACAGTAAAGCGTTGTTGCACGGCACATGGTCAGGTGCTGTGGGTTGTTTAAGGCCCGCATGTGCGCATTGTGGTATTTCTTCCTCACAGAACAACAAGGCACCGGTAAAGTGCCCGTCTTCCACACTTTGGTTAACAAACCACTGTGCAAATGCAACACGTCGTGGGTGATCATCTGGCTGTATTGCCCTAAGGAAAGCATGTAATTTATTTTTTTCATTTGCTATCTCCAGATAAACTATGCAAGTTACGACTCAAAGTGGTATCGAGCTGTGCTTGTTTTGTTTCACATTCCTCAGAAGAGGTCTATATTTTGAGCAGAATCTGTAAAATGTTATATGCTAAGGGGTAAGATAGTGCTTCTCAAACTTTTAATATTGGCGACCCAATATTCAATCATAATTTCAATCAAACAAGCAACAATACATTGAATTCAATAATACTATATTTTTACGCTAAAGCTACAATACGACTTTAACCTCTAAAGTGCCACCGGCGTATATATACGTGTCACCCAACCACTGCTTTAAATGCCCCAGGCATATATATATACGTTTTTCCCAGCAATTGCTTTAAATACCCCGGGCGTATATATACGTCCTTCCAAAGTACAATTTTTTTCTGTGAACTGCTATCCATAAAATTATTCCGAAAGTCTTGGAATGCAATAAAAGGACAATGACAGTGTTTGTGAAGTGTTTACTTATATCAGAAGATTTCTTTATTCCTTTTCCACAGTCACCCCCACTCTAATACATCACATATTTGCACCTACGGGGAGAGCGGAGGCATTGGGGAGCGAATTGCGTATTTTTTAATGGGCGGTTACGAGATTATTTATCAACCGTACAGATTATCAAGATAAGTGTTAATTTTTGTATATAATTTTATTGATGACAAGCCCATGGGGTCACTGGCAACTATTAAACGTTAACTTAGTAATGCTAAATTAATTATAAAATATATTGTGCAGTACTGATGCATTTATAAGTATATTATGTCAATGTAAATGTGAATTTTATATTTTATTATGTCAGAATGTATTTTGTTTGTTTACTTTCAATAAATTAATAAATTATTTACATAATCTTGTTTTCGACTTTTCAATAGGCTCGCCCCCCCCCCTCGTAGAGTTATCACACCCCACAATTTGAGAAACTCTGGGGTAAGGGGATTACTGCTTGTTTTACGGAAGCATTTATCCCTAGTCATTAAAACTGTCGAAATATTTTATTTTTGACTTTAATTGAATTGTAGTAATCCAATTTTATTCTTATTCTACCAGTGACTCCGGGATACTTGGAGTTCGACAAGGATTCGTATGCAGTAGTCGAAAACAGCAAAGCAGTCGATGTGGATGTGGTTCGAATGGAAGGGAGCGATGGCGAGATCAAGGCGACGTTTAGTACAGGGGACAAAACGGCAGTGGCTGGATCCGATTTCGAACCGATTAAAGGAGATTTGATTTTCTTAGATGGGGAAACCAGGAAGACCATTCGTATCCCAATCATGGACGATAACATCAGAGAACCGACAAAAACTTTTGAAGTTAAATTGATGGAATCAAGCCCTGGGGAAGGAGTCATCAATTTTAGAGGGCTAGGAACTAAACGAACAACTATTGTATCCATCACGGATGATGACAGTAAGGATTAATATTATATTTTTTTAAAATCTTTCGCGACGGTTGTGTTATATCCAGGGTGGTCCCGAATGCAGGGTACAAACTTTAAAGTTAGATACAGGACATTGAAAAATCATTTATTGTATAGGAATGTATGGATGCATATGACGCGGTGAGATGCAAACAGGGGAAATAAAAGAAAAGATAAATGGAATTATCGGTTGATTGTGCGTTGCCAGTAGAGGGGCAGTAGCTGTGTCTACATGATGCATTTCAGAAGGGTAAGCATTATTCGCAATTGTGTAGACATCAACGATGGAAAACTTTAAGTATGCCGAAAAGGCAGACATATATTTCATGTACGACCGTGCAAATGGTAACGGCAGAAACGAATGTATCCTGATCGACGAATGTTGGATCACAGTACTTTTCAGCGGTTACAACGTAAACCTTGTGAAACACGTTTGTTCCACGTCACCAGACATGGTACTGGTCAACGAAGAGTTGTTCGCAGTCCAAGCTTGAAATAAATCATCTTGAATGTTGTGGCTGATAAACCCGAATCAATTACAAGGGCTGTTGCTCATCACATAAGTATGAGTCATCAGACTTTTTGTGCATTGTTAAACGAAAAGCACTTTCACCTCTTTCATTTTCAGCGAGTGCAAGCTCAGAATCCAGCAGACAATCTTCTTCGACTGCCAATGGGTGGTACAGCAATGCTCACTGCAGCTGGACTTGTAAGAGGCTCGCGCCTCTCTCTCGGGCACCTAGATGTGTGGGAAGAAGGGAAGAAATACTCGACATGATCGAATTAATTTATTTATTTCCACACACACTAAGAATAGACACAATTTCAACTAATAATAGTAAGATGTTAACCATGAAAGTGTAACAACGACAGTAAGACGTGAACGATTAGGATAATATCAAACTTGATCCTTACCTTAATAAAGAATCAACCTATCATCCGATTTAATCTAATATTAAATCACTCCTAGTGAACAATCGTCACTTTAAAGTTTCCTCCTAATAAAAATCAAATCACTGTAATTCTAATATTATACCTTCAGTAGCAATCTCACCTGACTCGAGCATATCGTCTCTCCTTCTCTCTTAAGCTAGAAAACCTCGTCTACATTTATAGTAAGTTAATTTAAATATCAGATTCTCTTTTTCCGAAGGGTTGGTTGTGAATAACACGAATTGATAGCCCCAAAGATTTCCCAAGAGGTATAATTGGAAAAGCGTATAGATTCGTCACGGACTTCATAGTTCATGGGCTGCACAGTTTTTGTGAGCATTACACTTATCAACGATGCTTTCAATAAACACTTCGTCTTTCCTTTCGTCTCTTATTTTTAGTATTTTTGCCTCACCACATCACTTACGCCCATACATTCCAATGATTGTTACAATATTCTATATATATCCTTACCATGAATTCGGAACCACCCTGTATGCACCAGTCTCAAGCCCTCTTATCCGGCGAAAGGCTGTTCAATGGAACTTTCGTGGAGACGATCACACAAACAGCACAAAACGCGACTCTCCAGTGCATCACCCCGCTGCTGGTGAAATTTGAGAGGGGGGAAGCATATACGAGTATTACACATGGTTTCTACCATGTTTTCCGTGCTAGTTTGATATCATGGGACAGGACGCCAAACGCTGGTTGGCGCGATAAAGGAGTCACGCCAAGCAGCGTTCGTTGTCGCTGGAATGGAATCCAAGATGGCGACCTAGCGGTATCAAATCGTCAGGAAGATAATTTTGAAAAATTGTTCTGAAATACATTGAAATATATTTCAAAAATAGAATATAGGAAGATATTGAGAATAACCAAGACCAATCAATCAATAATGTGAACAACAATATAATATAATAAAAGTTACATGTACTAATAATATTTTATGCAGTATATGATAATTATATCTGACAATATAATTAAATAGTAATTATACATAATATTCATATAAGTATGATTTAATAATAATTATTATACGTAGTAATAATCATATAATATAAGTTAATAGTAATTATAAAAAAAGAAGAAAATCATTGTATTATAATATAACAGTTATTCATAAGAATACTCTTGTAACGTAATAATTATAAATAAATAACTCAACAATAATTATAAATGAATAACAAAATAATAATTATAAGTAAATAACACAATATGTGATATTTATAAATAAATATAGTAAAAAAACAATTATTATAAATAAGGAATATTATATGATTATTACATATAATAATAATTATATTTTTATATATTATATTAATAATAAAATAATTACATAATATATATTAACACTAGTAATGAATATCAATTAAAAAGTGCTAAAAACTTGTAATACTCCAAAAATTGCAAAAATATCAAGGTAACCATAGTGCAGTGTTATCGTCCCTCTTGGCAAACATGAACAACAACTTGGCGCGTGCCCGTGATATCAGACTTGTTCCGATCAGTACGTCATCACGAAAAGGTTAATTTTGGCTGTCCGTTTCTCAATAATATATTCAATTTCTCATTTTCTAGTGACTCCAGGCTTCTTTGAGCTAGATAGGTTTTCTTATGAAGTATTTGAAAACGAAGGAGGCGTTCAGATTGGCGTCCTTCGAAATGCAGGAAGCGATGGCGTTGCTCAGGTCAATTATACGACTAAAGCCCTAACAGCAGAACCTGACAAAGACTTCGTGCCAGCCTCCGGTACATTAGTCTTCAAAGAGGGAGAAACCAGAAAAATCATTCACATTGCCATCTTGGATGATAAAATCAGGGAGCCAACTAAGATGTTCCAAGTTGAACTCAAAGACCCCAGCGCAGAACCAGGAGTCATGAACTTTGGAGGACTGGGAAGCAAATTTACGGCCACTGTGAGAATTAAAGATGATGATAGTAAGATTGATTTATGATATATATATATATTATTTTACCATTCTTTTCATGTTGTCTCTTCATGACGGAGATGCAGTCACATTTTCCTTGTTGAGGTTGACGTCAGCCTCGCCTTTGTTTCTGTACCTGTAAAATACAAATACGTAAAATTTCGAATGTAGTTAGTATCTAATGACATGCTAAAAAAATAAGCGATTTTCCACATAAATTTTTAAAACAACAACAACAACAAATATTTAGTACGAGGGACGTTCAGAAAGTGTGAGTTTGAGATGAGAAATACGATGAACACACACACACTAGGGGAAGCAAACCTTCATCATAAGAGTCTATATACACTGATATGTGCTAAAAAAACTGGTACACCGGCCTAATATCGTGTAGGGCCCCCACGAGCAAGAAGAAGTGCCGCAACACGAAGTGGCATGGATTCGATCAATGTCTGAAGTAGTGCTGGAGGTAACTGACAGCTTGAATACTGAAGGGGGCTGTCCATAAATCAGTAGGAGTACGAAGGGGTAAAGAGATCTCTTCTGAACAGCACGTTGTAAGGCATCCTAGATATGTTCAATAATGTTCATGTCTGGGGATTTTGGTGGCTGGCGGAAGTGTCTAAATTTAAATTCAGAAGAGTGCTCATGGAACCTCACTGTAGGAATGTAGGAATTCTGGACGTTTGGGGTGTCGTATTGTCCTGCTGAAATCCCCACTCCGTCGGACATGAATGGGTGCAGAGATCAGACAGGATGCTTACGTACCTGTCACCTGTCACAGTCGTATCTAGACGTATCATTGATCACGCCAACTGCAAACGCCCCATACCATTACAGAGCCTCCACCAGCTTAAACAATCCTCTGTTGACATGTAGGATTCCCTGGATTCATGAGGTTGTCTCCATACCCGTACACGTCTGTCAACTCGATTCAATTGGAAACGAGACTCGTCAGAACAGGCAACGTGTTTCCAGTCATCAACAGTCCAATGTCGGTATTGACGGCCCCATGCGCGACGTAAAGCCTTTGTGTCGTGCAGTCAACAAGGATACACGAGTGGGCCTTCGGCTCCGAAAGAACAAATCGATAATGTTTCGTTGAATGGTTCACACGATGACACTTGTTGATGGCCCAGCATTTAAATCTGCAGCAATTTGAGGAAGGGTTGCACGTCTGTCACGCTTAATGATTCTCATCATTCATCGTTGGTCCCGTTCTTGCATGATCTTTTTCCGGCTGCAGCGATTCGTAGATTTGATGTTTTACCGGTTTCCTGATATCCACAATTCACTCGTGAAATTGTCGTACGTGAAAATCCAAATTTCATCTCTACCTTGGAGATGCTATGTCCCATCTCTCGTTCGCCGACTATAATGCCACGTTATAACTCACTTAAATTTTGATAACCTGCCATTGCAGCTGCAATAACATATCTAACAACTGTTCCAGACACTTGTTGTCTTATATAGTCTTTGCCGAACTCAGCGCCATACTCTGATTGGATCCATACCTCTTTATTTGCACACGCATGCTTGTAGCAGTTTTTTTTTACTCTTCAGTTATTTGCTGATTGGAAGATAGAAGTACGTCAGCGTAAGAGTGCGTCCCATGCACAGAGAGCCGAAGAAAAGAAAATACATGCGAACTTGTGTGCTCGAGGCTATACTAGTGCAAATCATGATAGGAGACAGAGATGTACAGATAACATGACCACCAATAGAAGTGCATGCTGTCATACCGTATGAATAGTATGAATAGAGTAGTGTGTCCACCCTTCGTAAACACGCAGGGCCGTGTATTAAAAGGCTGTAGTCGACTCAGCCTGCCTGGTAGTGTCGTCGATTTAAAACGCTCCACCGGGGTTCAAACCCCAGGCTGGGGGTTACGTCAGACTTTACCAGTCATTGAAAACCGGGGAAAAAATGGGTTTTGCGCAATGCACGCCAAAGCCCGCCTTAGGTCACTTAAACTGAAATAGGCACAGTAGGCCTTGGCCCACTGAATTCAGTTTATGTTTCATCAAATGGTTGGTGGGTTTCATGTTGCGTTCAGGAAGAAGGGATGAAGTTCGAAGCAAGCTTTTCTTCACATCTACAAATGAAAACAACATTATAGTATAGGATATGGAATTAGTGTGTGTGTGGTTAGGTCAGTGCTTCCTAAAGTTTCAATATTCGCGACCCAAATTCATCGAACCTCCCTCATGCAATAATAACCTATTGAATTCAATAATACTATGTTTTGATGCTAAAACTACGATACGACTTTAACCTCTTAAGTCACCGGCGTATATAAATGTCTCACTCAGCCAAAGCGTTAATTTCCCTGGACATATATATACGTCTTTCCGAAGTACGACCCTTTCTGTGCACTGCTATCCGTAAAATTATTCCGAAGGCTTTGGAGTGCAATAAAATTACCTTGACAATGTTTGCGAAGGATTTACTTAACCCTCTAAGCGGTCTGCACTTAAAGTCTTGCCATTCTGGAGATGCTTCAAAAATGCACCGCACTTATTTTTTTGCTTTCAGGTGGGGTTCTCAAAAGCGGTTGAGCCGTATTTTTAAGAATGCGGCTCGGCCGCTTTTGGGAATCTTGCTTGAAGGCAGAAAAAGCATCTCTGGAATGGCGGAATTTTATGTGCAAACCGCTTGGAGTTGATTAAGATTACTTGCTTCATTATTTCTTCTCATCTAATACATCACATATTAGCACCTACGTGGAAAACGCTTGGCATTGAGAAGCGAATCGCGTAACTTTTAATCGGCAGTTAAGGGATTTATTATAAACCGTACAAATTATCAAGATAACTGTTAATTTTTGTTTATAATTTTATATATGACAATCCCATGGGGTCAATAGTAATTATTAAACTTTTTCTGAACTTAGTATTGTTAAACTAATTGTAAAATACATTGTGTAGCATTTATCAGTGTACTATATCAGGGTAAATGTGTATTTTATTTTTTTTATTATGTCAGAATATATTCGGTTTGTTTACTTTCAGTCAATTAATAATTTTTTTTAAATAAGCTTTCGTTTTCGACTTTTCAATAGGCTCGCACCACCCTCATAGAGTTGTCATGCATCCCTAGGGGGCGCGCCCGACAGTTTGAGAAACGCTGGGTTAGGTGCATAACGGTGTCAGAGTAGCATCCATGGCCTGGTTCATTACATGATCCATGATGTTTTGTGTTACTGAAAAGTAAGAGACTACGCGAAATAAGAAGGAAAGAGTAACGGAAGAAATGAGTTCCTATTCAGAATCCTCACAGACCATGAGACTCGGGTATGACACCTTACCCTGGAAACCAAAGCCTTCTTAATAATATAGAAGCTTTCAAGTTCACCAGTGAGGAAAAAATTCCGTACAAATCAGTGTAGCAGGATGTGTGACCATTCTTTGCATGGCAGGGCACTGAGTTTTGCCATAGTGGTTTCTTCAAATTGATTTCACTATGTAAGGATCTTGCCTCCATGCCTAAGTGTGTGGAAAAGGAAAGGAACATTAACCATATTCACAATCACTTAATTTATTTACGACTCAAACCACAACACAAGTTCGATTAATCAAAACTAAGAGACGCACCCAACTAATCAATATGAAGACAATGAACGTGGTATGCGAGGTATGAAAAGACTTTAATTACTTGTAACACTTACTTCAATTCAATTACTTTGACCTCCTAGCCATCTAATCTATCCTAAAGCATAAATGATCGTCACCTTAATTATTACAATTATCGAGATTGCTAAATATCTGCGTCACTCTTTAAATTTGATTAATCACTGCTCCGTTTTAGCAGCCTACTTTACTTCTCTTTCTAACCTGAATGACTAGACATTAGATAGTAGTCTTAATCTGCATGTTCACGTTCTCTTCTTCAGAGGAAGCGTCCTAATAAAATAGTATTTAAAGACCTAAAATTCCCCAAGAGGACGGTTAGTAAGAAGATCGCGCATAGAGCCGTCACAACACTAAAACAAATGTCTCAATGTCAGTGGTGACTGTGTCAAAAGAATAAAGCAAGGTGTATAGTGCACGTTGCCATGATTAAATTTTTTTTTAAATTAATACTTTAATCAAAAACCATTTTTTTACTTGTGTATGTTGATAGTGTCAGCAGAGACGTATTTTTTAAAAAAGTCTCTTAGAAAAAAAGAAAAAGCAGACAACAGAAGGGTCTATGAACTAATTCCTAGAACACAGTTGTCTTGGCACGAAGGTCGCGGGTGCAAGAGTGTTCGAGGAAGAAACAAACATGATCTTAAAAATAGCTACTTTTATTCTATCTTTAACAATTAAGATATGTACAATTTATATATATAGCTATATTCTGGGAACAAATCCGAAATCCTAACCCTTAATTGGAAAAACTAGATTATTGAAATTCACTTATCTGGAGTTGGAGTTCCTTGTTATGATCTTTCTCGAATCCCGATAGTCCGACCAGGTTCAAGGCTTTTTATTCAAGGATTTTACGGCGACGATTAATCTCAAGACTTGTGACCACCCAGTTGTTGATACTTGTATTTCACACTTAATAATCAAAAATTAACCATAAACCTCCCTTACTCAACGCCAAGCACTTAAATCAGCGATAAAGTATCCGAATAAGTTCGGAACCGTGATTTTAAAAAAGCGCATAAATGGATAATTTTCATGATATTTAGTGTCACTTAGATTAGACTACATGTATACAATAGTTTTAAGGGCATTTTGACAAAAAAAAATAATTTAAATACAATATTTTGGCAAAAAATTAACTTAGAATAATCTTTTTTTAAAATGTTCTCACTTTGTGAAAAATGCTTCTATTATAATAATATTTTGCCTGTATATAGCTCATATCTGTTTACGGAGGCTCAACTATGATTTTTGAAAAATTCACATTATTTTCAGAGTTACAATAAATTGAAATAATTATCGGCGTTTTTTTCTTAAAATTGCTCCCCTCTGTTGTCGTAAAATATGGATAAACCCACTTCTAAGTTATATATTTCAAAAATTCTAGTTGAGCCTTTGTAGAGAGGTCTGAGCTTTATACAGGTAAAATATTATTACACTGGTGTGCAAAACTTAAGCAACAATGTAAAAATTTAGCAGATAGCCATGAAATTGCAGAAAAGGAGGTCTGGAGATCAGTAGAGGGAACACGTAAGTCAGTATAAACGTCATGCGTATGCAAATATTAGGAACAAAACGTCAGAAGCAATGTGAGCGTACTCAAAACGCGTGATGTCAGCGCGCGCTGCTCAACAGTAGAATGAAATGAAGGACGGAGACGCAATTCACCATATTCTCTGCAAGGGCCAGTGAGTCAGTTCGTGAAATATGGCTAGAAGTAATCATCTGGATGACTTCACACGTGGAAGAATGATCGGGAAAGCTGGAGGAGGGCGTACTGTCCTTCAGTGTAGCTGCAGAGTTCGGAATCAACAAAAGTGTCCTTTCGCGCGCTTGGAAAGCGTTCCAAACTACAGGTACAGCTGTTAGAAAGGTTGGTGTGGCCGTCCGAGGACGACAACTGCAGGGGATGACCGATATATCATCCTGCAGGTGAGAAAAGTTCGACAGCGATCAGCAAGCGCCATTGCTCAGAAACTCTGTACAGCAACAGGTCGACAAGTGTAGCGGTTTACTGTGGCCGGACGCCTTCACAAAGGGGGTCTGTTCACCCGCCGTCCTGAACGCTGCCTCCCGTTGAAAGCTGGCCACCGAAGCCACCGTTTACAGTGGGCCAGAGAGCACAAAAACTGGACAACTGATCAATGGATTTGTTTCCTCTTTACGGATGAGAGTCGGTTCAGTGCCAGAAGCGATTCTCAACGCGTTTTGATTTGGAGAGAGATCGGGACCCGGTTTTATCCCAGTATCATCAAGGAAAGACATCGTTACGGTGGTCCTGGAGTTCTTGTCTGGGTTGGCATTATGCTGAACGGCGGAACTGAGCTTCCCATTTTCGACAGAGGGTCTGTAACCGGGATCGCTATTGTGAGGAGGTACTTTTCCCCATCTGCATCTTTTCCGAGGTGCCATTGGCCCAGACTTCATCTTTATGGATGACAATGCACTGCCACATCGCACTCTTGCTGTTGAGGAGCTGGGAAAGGAAGATATCACTAATGATTCCAGCGTGCCCCCCAGATTTAAATCCCATCGAACATGTGGGGGATGCTTTGGGGAGACGTATTGCCACACGCTCACATCACCCGGGAGTACAACCAACAACTAAACAGATGTTGATTGAGGAAGGGGCACCCCCCCCAAGAAATGTTGCACCAGCTGGTTCGGGGTATGCGGAGACGGTGCAAAGCAACCATTGTAGTAAGGGGGGGCATATACCATTTAAGGAACATCTGCTTGTTGTTCTTCCTGTTGATAGAAATCGAGTCAGATACTATGGGTTTAATAAAGCTTGTTTTTTTTTGATTCCATACCGTATGCGTTGTATTCCTTTTTCGCGCCGATGCCGTCATCCTTACGCATAATACTCTCCCCCATTTCAAAATTTCATGTCTCGATGATTTTTTGTGAAGGGAATAAACCCACCTGTTGCTTGTTTTGCACACCAGTGTATAATTAGAAGCATTTTTCACAAAAGGAGAACATTTTGAAAAAAAATTATTCTGTTAATCTTTTTCCAAAATATTGGATTTAAATAATTTTTTGTCAAAATGCCCTTAAACAATTGTTTTGTATATTTTAATCAATGACACTAAAAATCATGAAAATTATCCATTTATGTACTTTTTCAAAATCACGGTTCCGCAGTAGATGGATATTTTAACCGGGCCCAAGGGGTTTTTTTAATGCCCGGTCGGGGCCCATTGCCTAAAAAAACATTTAGTTATGAAAATTTGAGGAAATTTTGTAAAAAAATCAAAATGCAATTTTTTTGCTATCGAGCCATGAGGGGAATTTAAATTTTTTCCTGATTTGGTTTAACAGCCTACTTTGGGAGTAGGGCCATTTTATGAGTGGAACAAATTTTTTAGCATCTTTCTTCTTACAAGCGAAAAATATTCGAATAAAATATATTGTTTCAAGACGATTGGTAAGTTGACTACTTTGTAAGGAAAAACAAGCATGGTTCAGAGATTGTAAATAAACAGGAATCGTTCAATGACATTTTTCCTCGAAGATCTCTTTCAAGAGTATATAAATAAGTTTCCTTGAATAATTTTTACAACATCAAAAGTGTTTTGTCTGTGGTAATTCCACAGCGATAACAAAGGTACCTTATGAAAATTGTTATATCATTGGTAATCATAATGAAACAGTTTACTGATGCAGAAACTGGGATTCTTAAATGCTTCCAATTTAGAAAAATTCAGTAACAAAAATGAAAAATAATAATTAAAAAGCAAAATAGGGGGTTTTTAAAATTTTTAAATTTTACACATTTTCAATTTCTATGTTGATTGATTGAATATTAACGTCGCACACCGTTTAGCTCAGAAGGTTTTTCGAGGGAAAGTAATTTTGAACCATGGTCAAGCAATGTTTCTAGTTTTTTTTTTTAAAGCATTTATCCCCCCCCATTAATTTTTCGGTTGCGGCCCGCGTGAAATAACTAACATATGTATGCGGCCCGGCAGAAAGAAAAGTTGACTTAAATAGTATAGTATATTTGCATAAAAGTCGGCTGGGTGGCGTGGTTGGTTTGTCGCTGGTATTCTATACCCAATGTTGCGGGATTCAACCCCGGCCCAAGTCGATGCATTTTCATGATGCAGAAAATCGACTGCGGCCATGTCGTATGATTATACGGCATGTAAAACATCCCTAGGGGTGCTCTAGGCAAAATTAGTACAGGTTCGCATCATCAGAGCTCAGGTACCTCCCTCTAGGGAGGAAACTGGGCCCCAAAATCACCTGCGGCGATTAGTATCCGCCTATATGGCGCCGCAATAAGGAGATACCTGCATTCGGTGATGTACTAGATAGATTGATGAATTTTGTTAAACACTGTTCATAATCTGCCATTAGAAGGGAAAAAAAAATTACATAAAATCAAGTCGTCTCTATGGAAAGTGGTTTTTAAACTAAAATCACAGCTAAAGAATATTTTTCCCATGAGTATTAGTAGAAGAATCCGAATAGAGTACCCATTACACAGTGACTGCATCATTTACATGAACTGAGCCCATTGTTTTAGTTAACGTAATCACATTTCTTTTCTCAGTGACTCCTGGTGTTTTGGAGATAGAAAAACCTTCCTATGTGGTACCTGAAGGGGATCGTGGAGTCCAGATTGATGTCATTCGAGAAGATGGAAGCCATGGAGAAATAAGAGTAGATTATGTGACAGTTCCTAAAACGGCTTCGGCCACAACAGACTTCTCTCCTACTTCAGGCGAATTGATTTTCGAGGAAGGGGAAACTAGAAAAACTATATTTATTCCGATCATGGATGACAAAATCAGAGAGCCCACCGAGACCTTTGAGATTCAATTAAAGAACCCCACTCATGGTCCAGGAGTCATTAACTTTAAAGGAGCGGGAAAGAGGAGCACCGCCATCGTATCAATTATAGATGATGACAGTAAGAACATACATTCAGAATTATTTCTCTTCTTTCAACTCCTACTCTTAGCTCACTCTCTCCTTATATATATATATTTCACACAAAAACACACACAATATATAATATATATATATATATATATATATATATATATATATATATAATATATATATATTTTGTAGAAATATATATATATATATATATATATATATATATATATATATATATATATAAATCTTGTTCATATTTTCAATCGTTAAGGGGACATGGTACGATTTACACAAAATTTTTTAATTGAATCATTTTCATAATTTTTCAATTACCACTATTAGCTCACATTCTCTCTATATTTATTTATTTATTTATTTTTTACCTTGGTGGAATTTTCAATCGTTATACTAAAATACATTTTAACCCTTTATCTACCGCATTATGGTTTACAGCAAATTTTTTTCATGCAATATTTTTTTTTTGGATCACTGCATTGAAAATTAAGGGATATACATAAATAAAATACTCAACTTTGGGAAATTTAATTCATTAGAGCTAATTAATTAAATCGGTACTTTGAAGTACCGTCAGCACACAAAGGTGTCAAATATTCTGACAATACGAAAAGACCGAATGAATTTTTTAACCCCGGTTTAACTCTTAAAAATGCTAAATAACCACAGAAAATACTAATATTTTATGTAGCACAGATATTTATTTTTAAAGATTATTAAATTTTTAAAATTTATTTTCTTTTTACACATAAACTTAATTTGATGATATTCAAAGAAACTATTTCTTTTTTTTCATTAATACACAGAAATTGATTACACGTTGTGCATTTTGAGTGAGGTTTCGATTGAATGTTTTTTAAAACACTTGCATCCTAGGGTAAGAAATGCTGTATTTCTTAACATGAACTAATGCACTTTGAGTTCAGCCTCTTGATTGTCATCCTAAGAATCTAACGAAAATTCCAGCAGATAATTTGCTGGGACTTCTTCATCAGAAAAAGCATCTGTTAGTACATCACTGATTTCAGATGGTAGGTTCTATAACAAATCCAAAGCCTCTTGAAGACTGAGCTTTTTTTACAGACTTTCTAAGAAAAGGAAATAATAATAAAAATAATATTAACAACTTGAAAATCTCCAAATACTGTTAAATCTCTGTATTACATAAAGGAATTAAAATGACGTTATGAAATTTTGGGGAAAAAAGAATACATATTTCATTTATATATATATATATATATTTGTGTGGTAAAAAATACAATCTCGGATTCAAAGTTACAATTTTTTTGAAAACATTAAATAAAGAAAGAAAAAAAAAAAAAAAGAAATCAGTAAAAAACGAAATCAGGCAGTAATAAATCTCATTAATAGAGTTATTCTTAAAAAAGGTATAACTCTATTGCAGTATAGTGTGATGACGCTTCAACAGAACTAAAATCAATAATAAACTACACGGACGAAAAAACTAAGTTCTTGCTCCAGCACTCAGTGTGCTGTCGGTACTTATAAGTACCACAAAGTTATTCAACTGTAAAATTAATTTTATACACTGTTCACATAAAATAAATAGTCAAATTGTTTTTTAAGGTCTTTTTTTGAGATGTAAAAAAATAAGAGACTTACCTTTTGACATTAACTACTTTTTCGGAACAAAAATGACAATCTTCGTAATCCGATCAAAACGTCAGCTGAAAACGAAACTGCTGCTGCTGTAAAACTATTTGCCTTCCCCGCTAAAATATTCATCATAGAACCCCTGCTGCCATATATCTGGAAAGAGTGGATTTCAAAAAATATTTCTGCTAAATATCATCAATTTATAAAAATATTGTTGTTCTATGTAATTTTAAAATGAGTGGTACTTATAAGTACCGTCGGTAGATAAAGGGTTAAAGCGCTCAATTGAGCTGAAATTTTATATACATGATTATTTTGAATGGCAATACAGTAATTTAATTATAATTAATAAAAATTAACTGATTAAAACTAACTATTCAAAGAATTAGAAGTACAGCCACGTTGGCATTATTTTTGGCGACAGAGCGACCCTTTGGGCGATTTGTGTCAAAATTTGAAAAAAAAATTTTCTCACATTTAAAAGTGTTCATTTGAGCTAAAATTTTCTATACACTATTGTTTTGGGTAAAAATACGATAATTTAATTATAATTAATTGACTGAAACTAATTATTTAAAGAATTACAGATACAGCCACGTTATTTTCATTTTTAGCGACTTGGGTCTCAAAACTTTTAAAAGATTTTTTATTCTCACATTTTAAAGCATTCAGTTGAACTGAAATTTTATATACACGATTGTTTTGGATGACAATATGATAGATGCTTTAATGATAATTAATAAAATTAATTACCACTTAATATTGTGATTCTGTCATATGTGTATACATATTTATATTAATTGTAACTATTTAATAAAAAGAAGCTAAAATAAAAAAAAATTGTTGGTCTAAGTAGGAATTAACTTAATTTTTTTTTTATGTTACTAGTTTTGGTTGCCTCCAATGTGTACATATTATGTAAAACAGATTTTGTGCTCAAAATATTATAAAAACTAAAGATTTAATTTTTTAACGGAGAAAATTTAAATTTATGCTACCCCTTCTACAGAAATTGACGTACATTTATGAAATTTGATTTACAAGTACATCAAACTATGTATAACAAAGCTGGTATGGGTTTTGCGATAACATGATTGGTGTTCGTACAATATTTCTTTTTGTGAATGTCCCTTAAAAAATGTGTAAATTCTGAATTCAATTATTTAAAAAAAATAAGTATCGCTTTGATTCAAAAATGCATACCAACTTTTGTTACGTGTACTATTGGCTAAAGGTAAAAAAAAATTCAAAGCATTAGGCACAATAGAAAAAAAGCCTTGGCATTTTAAATGAAGACGAACTAGTTATTTTATCTTTCTGAGATTAGTCAGTTTAAAGTTTTGATTTGCCATTGGGATGCGAATAAAAACGAGCGTAAAAGTTGTCACAACTCTGCATTTTTTAAACTAAGAGCTTTCAAATTTTGTAAGAGTATAGAAAAGTACATAAAAATAATTTAGGCTAAAAAAATTAGATTTGATTTTGTGACGTATTTTTGTCAATTGAATCCTACTGTGTCTTCTTAATAAAATACTTTCTATTTATCCAATGAAGTTCAATTAAACTTTTTTAAACTTGTAGTGGATGACACTTGATGTTAATACAGTTTTTTCAAATATTATTTCATTAATTAAATTAAATTATTTAAATTAATTACCTGTTATCGACGTCAATTTAGATTCATCTCCATTGTTGTAACAATGTAACTGTTAAAACAATGACAAAATTTGGCGTCGAAAACCTATTTTTCAGCCAAATTAGCCAAACCGGGAGTGCATTGTTACCAGAATACAGACAAATAATGCTCTTTTTTCAATTAATACTATTAGTTCCCACTCTCCCTATACGTATACAATAAATATAGGGAGTAGCCTAACAAGCCTATACAAAGCCTAAGAAGAAAGAAATTGGAGTTCAAGAGACACAATAAATGTAGATACAAAAAGAGTCTTTGGACTAAACTGGAGACATATTATGATTTCTAGAGCTGTCTTTGAATTAGGCCAGTGATTTAGGGTTAAACATTACTTTATGGGGATCCACCTTCCCCGTACAGCATATATATCTTGTTCAAATTTTCAATCGTTGATAAAATACTTTTTATTCATCCATTCAAAGCAGGAATTGACTTAATTTTTTTTTAAATATTTTTTATTTTAATATACCGATGCCTTTTCTATACTAATTATTATTTTTTCCTTTTACAAGTGACGCCAGGTTCCTTTGAGTTAGAAAGACCTTCTTACGTAGTGCGAGAAGATGCTAAAACGGTCCCCATTGATGTCGTCCGTGAACACGGCAGTGATGGCGAGATGAGAGTAAGGGTCAAAACGGTTTCCAAGTCAGCATTGCCTATCAGGGATTTCCTGCCGAGAGATGAAGAGCTCGTCTTCAAAGACGGGGAGACTAGAAAAACTGTTTTTATTCCTATCATAGATGATAAGATTAGAGAACCTACCAAGTCTTTCGACGTTCAACTTATAGATGCAACTTCAGAAATCGGAGGAAGAAGCTTCAAAGGATTGGGAAGTAGATTCACTACAACGGTGACAATAAATGACGATGACAGTATGAGACTCAGTTTTATTTCTCTTCTCTTTTTTACAATATTTTCAATTATTATCCTTATTTTTTATGTTTGTAGAACATGTTCTTGCAGATGCTGTATTTTAGCACTCTTTCAAACATTATTTTCAAAGCAATATGTGATAAAAAATAGGTGGCGACGGACCTACGATGTTGAAAAGGCATATTTAAATATTTTCAGTGATTAATGCCTGCACAAGATCTTCATTATAATACTTTGTTGTAAAGCAAGTTATCATTTAGGCTCTTTTTCTTTTGACGTGAAGACTGTTGTCACACGCTTGCACCCAAGATCTGTTTGTCTCATTCATTGCTGTTGATGATAACAATAGATTTCATTGACATTTCCTACTTGTTTTGTAATTTTCTTACTACGAATAAATCATTCAACTTTTTTATTGAGATGTTAACTGCTCCATTTTCTACACAAATACACTATTATCGTTGCTTGAATTCGAATAACAGTCAGAGATGGAGATAATACAGGGTGTTTCAAAATGAATTTCGGTGTTTTAACCCTTTATAGTATTTATTATATATAACTTACAAGTATACTTCATACATCGAAGGAAAGAGTAACTGAAACAGTTTTACCTATACAAGCTTACAAATGTTCAATATGAGCCTAATTCGTCACATGGCACACATCAAGTGGTTCAATCATTCAGTTGCTCTTTCATTCGATGTATGAGTTATATACTTATAAGTTCTATGTAATAAATACTATTGTCTTCAAACTCTGATATTCATTTAGAAACTTCCTGTACATATGTTTATATTACAGAAAATAAATATTTACAATTAAAATATACTTAAATTTAATGCGGATAAATGAAAATTATACCCATGAAGGTGCTGTGGATTGGCGCGGACAAGGACTTTGCGTCGTTGCCGGTGCTCTTCCTGTTTTCAGAATGTCTTGGTACGGGATTCTAAAGTTTAAGTTGGGGTCGGAAGGCGGGAAAGTATGGCGCGCTCAGATACAGTTAAGTGAGGAGTGTAGAAAACGTACTCACGGCACCATATGATGCAAATCTAGAGAGTGCTATTTCATTTCGATGTAAATTAGTATTTCCCGAGGTTCTTAGTTCCTCAAATTTGGATCGTATCATGGACTGAGAGACAAGAAATTAACTCAAGTATACAAACTCCGATTTAAATAAAGAATTAAATTTATTTTATAGGGAGGTTAAATTTAAACATTCTAATTAAATAAAGAATTAATTAAATAAAATACACTTATATTTATATATCAGTGATCTCAAATGGGAGATGCTGGAGTAGGCTGGACATTTCTATAGCGATCCACGGGGTCCATAGAGTCATATTTTGTTAAAAGGGATTTTCTTCTCAGAAGGTCCCGGTACGGAGTTCAAAAGTTTTAGTTGGGGTAGGAAGGCGGGAAAGTATGGCACGCTCAGTTACAGTTAAGTGAGGTGTGTAGGAAACAAACATAATGTTTTTATAATTTTTATTTATATATTTACCTTTAAGTGTAACGAATGCCTTTTTAACCCTCCGCTAGACGCCCTTTCAAAAAGTTCCCTCCATAGGCCCACAGCATTTCTCAGATGTATCATCTTGTACTTATGTCTGAAGATGATTTAATTAAAATATATTTAGCATAAAAAATATATTAAAATATTTTTAATTATAAACATTAAAATATATTTAGCATAAAATAATAAAAAAAGAATCAATGAATTGTGATATTTATACGAAAAAAGATTAAAAAAGATAATGATTAGTTATCACTGTGTCGCCACTGTTTACATTTTAAGATGTCTTGTTGTAGTCTTCAAAAATAACCTTATACTGCTCAAGGGACATGGGGTTTTCATACAATGCAGTAAAAAATTTTAAGAAGTCTCAGGGGTGTTAATTTTTTCTCGAGGGGTGAAAATATAAACAATTTTGAAACAGGTATAATTTTTTTTAAAATTTTAAAATTTAAAAAATTCGAATCTTTTAAAATTATTTTAAAAGGATTGGTATTCAAAAAATATAAAACGTTTGAAATATAATCATAATTTTAAAATTATAAGCATATGAAAATAAAAATAATTCTTGAATAAATATTAAAAGAAATTTTTTTGCGTTGCGCTTGTTTTTTAAAAAAAAATAAAAACCCCCCGATGTATAAAAATTTTTAAGGGGAATTAAAAAAATGTTTTAAACCCCAAACCCTACATCTTTTTAAGAATAATACATCTTTTGTGTATTTCAAAATATTTGAAAAAATATTAAAATTTTAAAAAAAAATTTAAAAATTTAAAAATTTTTTTTTTTTTTTAAAAAATATAATTTATTATTATTTTTTTATATAAAAAATACTGGTATAAAAAGGGGAAATTTTATTTAATTTTAAAAAATCAACTTATAGCTATTTAAAAAAACTATTTTTTTAAAAAATAACACCCAACGTAAAACTTAATAAATATTTCTTATTTTCATATGTTTTAAAATTTTTTTAAAATTATGATTATATTTTAAACATTTTCCCTTTTTTTAAAACCCCCTTTCCCTTTTTATAAATAAAAATTGAAAAAGTTCAAATTATTTCTTTTTGGGTTTTTAAAAAATTACTCCCTTTTAAAAAAACCCCCCAATGTCCTGATTTTCCCTAATTTGAGCGGAAGGGGAAACGGGTAGGGGGCTGGTTCCACCTATCAATGATACAGGATCCCTAAGTTACAGGGGCCTCTGCATGTGTAACTACAGTCCACTGAAAGGGCACTTATATCTAAAACGGTCATTGAAGAAATTTTGATGCAGGACCCCCTCAAAGCTAGTTTCGCCAATGGAGCAGTACCTTCTTTTCCAAGTTCCTGCAGACGTTTCTCTTGGTTTTTCGTCTTGAATGGGGCGTTGTATTATCAAATATTTCTTCAATCCTGAGTCAAAATGAAAGAGGCATGTGAATGTTACACTCCGACCTGGGGCTCTTTCAAAAGTTTGGGACCTAGTTTTCTTAGATATGTGCGTGAGGATCTGAGTGATTTTGTTTCCCAAATAGATATTTTGGGAGTTTATTCCAGCTACATTGAGAGGATTGAATAAAATACAGTCACTGGCTAGGCGCGCGGCATGGGGGGAGGGCTATTAAACAGAAGTTACAAAATATTTGTTTTGAATTATATTTTCGTATAAAACTGAAAACTACGCTATTTTACAAGAAAAAAAATTAAAAGTAACGAAATAGTACAAAGTTATAAAAACTGACGTTGTTGGGCGCGCTGCATCTTTTAGATTCAATGGCCATTGCCGCCCGATATACGAAGAAATCTGGCTGTGTTCCAACCCACCGAGTGGACGCAGAACCTAAACTATTTTTACCATGCGTCTGAGAGATTCGCGCGCCTAACAGAGAGATAACAAATACTGAAGCAGGAAAGTTTATATTTTTTTTTTACTTTCAGTTCCTCATTATGTTCAATAATTGTTTTACATTAGCTCTGTAATAACCACGAAATATAAAGTTAAATCAAAAGGAAGCAATTTCAATAAACCTATTCATGAATAAGCTTAGTAAATTTTCAAAAATTTGAGTAGTAATTATATGCTATACAGATGAGAATATATATAAATAAACATACGCAACTAAATGTAGAAATATTATACACTATTCTGATATATTTTATTTGAAGTATTGTCAGCAGCGGATAAAGGGGATTGGAAATAGAATCTTCGTTCCAGTCAATCACTCACTGACCACAGAGTACCATCTTGTTCCACAGTTTGCAAAAGAGATAACAATTTTTCAAATACAAGAAAGAGGCTTATACTTTTTTAAGACAGAACACTTCTAACTACAAATAAGTTTTAAAAACAATTCACACCACTTCCATCAATGAAGGATACTTTAATAAATTACACCCAAAACTTTATTTCTACGTATGCTCGGTGGCCTCAGACGTATCGTGCCTGTTTCGTAAGTATAAGTTTGCAGGTTCTAACCCGGCTGGATTTTTTGGATGCGAAAATCGTAGGTACGCATGTCATATGATTAGATTATGGAATATATAAAAGATCCCTTGAGTATCAAGTTGGTTCTTCCTGCAAAATTTATCGTGGCAAATATTCAATATCTGACGAGAGCTTTATTTGAAATTAATTCAAGAGTCCAAATTTGGGAGCAAGCTCCTAGATGGCGCCATCATGAAATGGTTCTCACATTTGGGGATGTTCCTTGTTTGCAAAGGCTTAGTTGCTAACTTTGCAGCCCATTAGGAAAAAAACTTTACTTCGACACATTTCTCAGTGAACAAAATCGCAATTGAATAATTATTTGGGATATCTAAAATCCCTATCCATTAGTATTATTCTACTCAGAGAACTTTTTCTTACATACTGTGGCTTGGAGCGTCGATTTAAATTTTCAGCAAAGATTCCCCGAGAAAAATCCCTTTTAATCAATTAGATGAAACCCTTATGGACTCAAAAATGAGCATTTGTGATAATTGCACCCTATCAGGTATCTACTGAGCGAATTCTATTTTATATTAAATTTTAATAAAGAGTTACCTACTTTCAATACTGGGTTTAGCGACATGTAAACCTGTGGTATAGAAACGATAAAATATACAGTGTGCTGACTCTTCAGTAAGATTGTTCTGTTCAATCCCGCCAGGGTGTCGGGGTGATAAGATATTACTACAGTGCTGACCACTAACATGGAAGTAGCTTTAAATTATTCAACATGACATGATTCAGTTCTAGTTTCGATGCTTGGTATGGTGGAGTCAGATTTGGTTCGAGAGCGAATCTAGTCGTCCAAGAGTGGGTCAAAACGAGTCTTCGGTTTCTCTTTTTTGTCTCTAAAAGCGGAATATGTCACGCCTTCAAAGGAAGACACATGGTAAAGAATGATTTCTGTTGGATATAGCCGAAATTACTATTCGGCCATTGGCCCTTGTCACCCCTCGTGGTGTAGACTTTGGAGTCAGAGATTGGCATGGGAACCGCCGTTTTGACCAAAAGGAGGTAAAAAGGAGATTAAAACAAGTGGGCTTTCCCCAATTCTGGGTACTTTTCCAAGAGAAACTAAGTGACCGTAGGGAAATCATTCGTTGCTTTTCAGGAAACCGGTCCTGCACTGGAGATCCCCACAAATCTATCCAAGAAGTGTCCATTGTTACAGGGATGAATAATATTTCTGGATAGATCTTTAATTTCTAATTTGCGTACGATTTGCAAAAGTACAAAAAAAAACAGTATTCATACATTATAAGAAAAGCAACACTTCCTATGTATCTTCCAATTAATTCTTGTCCATCATTAAGTATCCAAGTAATTGGTATTGTACGCTTGAACGAAAGACCGCTTTCCTACATACTATTCCTTAGTTATCAAGCTTAGATGTCGAAGTTTGCAACATATAGAGTGTTTGATCTAATGTCGTATTCCGATGAGATGTAGACATCTTACAGATGCGAAAACCGTTTGTAAGGTACTCAAATGCTAAATTTTAAAAATTCTTATTGCTTCCAATAATTATTACTCCCGTGTATTCAAAATTTCCCATTCTTTCAAGCGGAAAAAATATATTTATTAATTCAACTTTTCAAAGATTCCTTAGCGTAATTCTATGCTTCCTTCCCGAGGTATTCTATGCATTTTTAGCAGCAATATTGTTTTTTTTACGAGTAGTTATTCTCTAAGTTATCAATACTGTTCATTATTCTTGACAGATTAAGATTTAAAAAAAAGATGTCGGTCGAAGGAATTAATAATTTATTAATGCACTTGACGCATTTGGGAAACAATTTTTTCTCTATCCTTAAGGGATAATATAATTTGAAGATGAAGGTTCATTTTTTAATGTGTATTTTATCATTATCATGATCTTTCAATAAATCTCTTCTTCTTCAATGACAAGATAGCACCATGTGGGCCTTGGCCTCCTCAAGAGTTTTCCTCTAGCATCCTTTTTGGCCATGTTTGTACAATTATTCCCTCTTAGGGTAACGAAATCCCTTTCTAGGCATTCCACCCACCTGAAATTGAGTCGACCTCTAGTTCTTGTTCCAGTGAGCTTGGCCAAAAAGACTTTCTGTGTTGCTCATTCTAATAATTCTAATAACATTCTAAATTTGAGCGTCTGTGCCAAATGCCATCCCCTTCAGCTCCTCCAAAAATGGTTCTAAGGTTCAGATATACAAAAGATAGTAAGGGTACTTTTTTAATATATAATATAGCCTACATTAAGAAAGCCATTGAAATAACTAAAATTATACAGCATAAAGTGGTTTACTTTCTGCTGAGTGACTTTGTAGTATTGTCATAGTGTAGAAGTTAGTAAAGAGGATGCCATTTCAATTCAAACCTTAGAGGTTCTTCGTAAAAAGCTTTTGTGTTGCTTCTGGATGTGATATCAATGAAAGAAACGGCGTTGTCATTGATAGTAAAAATTCTAGTTTAAATGGAGATTTTTTTTACCTAAAACTTCCATTCTTTTTCGATACATATACACTTGTACGAAATGCTAAATTTCGTATAATTAATGTATTGTGTTTAAAGGATTGTGTCATTATTAAAACCAATACCCAATGAAAGTTAATTATGATAAAACACGAGTGAAACACAGGAAGACGAACAAGAGTCCACTTTATCATTTAATCTGGTGGATTTCAAAAAGATTTTTCACGACATAAAACAGTTTTTCTTCTTTTTAGTGGCTCCAGGCTTGCTGGAATTCGAAGATCCCACTTACTTTGTTACAGAAGGTGTAGGATTACTGAAGGCTGTAGTGGTACGAAAACATGGGACCGATGGACAAATTCGAGTCAAGTGGACAACTAAGCCGAAAACCGCCTTGGCTGGAATTGATTACACTCCTGTCACAAATGAATTGATCTTCAACGAGGGAGACACCAAGAAGTTCATCTTTGTTCCAATCAGAGACGACAATGTAAAAGAACCAACAGAGAGCTTTGAGATTCAATTATTCCAACCTTCCGCGGGTCCAGGAGTGATCAACTTTGACGGACTTGGAAAACAGCAGACAACAGAGGTGTTCATCCAGGATGATGACAGTAAGATACTTCAATATATTTTGAAAGGATTTTTTTCTGAATGTTTGATGATCTCAGATTTGTTGAGTTGAATAATATTTGTCTTGAATTATAATATTCACGTCCGGATCACCAGTTTGTTATGAACGTTTGATTCTAAAGTTAAAAAAAATAGAAAATTGCTTTAAAGAATTCGAAGAACTCTTTTTATTCCATTAGGCTTAGCTGCGCTAGCATCAAAACGTTGCAACTAGTCTCATGCCAAAATACGGACTGTTGCCAATCGGATGAACTGAAGAAGGTTACAAAGAAGTTGCTTCCAGATTTACAAGTATAAATATAAATACAGTTAGTTTACATAAAATATAATGCTTAAATATAAAATTATGAAATTCATTTTAAAAATTAATTGTTTTTTTAAATTATAATGTTCTATAATTTTATCACATTTTTGTTTGTTTATCGATTACTTTTCAAAATACAATGTTCATAATCTTATTACATTTTTGTTTGTTGAGTTGAAAAATATTTGTCATAACATATTGTTTAAATCATATTTTTTTTTGCTATAATCTCCCTCTTTCAGAAAAGTCAGACCCGATAGTGAAACCGACTTTTGAAATCCAACCCGAAGTGTGGACTATCGCATATATCTTCCCATTCCAGTCCAAAGTTGTGCTGAGTTGAAACCTGATGCAGCTGGTCTTTAGGGCAAATAGAAAACCTCTTATTGCCTACACAAAAATTGAACTTTTAAGTTCCCAGGAAAAAAACTTTTGGTTTTCTGTCATAAAGAGGTTAAAAAAACCAAGGTCTTTTTTCCCCTCTTATGAAAGGGGTTTTAACCATTTTTTTTTTTTTTTTGGGACTTTTGCTTTAGAATAATTTTTTAAAAATGGGGTTTTATGGAAGGATAGGATGGTCTAGTCTTCTTTGCAAGAGTGTCAGTCAATTCACTTTCGTATATATTGACATGGGAGGGGATCCATTAAAAATATACTTTGTGGTGGTGGGAGATGAGCTTAACTTTTCGTAGGACAGATAAACTGATTTTATCTCCTATGCGAGCCCAGTTTTTGAAGTATTGAATTGAACTACGGCGGTGAACATGTTGTTATTTACTTTTTGCAAAGTGGACAGCCTTACGAAATTTTTAGAAAAATTTCACTAATGTTTCCTTATTTTGGATATCAATTTCTTTCCCATAATTTTAGTCTTTTCTCATATAATTTACTAAATAAATCTGATAACCATGAACAGTTTTCATATTTCAAATTTTTTTAAAGAATTGCACGTACAGTAGAACATCGTTTATCCGAATCAATTGTGACCGGACACCTTTCGGATACGCGATTGTTTGGATAACCAAAAACCGAATGCGATCCATGCAGTATATGTAACGGGACACTATACGAATATTGAAAATCATCCCATTCGGGAAACGTGCTAAGTCAAAATAGGTGCAAAATGTCGCAATTTTACCTTAATTGTGGAAAATAATCACTTATTTTTCGCTGTACCATTGTAGTTCGTTTTTTTGCGTTAAGGTCTCTGATTCTCTTGAGCTGCAGTAGTTGAGCTGTACAGCACTCTGATTGTTGTTCGCACCACTCCATAGCTGTCTCTAACGCAGAAAACGCGTTAACATTTGATGGACTCTTGCTACTTCAGTTTTGTTGTTGTCCTCGTCTTCATCCTTTTCATCGTCTTCATCCTTTTCATCGTCTTCATCCTTTCTTCTTCCACGGAAGTCACAATCTCGCCATCATTTAACATTTGAAATCCACAGTCTTCTGAATCACATGCCATCCAGGTGTTTCTACATCTTTTTCATCGCATTCTTGAAATCCTCAACAATTGGACAAAGACGTTTTTTCTCCCTGTGATCGTCATTGAAGTCTTTTTCGCCTTCTAAATCTGACCACAGATTATTTCATGCATTTTCATATTCAGTATATGTAGTTGACAAAAAAAATACTGGACCGGATATTTGACATATCGGATAATAAACGTTCGGATAAATGACGTTCTACTGTACTTAGACACCTTAAAGAGAATTTCTGTATAAATTGTCTTTTTCATCCTCAACAGTGCGACCAGGTTTCTTGGAATTTGAAAACGCTCCTATGGATGTATCGGAGAACACGGGCGCGGTATCCGTGAATGTTCTGCGAGTTGAGGGCAGTGATGGAGTGCTCCGAGCCAAATATAGAACTGTTCCTAGGTCAGCGAAGTCTGGAAAAGATTTCACACCTCTTGAGGGAGAATTGATCTTCAAAGACGGAGAGACTAGAAAGAGAATAACCGTGAAAATCGCAAATGACAACATCAGAGGTCCTCTTAAAAACTTCGAGATTCATTTAATGGAAACGACGGTTGAAGATGGAGGCGTCGATTTCAGAGGAATTGGAGAGAAAACAATGGTGATCAATATCCATGACGCTAATAGTAAGACTATGTTGATTTTTTAGTTAACATTTTAACAGTTTATTCAGTTTTTTAAACTTTAGGCCATTACAAACGCGCTGAGTGCGCTCATCTCAATTTATCCCTCAACGCTACGGCTGCGAATCATCTGGATTTTTAACTGTCTCAAACGATACAAACGCGTGTATCGCGTTCAAAGATCGTTGTTTCTTTTACTAATAGAGGGCAATACTAGACTGAATGATAGATACGAATACAATATTTCACGATAATTAATACTTCATTTTTAGTTGTGAAAGGGCGTCAGTTTCAGGCTTTCCAAAGATAAAGGTTATTAAGATATCAAGGGACAACAACAATCTGTATATTATATAAATATACATATACATTCTTAAAAAAAATATTTTTAGAACTAATTATTTTGATCAACTAATTATTTATTATGCACTCATCATCATCATCATATCCGGCAAGACAGCTCCTCATGGGCCTCTCATTCACCTTCGTTCTCTCCAAGTTTTCTCATTTACACTCATGAAGTCTGACTCCACTGAGTCTGTTCGTCTCAGCCTTGGTCTTTCACGCTTTCTAATCCCAGTGACTTTGAATTGTAGTATCTTTTTGACTCCATTATCATCTAGCATTCGAATTATATGGTATTATACATTCATTGGCATAAAAATTTGTGCACCAAGAAATAAGAGCGGGATTGTTCCGAAATTTGGCATGGAGGTACATGTCAGGCAGATATGTATGAGGGCTGTTCAATAGGTAGTAAAATAAAATTATAAAAAAAAAAATAAATAAATAAACTGAATAATCGTCATTATTTACAAGGCCACTTTCAAAATAACTTTCTTGGCACGTAATCCATTTATCCCAACATTCTGTCCACTTCTTAAAAATAGGTAAAAGTTCGTTTTGTGAGAGTTTTTTCAAAACTGCTCCCGTATCCTTTACACATACTTTGTTGCTTTCGTTTGTCTCAAAGGGTTTTTATTGTTGGGAACCCCGAAATCGCAAGAAGGAATCAGGACTTATGGTGGATGTGGTAAATTTTACGTTGTTCTGCTGAAAAACACCCAGTACACAACGAGCAAATGTGGCCCCAAATTGCCATGGTGCAATGGGGAAGACATTTCGAAAGTGGGGTTTTTTAACGTTCTGTACCATTGTTAAATACATTCGCGTATACGAGCCGTTTGCAGTAGTCCCGGGTTCGACATCGGGTTTAAAACACAATTCTATTATAATAAAAAATATTGTAATAACCGATTTAAAAGTTTTTTTCTTTTCTGGGGGTAGGGGAAAATGGATGTTTCCATTCATGCGGGTTTTATGGTTAAAAACCCTAGCGATACAACCGCTGCGTCTCTTTTATGAAAAAAATTTTTAAGTAGTTCTTCTTGTTAGTCTTTTTAATCATATCGTATCATATCAAAGGTCTCCGCTGCTGATTTTTGCAGATTTTTGCTTTCATTTCGACAACTGGCCGCGTCTCGCAGGCTCCCGTAAACACGCTTCAGTTCGATCACGTGATACTCAAGAACATGAGTCTGTACACGCCATCTATCGGTAGCTTTTGTTAATACAGACAACAAACTTTTCTAATGCCAAAGAAATTAACATTCCGATGAGTGGTTTCACGGAATTAGTCTTATTACTTATTGAACAACCTACGTAAATTATTAGAAATTCAGCGTGATTGCGCATTGCATTATGCCTCCATAGGTTGAACGTTATCCTTGTATTATGAAACAGGTGAGTAAAGCTTGTTTTCATGTATGTAATATGTTTCAAAGATACTTTTTTTAACTAGAGATGCCGTCAGAGACATTATGGGCAGGTGTCAGCGTTCGAAAGGAAAAATTATAGAGATGCTGAAAAAAAAACAGGTTGATCAGTTCTGGGAGAATCTCACCAACTATGCTGTTCTGATTACACGGTGAGGAGGTGTTGGGACCAGTAAAAAAGAAAGAAATCTGCTCCAGGATGACCAAGCTCTGGACGCCCTAACCGACCAATAGTCGAGAAGACCGTCACACCAACGACATACACGTATAGTGCCAGATATCTCATTGTCTATCATCCACATTCAGGTAGCACTTTCATGACAGACCTCTGTGTCAATCCATACATCGCAAGGCGCTTGGCTGAATGACAAATGCTTTTCTGGTGCCCATTACGTGTACTGCCATTGACAACCATTCAACATCACCCAGATTGGAGTGTGTTGCCCTCGAAAGAATTGGAATGCAACCAAATGAAATGAGATTGCCTTCAAGGACGAATCCAGATTCAATTTGAAAAATCATGTTCATTTGGGGAGACTCCATAGTGAACGTCTCAATCCTTCCCTCACTATACAGCGACATACCTCTCCCTCAACTAGTGTGATGGTATTGGGTGCCATCGCATATGATACACGGTCAGCCTTAGTATTGTTCCATAGCACCATGAAAGCCCAGTGGTGCGTTCGCGATATTCTTCAGCCACATGTGATGTCACTTATGGCAAGGCACAAAGGAGCCAGTTTTTAACAAAACAATACTCGCCCACATTTCCATTCCCCCTTTAAAAGCTCGATCAGATTTGGCCCCCCAAGGCTTATCTGGGAATATTTACCCTTTACGGCATGTTGGTTTCAATTTGTGGGCGAAAATGTCGCGGACATCCCTACTTTAACTTGTATGCCACCATGCATTCAATCTAGAAGTGGCTCAACAAGGTACTAAAAATTGTATTCATTTGTAATTTTTCCTACAGTAAATGATCATTTGGCTTTGATTTTGTAATCACATAAACCTAACAAATGTTGCACTGACATATTAAATTTCGTTTTTTTTACTGAGGACTTTTTTTCTGCCCTAAATTTTCCGGGAATAAATTAATATTTTTATTTATTATTTTTTATTATTTGATTAGGTTGGAAAAACAATTATTCCAAACAAACCTTTCTTTAAAAAAAGAGCAAAAAAGACAGCCTTCAATACGGGCTTTTTTTAAAAAAAACCCCCCCTTGAAGGGGAAAGAAAAAAAGCCAACTTTGGAGGAAGATACGAATATAGCGAAGACTCAAAAGTTAAATGTTTAAATTTACTCAAATCAGCTTTTGTTTATATTTCTTCTTAAAAGTTCTTTTTTTTGGGATGGGGGTCAATCGAAGTATTTGGTATCCGACTACGTTCGGAAACCCATGAGATTTTAAAAAGCGCTAAATGGATAATTTTCATGTTTTGAGTGTCATTTGTAAGAATACATGTATACAATTGTTTTAAGGACATTATGACAAAAAATTTTTAAATACAATATTTGGGCAAAAATTAACTTAGAATAACCTTTTTCAAATGTTCTCCTTTTGTAAAAATCTTCTATTGTAAATATTTTGCCTAATAAAGCTCAGACCTCTGTACAGAGGCTCAACTATGATTTTGAAAAATTCACATTATTTTCAGAGTTACAAACATTTGAAATAATTATGGTATTTTCTGTAAAATTTCTCCCTTCTGTTTTCGTAAAAACATGGATAAATCGACTTCAGGTTATGCACTTCAAAAATTCTAGTTGAGCCTCTGTAGAGATCTGAAGCTGAATATACAAATATTAATCAATGAACATTTTTTCAAAAAGCATGTGGAAAAAGATTAATTCAAACAATTTTTTAAAACTGAATTTGTAATATAAAACTTCATACATGTATTCACTGAAATGACACTAAAATATCATAAATATCCATTTATTGCTTACTAAATCACTGTTAACATGGTCAGATATACTTAACCTCTTTGGAGATAATAAGAGAATGTGGCCTTCACCCTGGGCCTAGAAGGCCTATCTTGTTGCAGTGTAGCACCATAACTCCGATTGACGATGAATTAACTTGCTTTTTAACTTCCTAAATTTTCTTTCAGATTTTTGAAACAAGAAATGTTACGTAATTCCCATCTTCCTTTTCATCTCCTTATAAAGCTCTTCTAAGTGCCAAATGTAGGAAATATACGGATTCAGTAACCACAAACTTAGATTTCAAAAAGACAGCTTGTAGTTTCAATTAGCACCTTGGACAAAAACGTCTCCATGCCAACAAAATATTCGGCAACAAAAATGTCCCGTACTTCTGAAGAACACGCAGCAAGATCAGATTGCACCAAGTCTTCCTGTTCGTGCTAGTCTGTTTGAATTCACTCTATATTTTTATCTGAATTTAATTACGGAAAAACATAGAATGTGAGAAATGGACAGTAAAAAAACTTTGAGAAGTTGTGACCCATGAATGTACATTTAATGACAAGAGAAAAAAATTTGACTTACTCACAACAACCCTTTAATCCCAAATTTATTGCAACAACTTAACTTTATGCCCTTTTGACTCTCAAATTGGAGTGTAGCTCCTGGTTAATGCAGTTTTTCTGTTTTTGCTGGTTTTTTTTTTTTTTTTTTTGTTGTTGTTGTTTTTCTTTACTGTGCATCCCATTTGTTTGAAGATGCTTACAGAAAACTAGATTTCTTTTCATAACTGAATGTACATCCGCTTACAAAATTTAAAGTAAAGATATTTTTACGCATATTTACTTCTTAGATTGTTATAAGAGCCTCGGTTTTTGTTTATGAATTAACGATGTTTTAGCTTATGAAGAATTTTCAAGGCTATTTTCTCTCAATTAAATTAATTCCTCTATTAACTGAAATAATCTACTTCACGCATAACGCATTTTATGAGCGAGCAAAACTGACCCGATGTCGAGAAACATGGGCTCCTAAAACATTTGCAATAAAATAGTACAAAACTTACATTCCTATTAATTAGAGGTTCATAATCTGTAACAGAACGAGTTACTGTAAACAATGGGTAGGACGAAAAGAACGATGCTACATTCAACGCACATTGCAGTAATTCGCGCGGATGAAAAACCGCCAACGGCTCCAATTAATTAAATAACAATAAATTCATTAAGAGACATGGAGGAACAAGTGACTAAACAAAAAACAAATTGACTTATAAGATAATATTATTTACAGTAATGGAAAAACGCACGGGCAGATAAAATCTCTCCGTCTTATCAAAGACAACGCGCTAGTAGATTCGAACTCGATTAAATCGACTGTTGTCTTAAGCATCCATTTTTTGCTTCATGAATATTTCCAGAAGGATCACTTGTTAAGGTTTCCTTTGCGCTATAATGTATTGCCAAATCTGTCTCCAATGGCGATAAAGTCACCAATCTAATAACCATACTCCCATTTTCTAGGATTGCTATGATAAGTATTCAATTTCTTGCTGGGAAACGCACTTTCTCTGTAAAACTCAATCCCCCCCAAGCAGTATTTTACTGCAGGGAAAATAATACACGTTGCGTGTTTCAATATAACAAGTATATCATCTGAAAAACTGTTTAATGTACCATGTTTTTATAACGGATTAAAGAGCATAATTTTTGTTTTCATCTTTTCCCCTTCCTTCATCTTCCTCTCCTTCTTTTCATTTTTTTTTTTTTCTTCTTTTTTCACATTTTCATGCATTGTCATCCGCTTCTGAGCTATGGTCCAAATTTCTACCTGATCGGAAAATTAGTTTAAAATCAATTACAAAATTCCACCCGGACAGACATACAATCCACTTTGGGGCCCGGGTTCAAGACTAGAACCTTTTTTTTTACATTTCATGCATTGTCACCCACTTCTGAGCTATGATCCAAATTTCAAGTCTCTAGCTCATCGGGAAACTAGTTTAAAATCAATTACAAAATTTCACACGGACAGACAGACAAAAAAGCAAGTTAATAATAAAACATAGAAACATTGGCCACGAAATTGAATACGTAGATGCAACTCGACCCGTGCTATCGATAGGTGGTCTTTGTTCGTGTAAGTTCGAGTAGGTTCCGGAGTTACGGGGCCTTTGCGCAAATCAGGGCTCATCTCTTCGATGACCCGGATAATTTCTTTTTTTCACATTTTCATGCATTGTCATCCACTTCTGAGCTAAGGTCCAAATTTCAAGTCACTAGCTGAACGGGAAAGTTCGTTTAAAATCAATTACAAAATTCCACCCGGAAAAACAAGAAAGCTTATTAATAAAAACATGGTAAAAAAAGGCATTTATTTTACAGGTACTCCTGGTATGTTGGAATTTGAGAAACCTTCTTACGCAGTTGTTGAAAACGAGGCACCCTTGGAGATAGCAGTGCTGAGAAAGGGCGGCAGTGATGGAACAATTCAGGTAGATTTCAATATAATCTCTCTGACTGCAAAGCCCGGGGAGGACTACACACCGGTGAAAGGGCGCCTCATCTTTGAACCAGGACAAACCAGGAAAACGATTCGTGTTCCAATCATAAACGATAACGTAAAGGAAATTCCAGAAACTTTCAAGGTTCAATTGTTTGATCCATCAGCTGGGCCAGAGGTCTCCCATTTCAGAGGACTTGGACCAAGGGATTCGTGCCTAGTCACCATCACAGATGATGACAGTAAGATACGTTTTTTCGTCTTAAATGTTTCATTTTATTTGCCCTTTAAATGTCTTTTTCAATTCCTACTATTAGTTCACAATCTCCCTTATATCTTGTTCAAATTTTCAGTCGTTAATAAAATACATTTTTAAGCGCTCAATTGTAATTGAGCTGATATTTTATATACATGATCATTTTGGGTAACAATGCGGAAACTTAATTATAATTAATAAAAAATTAATTGATTAAAACTAATTTCTCAAAGAATTACAAATACAGCCACGTTGGCATCATTTTTGGTGACATGTGTTAAAACTTTAAAAAGTTTTTATCTCACATTTTAAAGCTCTCCTTTGAGCTGAAATTTTCTATACACTATTGTTTGGGGTGACAACATAATAAGTTAATTATAATTAATTAAAATTAAATGACGTAAACTAAATATTTAAAGAATTACAGATACAGTCATGTCGGCTTCATTTTTAGTGACTTGGGTCAAAACTTTTAAAAGTTTTTTTTTTGTCAAAACTTGAAAAGGTTTTTTTCTCACGTTTCAAAATATTCAGTGGAACTGAAATTTTATATACACGATTGTTTTGGATGGTAGTATGATACTTAAATGATAATTAGTAAAAACTAATTGCAACTTAATATTGTGATTTTGTCATATATATACGTATTTATATATTAATTGTAATTATTTAATAAAAAGTAACAAAATAAAACATTTCTTAGTTTATTAAGTAGAAATTGACTTAATTTTTTTTTATATTCCTTGTTTATACTTTACATGTCAAACCTTTGAAAGGAACTATATTTAGGTACTCTCGATGTCATTTTATTGTGATATTAATTAATACTTATGACATATAAATTAATATCACAATAAAATTACATCGAATAGGTAAAAATAATATTTGGAGATCCGTTACAAAATTGATTCGGAGATTTACTAATTGAAACTGCATCTGCTGTACAATCCAAATCTTTCTTGTTGAGGAAAACATTTTTAGGTTTCTCCTTAATAGTTACTTCTCACAAATAATTGAATTTCTGTAGAGGTGTCATATCTGAAGTAGTCCTATTGTGTGCTTCAGAAGAAGAAATTCTCAAACCAGGGTGTTCCCCAGGTCAAACGAAAACAAATGAAAAAAAATTTGGCCCTTTTTCCCGCCAAAAATTTAATTTTAATTTTTAATAGTCCTAAATTATTATCAACCATTAAAACTGGATACCTTAATTGTAAAATATTTTCGTATATTCCGAATCCTCTGCATTGTTTCAAGTGTCAGAGGTTAGGGCATTCTCAACTTACGGCTGCGGACGTGTTCTAGATGTGCGTCTGCTGTATATTCTTCCACTGATAGTATTCGACGGCCAAAGTGTGTATATTTTTCACTGTCTTATCCATCTTATTCTAAATTACATACCAAATGAACAATAGAAAAATTCAAGAAATTTCAATTAACAAAAATATCTATTATTTAGAAGCCTGAAAATAATAGTTACCCCGAAATCACAAACATATGCCCAAGCAGCCAAATCATCAACTGTAACCACTTCAACACAAACAGATGAAAATATTTCGAAAATAGGACGCCCAGCTTTGAAATTACTACAATCATTAATATCCGTTCCGAAGACAACTATATCTTTCTCAATTCCTACAGTAATCAAACTGTCTACCTCAACTCAGGTACACCTCTTGTCATCCACATCTTCTGTTACAGTTGCTCCGTCATCCAATACCTCTGTCAATAATCTAAATCACTTCTTCTCAAACTTTCAGTATTTGCGACCCAATATTCAATCAAAATTTCCATAGCGCCTCCTCCAAACAATAACAATGTATTGAATTCAATAATACTATACTTTGACTCTAAAGCTGCAATAGACTTTAACCTCTTAAGTGCCACCAGCGTAAATAAACGTCTCACTCAGCCAAAGAATTAATTTTCCTGACGTATATATACGTCTTTCCGTAGTACGATCTTTGCTGTGCACTTCTATCCATAAAATTATTTCAAAGGCTTTGGAATACAACAAAAAGACCTTGGCAGCGTTTGCGAAGGATTTACTTATTTAAGAGCATTTGCTTATTTATTTCTTTTGACTCCCTCCTCCCTAATACATCACATACGCCTGCCTACGTAGAAAATGGTGGCATTGGGGAGCAAATCACGTATCTTTTAACCGGTTAGTAAAAGATTAATTATAAACCGTACAAATTATCAAGATAAGTGTTAATTTTTGTATATAATTTTATATAAGACAAGCCCACGGGGTCAATGATAATTATTAAACTTGCTTTTAACTTAGTATTGTTAAATTAATTATAAAATACATTGTGTGCTACTGATGCCTTTATAAGTGTATTATTCAGTGTAAATATATATATTTTTTCTTATTATGTCAGAATGTATTTTGTTTGTTTATTTTCAGTAAATTAGTAATTTTTTTTTTACATAAACTTGTTTTTGACTTTTCAGTATGCTCGCGCTCTCCTCGTAGAGGTGTCACGCCTCCCTAGGGAGAGCGCCTATCAGTTTGAGAAACGTTGGTCTAAATGCCTCTGTTTCCTCTTTACCAACTGAAGCACGCTTATTCTCTTCCACTTCTGATAAATTTGCCACTGTTGTATCTTCATGTGGTTGAATTACACATTAAACTTATTTACCGGATTTACCGTTTTATTATTTTCTTCAAAACACATCACTATATTTACAAATCAATTTACAATTATAAAATGCATAGACAGCTACGAGGCATCTTCCTCCATTTTCACGTTCAAAAGCACCTTCTTCTTCTCTCCTTCCCGCTCAATGGCCAAAACAGTCTACAGCAGCACCTCTTTCTAGTCTATCGTGCGCTAGGTGTCAAGCCTCCTAGTGCGCTATGTGCCAAGTCGTTACACGTACTGTCAACCGAAATTCCGCCATTTGTCCCTTTACTTTACAATGCCATACCCTAATCCACTGGTTAACTTTCTCTTTCCTCTAAAGCTCCAAAAAAAGTATAAAAAATAGAAGAAAGCGCACAAAAGAGCTAAAGCATGATATTGAACACAAGCACAAGCCGAAGAAAAGTTCATTTGTTCATTAAGCATCAAAACCTAGGACATGATTTCCCTCGATGTAAACGAATCATTACTGGAGGATAATATAAGGACTGGTTTTATGCATTACATCAGTGCTTCTCAAACTTTCAGTATTTCGACCAATATTCAGTCATAATTTTTATCGCCCCTCCACCATATTCTCCCTCGATACACATCACTGTACTCAATTCAATAATTATACAATTTTGACGCTGAAGCTACAATGCGACATTGAACTTTAAGTGCCACTGGCGTATATAATTGTCTCGCTCAACCAAACTGTTTTAATATATACGTCTTTCCAAAGAACGATCTTCACTTGTGCACTACTATCCGTAAAATAAGTCCGATGGTTTTGGAATACAATAAAAGGCGATTTGGGTAATGGCAAAATGAAATGATGGGAGTTTTAGTGAGGGAAAACAAAACAATGAGTTTCAAAAACCACCCCTAGGAAGCATGTCATAGCTTTATTAAGAACATGATAATAATCTGCACAATTTTACAAAACATGCTCGACTATGCTGTCCACCAAGGTCTGTTACCATCTGGAAGCGTTAAATCGCATGTTCGACTATTGAAAGCAGCATGAACTGGGAAATGTTACGCTGTGCTTTTTTTAAAGGTGGGACAGATGTGATTGGACCGTGGTAGACCAGGACCTTGAGGTATTTCCACAGCCAAAAATAGGAAAATATTCATGTCAGGGATCCAGGAGGCCCAGCATTAGGTTGCCGCGCACACAGAATTGCTATAGTTAAGACCTTTTCATATGCCAATAGTTTACATTACACAACGCCTTCTAGTGGTGATTTAGAAACACAATGTTTTTTATTCTTGAAGAAATTTCTATTTGCCGTAACCCATTTTTCATGCACTTCTGCTGCATTGTTTTTGCTACAGACTACAAGCATATTTCAAGTTTAATTATGGACACCCGGTATTTATTAAGAAAAGGAAGATTCTTTTATACATACATAAAAAACATTGATTTTTCAGGTACACCTGGTATATTGGAATTTGAGAAACCTTCCTACACAGTTCTTGAAAACGTAGGAACCATGGAAATAGGAGTTGTGAGAAAGGAAGGCAGTGATGGACGAATCAGGGCGAAATACGACACTAAGCCGAAAACCGCCCAGGCCCTGGCGGATTTCTCACCAGTCTCAGGGGATGTCATCTTTGAACCAGGAGAGACCAGGAAGACGATTCGTATTCCAATCAGAAACGATAACGTAAAGGAAAGCTCCGAGAATTTCGAGGTTCAGTTGCATGATGCCTCGGCCGGGCCGGATGTCTTCAACTTCCGAGGACTTGGAGTAAGGGATTCCGTCCTAGTCACTATCACAGATGATGACAGTAAGATATTTTAATCGTTTTTTTATTAAGTTTTCCTTTTTAATATTTTTTCTTTTAAAATTTAGAAAACAAGTACACTTGTGTTCAAAATTATGGTTGTAACGAATGGCAAAATAAGGGACAATAGTGGGCATCCTTTTGGCCGTTTGAACACTTAATCAGTCATCTTGCCATCTCAGTGAAGAAAGCAGATGTCAATGTCTGCGAGCGCAAATCTCTCGTTATTCCTATAGTATTAACTGTTTTGATATAGTTTTAACTGTGCTCAATTTGAATATGAATGAGTTTGCATGTAGAAATTACGAATTAAAGTGTTGATTTGGACTAACCGCCGTAATAATGTTTTGAGTGCAGTTTTTACCAGGTTACATATAAAACACAAAATTAATGAACTATTTACGGTGTGTGCCACGAAATTTGACACGTAAGCATACTACAATGTCAGAATCAATATAGCAACATAACAATATGGAAAAGATCTCAATTGTGTATTACGATACGTCATATCAAAAAGTAGGAATTCATGAATTAGATATAAAGCATTTTCTTTTGGAAAAGTCTGTCTAATATGGAAGTTGATTACTGTTAACTGCCATCAAAGCCTCGGAAAGATCTGTCATACTGTTTATGAAGATGTCAATTAGTATTTAGAGTAACAAAACCCATTTTTCTTAAAGAAGGACTTTTAATTTCTAGGGGGTCACAGGAGGGAGAGCTATGCTGAGAAATAGTTTTTCCTAGACCTTTATGGATCAGCATGCCATTTTTTCTAAAGAAATGTTTAATGAGGTATAGACGAGCGGTCAAATAATTTTGATTTGTGCTTATTGGGATAGTAATAGAACTAAATACTAAAAAGTAGAAACTCTTAATTCACTACGAAAAAATACATTTTGAACTGTATAGTAGTAAGTTTTTAGTTACACGTATAATTCAAAATATAAAGTAACATTAGTGTGACTTTTGGTGTTGCAGATTGGATGGCAAAGAACTTATAAAAAGAATGTAAAGTGTTACTTTTAGTAGAAGGCATGCTGAATTGGAGTCATTCGTAAAACGGTTTCTGAGCGGAACTTTAATGATATTCATTTCTGAAAATAGTGACTCAGACGTATAAGTAGATGAAAATGTGGTTATGAGAGCATGAGTCAGCTTCTTCAAACATATAAATGTATCCTGAATCGAATTTCATGTTTCCAAACTTTCATTACTCGCCTTTTTCTATACATCAAATCCAACTTTTTTCTTGTCTCAATACATTTTCTAATCCATATTGAATTATACTGAAAATCCATCAGTTCTATATCAAATTATTCAATTTCAAACCAGTAGATCTTGAACAAGTTTAGTTTATCAAATAAAGTCACATCAGGGTACATAACAAACTTGAGCGTTTTCGATTATTATTTGAACTGAGAACATATCGCTGAAAATTCCTTGATTGAAGAATCAATTGCCGAAATAAATTCTTCTATAGCGCTTTCTTCATCTGATTTCTCACGTATATTTAAATCTTTAAAACTTTTTTTTTCAAGTTTGGGGGAAGTACTTGTAGTTTCTTGTATCCTTTATGAAAACACGCAGTTTAGCGTCAAAAGCGCAAATGACATCTCTCATGAGGATTACTTCATAGTGATCTTTGTTATTTTGGACTAAAATGCAAACTATTTTGTTTAGTGGCTACCCAAAAAATTGTGTCACGTGCCATTGGCTCGCCATCCCTGTCCTAGACCATCCCAATTTTATTCAATAAAATTGTGATCCGGAAAGCTCGAGGGTAAATATATGCTCCTTCATGAAATTCATTAAGGATGTGAGTTCTGTGTGGCCTCGCATTATCGTCCATAAAAATGTAGTCCAGGCCCAAAGCACTTAGAAATACCTCACATCGGAGTTCAGAATCTTATCCCTATATTGCTGTGAATTAACAGTAAGAGGAAGAAAACGAGGTTTTATATCATGTTTAACATGAAATTTTTATGACCCATAGTCACAAAACTTATTCCTGTAAGAATATCATAAAACTCAAAACTGACATAAATGACATAACAGGTGTTCATAATTAAACTTGAAATTTGCGAGAAGTCCGTAGAAAAAACTATACAGTGGAATCGTATGAAATTTGAGTAGTGGCAGAGTGAAATGATGGGAATTTTACTGAGAGGAAACGAAAAAATGAGTTTCAAAAACCACTCCTAGGGGGCATATCATATCTTTCATAAGAACATATAAATAATGTGAACAATTTTACAAGTTATGCTCGATATGCTGTCCACCATAGTCTGCTACCATCTGGAAGCGTAAAGTCGCATGTTCAACTGTTCAAAGCATCTAGAACTGGAGACACACAGGGCGTTCTATGCTCTTATAAAGATCGGACAGAAATCCCACAGCCAAAAGTGGCAAATATTCATGTCGGGAAACCACGAGGCCAAGCTGTAGCTTGCGCGCACACAGAATTACTATAGTTACGGCATTTGCATATGCCAATAGTTTACATCAGTGATTCTCAAACTTTGAATACTTGCAACCCAATTTTCTGTCATAATTATCTTCGCCCCCCCCCCCAATTTCCCCATTCAAACAATAACAATGTATAGAATTCAATAGTATATACTTCGACGTAGATCTACAATTCGAATTTAACTGCAAACTAATTACAAGATAAAATTATTATATATATATATATATATATATATATATATATATATATATATATATATATATATATGTATATATATATATTATAATTTTATATATGACAAGCCCATGGAGTCACTGGCAATTCTTAAACCTGTTCTTAACTTGATATTGTTAAATTAATTATCAAATACAATGTGCAGTTACGATACATTTATAAGTATATTAACGCTTAAAACCTATCTAAGTGAGCGACTCTGTGGCGCAATCGTCTAGAGCGTTTGGCAGATACCTGAAAGGCTCCCTGTTTGAATCCCTGCACAAGCGTTGCAGGACAATGAATTATTATTTAATTTCTTAAAATATTACTTTCATTTCTAATACCTTCTAGATGTTTCTTTATTTTGCTGGAACGGCGTTCCAGAATATTCCATTATGCTATAAAAGAGCCAACAGCTCGACAAGATAGTCAGTTCTTGGTTTTGTAACCTGGAATGCTTCATCAATAAATACTTGGGATAAAATCAATACGTATCTATCTTTCTTTCTACGTGACAATATTATATACGATACATTTATAAGTAAATGAGTATTCTATTTTTTATTATGTCAGAATGTATTTTGTCTTGCTCCTTTCATTGATTTAATAATATTTTTAAATAATGTTTTATTATCGACTTTCTGATATGCTCGCGCCTTGTTGAGTTATCACACCCCTCTAGAAGGCGCGCCCCACAGTTTGAAAAATGCTGGTTTACATTGCAAAACGCCTTCTACTGGTGATTTTCAAACATAATGTTTTTTTGTCTTGAGGAAATTCTCATCTGCCGTAACCCATTTCTCATACAATTCTGCTGTGTAGTTTTTGCTGCAGACTGCAAGCAAATTTAAAGTTTAAATATGGACACCCGTTATTTATTAAGAACTGGAAGATGTATTATTTTATACATATATAAAAAAAACATTGATTTTTCAGGTACACCTGGTATATTGGAATTTGAGAAACCTTCCTACTCAGTTCTTGAAAACGTAGGAACCGTGGAAATAGGAATTGTGAGAAAGGAAGGCAGCGATGGTCGAATGAGGGCGAAATACGACACTAAGCCCAAAACTGCCCAGGCCCTGGCGGATTTCTCACCAGTCTCAGGGGATATCATCTTTGAACCAGGAGAGACCAGGAAGACGATTCGTATTCCAATCAGAAACGATAACGTAAAGGAAAGCTCCGAGAGTTTCGAGGTTCAGTTGCATGATCCCTCGGTTTGGCCAGAAGTCTTCAACTTCAGAGGACTTGGTGTAAGGGATTCGGTCGTAGTCATTATCAGAGATGATGACAGTAAGATGTTTTTACTCGTCTTAAATGTTTTCTTTTTACTTGCAATTTTTTTAATACTTTCTCTTTTAAAGTTTTTAATAGAACTATATTTAGATATTTTCGGTATTATTTTAATTTAATGATAAAGCTGAATAAGATTGATAAATTATGAAAACTTTTTTCCGTAAATTGCATCCATTTCACATACACAAACAGATTAAATTCTGAATGACAATAATGAAAAAAATTTGAATGTTTTAAGTGATTTATTTTTGACAACTAACCAAAATATGTCGAGTATATTTAATTCTTTGCAGTATTGTCAAAAATATTGTATTTTTCAGTAATCTTTCAGTATAATCTTTAAATGAGAGTAAAATTATTTGTTTAAGTTCAAGTTAGCATATAAGTGTTAAATATTCTCGATCACAAAAATTCGTAGAAGAAGACATCGCAGTTCTTACCTTATCTCAATTGTATCGGTGTATGTTTAGTTGGTCAACTGTCACTTTGTCTCCAGTAATGAAAAGGGAAAATTTAACTCGTAGTTGAGTTATATGTTTTATCCGAAGATATGGAATGTTATGTGCGTATGACTTCATTTATATATTCAAAAAACATTGTGTTTTTTATGTTATTGCATCAAACAACAACTAACATCTAAAAGAAATTCAGGATAAAAGATAAATAATACGAGATATTACTGACGGATTTCACTAGAATCAGAATCTCAGCATATCTATTGTTGCTAGCTGAAAACGATAGCAATGAACTCGGCACTTATCTCGCAGGGTATGTCATACCCCTGTCTAACCCTTCTAAATCCTTTTTGGAAAATGGATAGTTTCTCTTATAGCAGACTTTAAGGTCATATCCTTTGACGGGCCTTAGCTTGTAGGCGAATTCTAAATATATATTTTTGGATACCGCCTTTTCGGGTATGTCATACCCTGAGCTTGAATCACCGTTACATTTTTGAATGCATGAGCCCATTTTAAATCTTCCTTATGCTACGGCGTACTATTGTAGTAATGATGAAGAAATGTGATACTTAAGTAATTTAATAGATGCAGTATATTTAATAGAGATATAGTACAACACACACAGTATTTTCGAATGAAGAAATTCTCTTTGCGGTTATGATGAGGAAGAATCAAATGATGAAGAGTATAAAAGCAATATTATTCCCCCACTGAAATTGATCCCGATTTAGAACAGGAAGACACTGATTAAAAAAACTGTTTTATATGTAGAGACACAAAATCGTTTGAGAAATGTGTCATTTCAAAGAAGACAACTGGTACACATCTTATCTACTTTCAAATGAAATTTTGAAAAAAACACTATTACGGGAACAATTAAAGAAAATATAAAACGAAATTCCAAAATTTTAGAATTTAAAGAATAGAGAAGTTTACTCCTACATGTTTAGATTCTAAAAAGATACAAATTTAAAAAAATTAGATCCAGTGAAAATATCAAATTCACTCCCGAAAAGATTAAAGGGATTCCGATTAAAGGGATGTATAAACAATGTACTTGAATGCCCTTATAAAAAGAACAGAAAAACTAAATTTACGTGTGAAAATGTTATAAGCATATTGTATTTTCAACTTTTCTTCCTTTTTAACTTTTGTGTATAAATCTTACGGTAAAAACAGAATGTAAACACACTTGTGTAGGAGATACCCTGTGCGAGAACTTTCGCTCGTTTTTTTCACGCGAGTGATGACGGGTTAATACAATGTTTAAGAACACTAGCTGTGAAGGAGATCGAGTAATATATTAGAAATAAAGATATGGAATTAAAAAAGAGACATTAATATGATCTACCCAAACTAAAGTCACGTGATTTCCCCATGTACTATAGGCGAGTCACAACACTATTGATGTATTCCTGTCAACTGCGATGTCTAAACTTAATTGACAACAATGGTCACTTACTTACCATGAGACCTTTCTGATGCACAGATTGAAAAGCAGCTACAGGTCTCAATGTTCAGTGAAACTGAAAGCCTTACTTTTTCAAAGTGAACCATTTTGTTTTTTGTTTTCCAAAGATTTTTAAGACATTTTTCTCGAAATAAATCTTACTAAGCCCCTAGCTAAGGCAATCAAATTCACACGTAAGGGAGAGATATTGCACTGAGAGGAGCAAAAAATAAGCTTTTACTTTATCATTCAATTTTTGTAATTAATTATTACAACACTTGTTCTATATTGAGTTTCGTTATACAGGCTACCTTAATTCATGATTATACAGAAAGGGAAGATTTGCATTTTCTTTTTTATACACGTATAAAAACAGCCTTCTTTTTCAAGGTACACCCGGTATGCTGGAAATTGAGAAACCTCTCTATAAAGTTATGGAAAATGAAGGAAACGTGGAATTAGGAGTTGTGAGAAGGGCCGGCAGTGATGGAACAATTCAGGTGAATTTCACAATAATCCCCCAGACTGCAAAGCCTGGAGAGGACTACACATCGGTCAAAGGGCTGCTCATCTTTGAACCAGGACAGACCAGGAAAACGATTCGTGTTCCAATCACAAACGATAACGTAAAGGAAAACCCAGAAACTTTCAAGGTTCAATTGTTTGATCCATCAGCCGGGCCAGAAGTCTTCAATTTCAAAGGACTTGGATCAAGGAATTCGTGCATAGTCACTATCATAGATGATGACAGTAAGATACTTTGGCTTGTCTTAGATGTTTTTTCCTTTTATTTGCACTTTAACTACTCCTTTTTCCTTATTCCTTTCAAAGCTTAGAAAAATTTAATTTATATAGTCTCAATATTATTTTTCAGTAGTTGTAACTTATGATAAACGTATTTATACAGGGGGATTCTAAAATCATGGGACAAGTTTTGAGGGGTGGTAAAGTTCAATAAAACTAATAATTTTTGTACGAGAATATATGGGCAGAAGTGCCACGTTTGCGAGGTACAAACAGGCAAAATAACATGTTAACGGAAATATAATATGTTCATTAGCAGCATTCTTAACGAGTGATTCCTTAGAAAAAATGTCATAACAGTTTTAGAAATTGCATCCACTAACCATCATGCATGCTTGGCGACCTTTATCGTCTGATTTCGTGACAATATTGGCTATAGTTGAAGGTAACAAAGCGGTTGGCCAATGATCTGCTGCACCGCCAAAATCGGCACTTGCATTTGAGACTTCGGTCGTTATGGGTTATTTTACTAATAGCAAAAATGCATCTAGTGTACAGCGTTGCTAAAGGTAATGGCAGAGCAGCGCTAAGGTCGTATCAGGAATGTTTTCCAGGTAGACGCATGCGAAACACAAAATGTTTCAGCGATTACATTGACAGCTGTGTGAAAATAGTTCATTTATCGCCAGTAATGATGGAAGGTGCAGATCAAGGATTGTACGACAAACACACCTGGGTGAGTGAGTGTTTGGGTTAATGGCGAAAGAGTCAACTTTGGCTAAGCTACGCCAAACGCGTGTTAAAATATTTAAAGTGTATAACAGCTAAAATGATTGATAAAACAATTTTCATGGTAAATGATAAAATGTTGAATTATGTACAAAAATCCAGTTTTAAAGAAAAAATTAAAGATATCTTGCAGAGAGATCCCCCAAGTACAATAAATATGATTGCGAGAAAAATCATTTGCGGTTTCTAGTCGGCGTTAAAATGTATGATCCAGGAGTAAAATAGAGGATATCCAAATCTTCTGCGTCATACGTAATCATATCTTTCTCATTCGATGTGTCTTGTATAGGTGTACTCTTTCTAGTTTTATGAGGTGCCATTTTTATTTCTAATGTTGGTTTACTTGATATTGTAGTGTTAGATATAGTCTTAGAGGGACGCTTTTTTTACGAGTTTGTGTAAAGGCCGTTTTAAAGTTTGAGATCCAGAGGGTGATATTTTAGAAGGGGGTATGCTTTGGGGATGTGGTAGGTTCAAAAGACAAGGGGGAACCCTTTTAAACCCCAAATGTTAAAAAACATAGAATCTGTGGAGAGAAAGAATTGGATAAAGGATGATGTAACAGATATACATTGAATATTGGATGTGGGAAAAAGTAGTAAATAAGGTAGTGGAATGGGATTCTGATAACGTAACTGCTATTGAATGGCAAAAGGTGTGCCTGAGTTGAGGAAGACGATGTGGAAACTTCATAATTAGTATAAGATATAGTGATCTTCGGAAGGGATAGTAATGGTTTAAGTCAGTGTTTCTCAAACTGTGGGGGTCCCCCCCGGGGGGGGCGTGAAAAACCCTAAAAAGGGGGAGCGCAAGCATATCGAAAATAAAAGATTTTAAAAAAATTAACTGAAATGAAGTAAAACAAAATACTTTCTGACATAAAAATAAAAAACCACATTTACTCTGATATAATTTAAATATATCATCTGAGATATTCCTCATCCCAAAAAAAAAAGCTTCAAATTCAAAACGCTCATTATTTTCTTTCATCCTGTGGGCCCAAAAAAAAAAACATTTTGTTTGATTTGCTGTAAACCCCCGATGAGATGTTTTTTTTTTACGTTTTCTTTTTTTGCCCCAAAATACTAGTCTTCCCTGAGAAAAAAAAACCCCGATCTAAATCAAAATATTTTAGGAAGATAAAAAAATTTATCACTGTTATTATTATTGAACACTGTAAAATTAGCTGAAAAGAAAAAAGGATTTAATTCATTTTCACCCAGGCAGCATATCATCTGTTTGACCTTCGAACTTAGTGGAATTGTTAGTTATTTCCCCCCCTCTTTGTTTTTTTGTTTTTCCCTTTTGGGGAAAATTTTTAAAATAATGTATTTCGGTTTTTGCTCTTTTTTTCCCCTGTAAAGGTTTTTATCTACTTTGGGAAAAAAACAGAGAGCCCTTTGAAGGGAAAATTATTATGGTCAAGATTTATTTTTTTTGAGGGATTCTCAAATTTATAAAAAAAAAAATGAAAAACCGGGTTTTCATAATTCTTTTTTGAACATCCATATTTTTTATACTGAATACATTATTAACGCAGGGGGGGGGTCTTTTGGGGCCCTCTTTACCTCCCATTGAAAAGTTTGAAACTGATCAAGCAAGGGAAGAACCTGCTGAAATAATGCATATTAATCATGATAGCGAAATTTAATTTGAGAAAAGCGATGAGAACCTGAAACGGAAGAAAATTTTCAAATGCTTCCTGAAGAACTCCATCAACTAAAATATGAAGCCATACTTGTACCACAAGACACATTTTGCCCTGTTAAAAAGACACTAGCAAGAAAAAGTTCAACATGCTATTTGTTGATCATCAAAGGACAATAAAACTACAATAACTGGATCAAATTGGTACAGTTTTGCCTACAAATAACATTCCTGTAATGTTAGCGAAAGATTTCTTTCATTTGTGTCCTTTATTAAGATCATGCACATCCGATTTAGTTTAGTTCAGTTTTAATGGATTTTTTCTTTAATTATCAAAGAAAAATTGAAAAATCCTTGAAAGTAGGTGTAGTAGGTACTTTCTTTCAATTAAATTATTGGCTGGAATTACGATTTTTATTGTGTACAATAAAAATAATTATAAAAAAAGGACTGGGGTTACTGAGTTACCCCGCGCGACCATTAACGTTAGTATCGAGTGCGAGCCTGCTCCCGGATTAAAACATTTTGAAATCTTCTCGATTTAAATATTAAAAATAACATAATTATTCTTCATCGGAATTTTATATCCTTTTTCATTATTTAACATTAATTCTAAATGATAATTCTGTGAGGCTTAAAATTACAGTTCATTTAAAACTATTTACTATATGAGTATCCCTTTAAAAAAGAATTTTACATTTTGTATACATTGTCGTGCACATGGTTTTGCTCTTCTTAACATTCAACTATTGTATCAAGAATAATGTTTTAATTTTTTAAAAATGAACTCGTGCGAAGAGCACTTCCTCCAGTACACTTTTAATGCATCAGTACTGCACAAGGTATTGTATAACTAATAATCTGGGTACTAAATTCAGAATAAGTTTAATAATCATTAGTAACTACCAAGGGTTTGTCTTGCAGAGCTAAGTTTTTAAGTAAGTTAGTTTAAGAGCAGAGCTTAATATTAGAAATTGACATTCTGGGTTATTTTTCTATATTTAGCTGAGATTTATATTTTATTGTCAAAGCAGACACCGCAGAAAATCCGGTTTCACAAAGGTAGGATGTTGAAAATGGTAATAGCATAAGAAATGCTTTTGTTTTCAGTGCAGAAAATTCATCATCCACCTCTGCCCAAAATTCAAAGTGCGATTTATTACAAAATTGCCTTTTAATTTCGCCATTGGATTTCTTTTTTGGCAGTTGAGAGCACTTCTGAAGTATTTTGAAATGGATCCCTAACTCATTCATAACTTACTATCAAGTTGTCTTCAGCAAGAAATGGCTGCGTGTAGCCTAGGGTAGTTATGGGATCGTGGCTGGTACCTGTCACGAATTCGAACCCAGGTCCATTAAAGACCCGAGTGTAGTGCAGTGCACGATTTAAATCTGCGAAGCTAAACTCTGCCATGGTTGGTCAGTGGTTGTTAGAGAGGAAGTGCAAATGCTGTTCGACCTCGTCACTTGATTTTCGTTAAAGCTCAGGGTCCGTCTCCAATAAGCCCAATGTGTAGCTTGAACATCACCGATAATATATTCACTAACCAGCAAAGTACTTTTAAAATTCTTTGCCAACATGGCTAAATGATTTTCAGTGGTTTTAAAAACAACTTCCAAATGTGTTGTTCTTCAGATTTGTAAGTTTTCACATATAACATACAGGGGCTTTTTTTTCTAGGTTTACTTCCGTAATGGTAAATCCCAGATTTAAGTATTCTTGAGAATATTTCCTTGATTTAATTTTTGGAACCATCCTCGTCTGTGTACTTGTGTTGATACTTTATTATCTTTGAATGTTCGCTTACGACTTAAAAATGTATCTATGATTTTGTTTTAATCTACTGCCGTAAATACTTAATACCGTAAATTACAACTAGTGTACAAATTACAAAATGTACATTCAAAATAAATTCGGTAGCTATAGAAGTATCGACTCGACCAAAACTGACTGGAATTTTACGAGGTACAGCATTTTTACATGTTTTGCCCAGACGTCCGATAGGTTGCCCAGACTCTAGCAAACGTTGCGAAAATGCCAGATGCGATGGATCGACAAAAACAACAAAAAGACTAGACCTTTTTTTCTAACTTTTTGTACTTCTAAAGGGATGATGAAGGAAAAAATCTTTAACTAAATGTCATTTGCATCTGTTCCAACTTAAAAATTAGAAAAAAAAATAACATAATAATGACCCTAAACTTAAAAGTGAAATATACATATATTAAAAAAAAAAAAAATAATTTTTTAAAAAATATATATTCAAAAAAAAAGTAATTTCAAAATATATATTATTTAAAAAAAAAAAGTAACATTAAAAATTTAATACTTATTTGTTAATTTGTACGGTTTATAATTAAGACCGCATTGTAGCTTTGGGTAAATTTTAACATTATTGCATTAATATATTATTTTGTATAAGGGGGGGGTAAAATTTTAAAAATTTAGTATTGAAAGTTTGAGAAGCACTGGTTTAAGTAATTTAAAGGGGACAACTATTTTGTAATTTTTTTCATCTGTTTGGGTTGCGTGGTTACATTTAAAATTTTGGGGCGGCGAATGTCTGTATTTCTGCAGCTATTGTTTTCGGGCTTCTGAATATGAAATATTTTTGTTGATTTTAATTTCTTGAATTTGTTTTTCAAGAGTCCATTTGCTCCATAATTTAGAATCAGATGGATGGAGTTGTAAACAATTAATACAATTTGGCTCCAGATTGCATTCTGTGTCCAGCAGAAGCACATCGGAACAATTTTGCGAGAAGTTTGTGAATGTCAACCCCACCCCGGAAGCATCTTGTTCTATTGGACTCCCCAGCATAAATACAAGGGTTGTATCATGTCGTCTTCATGTCGGCCAACCAACCGTCTGAAGAGTTTTATTATTGTACTGTTGATGAATGCAATTTCTAAAACTACTTTAACACTTTCTGGGAATCCTGTTGTAAAACGATAGGTATGCTAGTAACATTTTCATTTTCCCCAATGTGTTTTTTTCTCTTGCGCCTAAACGGGCCTTTGCCCGTATTTTCCTGTACAAGAATTGTTTGCTTTGTTGAGCTCTACCACCCCTCAAAGTTTGACGCATGATTTCGTCCCCCTGTGTTTTGTTATATTCGTAATTTCACCGTTATTTGTTAGAGCATTTTTCCATAAAGTGTATTACATTTCACACAAATTTCAGATTAGGTTTCAAATAGTTTAATGATTAAAAAGAATTAATAATCCAGGTGCTCCCATTAAACATTTCACTATGCAGTTTTAAAATAATCTGAATATCACTCTGTGACGGATCTATTCGCGATCCTTCCCCCAATCCTCTTGGGAAATCTTTAGGCTATCGATTCGCATTATTCATAACCAACCCTTCGGAAGAAGAAAATCGTGATATGTAAATTAAGTTACTATATATAGTCGAGGTTTTCTAGCTTGAATAAGGTTTGAAAGGGGAAAAAACAATTCAGGTGAGATTGTTCTGACAGGGATCATATTTGAATTATTGTGATTAAAGACTTTTGGAAAAGCTTTAAAATGACGATCGTTTACTGAGATTAAATTGATATTAGATTAATAGGATGATAGATTAGATCCCATAAAAGTAACTTTATAGTCTCCCAATTTTTTATTATCGTCGTTGTTCCACTTTCTGGTTGACTAATTTATTTATTTTTCCCCTGAAAAAAACACAAATTTTAACTAATAATAGTAAAAAATTTAATGCTAACCGCGAAAAGTGGGGCCCACGGTAAAACGAAGATTAGGGAAAATATCAAACGTCCTTACCAATAAAAGGGGCTAACCTATCATCTTTTTCAAATATCAATTCAATCTCAGTGAACAATCGTCACTTTTCTCCTTTTAATGAGTTCTTTCACAATAATTTAAATATGATACCTTCGTGCAAATTCCCGTGAATAATTAATGGTTTACAAAGGGGAAAAAATTGCTATATATATTAAGTTAATTTAAATATGATTCTCTTCTTTCGAAAAGGGGTTCTTTTAAAACGGAAAGGATAACCCAAAAATTTCCCAAAAGTTAATTTAAGGAACGTATGATCCCGTCACATAGTTTGCACCACAAACACAAGACAAGTGCAGGATATTTGCTGGCACTTACTATTGTTTCTCTATGACCTCCACTGACAACTCTCTTCGTAAAAGCCAGACCTTCTGCACTTGTAAGTTCACTTGCAACATTCTTACATCATAGACGATTGTTTTCAGAGCTGGAATTGAACACAGCTCTTCTAAAAATAACACTACAGACTGAAAGAATGCAATAATGACAGTAGATGAGCCCTGTGCTGCTATAATCCAGCCTAAGTTATTACAAGAAAAAGTTTTGGGGAAGGAAGATTAACTCAAATGACGTGTAGGATGAGAGGAAAGCATTACTTTATGCAATATCGGTACAGTACTGCTAATATTAACTTAACCCTAGAATTTGACCCTTTGAAAATCTTATGGGGTGGTACCCTTCTCTCCCCCGACGACATGAGTTTTTAAAACTTAAAAAATCAATTTAAAGTTAATAACAAAATATTTATACTACTTGCAGACGATTTCATGACATCCAATCGTCACATAAGCAAGAAAGTAAATTTATTTTCAAAGCAATCTTTAAAATTCTACCATAACTTACTCAAACATATTAAGGTATCCCACCCTTTTTGGAACCATGATTTTAAAAAAATGCATAAAGTTAAAAATTTTAGATATTTAGTGCCAGATTAGAATACACGTATAAAATTGTTTTAAGGGCATCATGACAAAAAGTTATTTAAATACAATATTTTGGAAAAAAATTAAACAGAATAACCTTTTTCCAAATTTTCCCCTTTTTTGTAAAATGCTTCTATTGTTTTAAATTTTTTTTGGCTGTTATCCAACCTCTGTACAGAGGCTCAACTATGATTTTGAAAAATTAAAATTATTTTCAGAGTTAAACCATTTAAAAAAAATTATCGGCGTATTTTCTTAAAATTTCTCCTTCTTTTTCGTAAAACATGGATGACCGGTTATGCGTTTCAAAAATTTTTTGAGCCCTGGGGTCCAAGGGTGAATACAGGCAAAATATTAATGCAATAGAAGCATTTTTTTTCAAAAAGAACATTTGGAAAAAGGTTATTCAATTTTTTGTACATAAAATATTTTTTTTAATTCCTTAAAAAAATTTATACATGAATTCAATCTAAAATGACACAAAAATTATAAAAATATTATCCATTTACACGGTTTTGAAAAATCCGGGTTTTTAATATCAAACCTAAAAAATTTTTCGTGTCTTTTTGCGTTTTTTGGGTAAAAGCATAAATTTCCCCTTTTTTTGTTTCCAGTTGTTCAGGTGGTTTTTTTGTCAATTTCAAAAATTCGAATTGCCTGGTGAACGGGTCAAGATGAATACATTTATATGTTTCTTCAACCAGGGTGCAAGGAGATCTACACTTTGCTTTATCGCCAAAATTTCTTCCACGTAATGCTTTTTCAGATTTGCGAGCAATATTATGTACATATATAACATATACATACATTAAACTGATATTCATCATGCTATCTGTAAATTCATGACTTTTGAAATCTTCTTTTACCGACTTACCCTCAGAAATAAAATTTTCATCATCACTTAACTCTTTTAATAATTCCCGGGTAGCCTCAGGTTTACTCCAAAAGTTTCTTCACGAGTTTTGGCATCATCTCAAAAACGCAGGAAAAAACTAAGACAAATTCTCAATTCCAAACGTTACTGCTACCTATTCGTGTTGCAAACTAACAGAGTTCTAAAAATACTATATACGAAAATATTTTAAAAAAAATATTATTGAGTACCCAAAGCATATGAATTTTGAGCCCAAATTACATTTCCTAGGGGGTTTGGGGGGGAGGAAAATGTATTTGTTTACCCGTAATTGCGGGAAAATGGGGCTTTCTGGGGTTAATTTTCTGCCTATGTTTGCTACTGTAATTTTTCAACAGTTGACATTACCCGGGCGAAATAAAAAGTACAAAAACCCCCCCCCAGCCAACAATACTACACCCTAAGTTTAAAAATATATGTTTCGAAAAAAATTAAACAATTTTGTTTTAAATCTTTAAAAAAAAAATATAAAAAACCCTACTATTAAAAATCGGTGTTTTCTTACATTAAAATAATCGCCCTTCAATTTTTCCAAAAATAAAAAAAAAAATCCTTTTATAAAACCTTGACACCATACCACGCACTAACCCAAAAACCATTCAGGGAATATGGGTTTTAAAAAAAAGCTCGTGGTTTTTTGCCCTATTTGGTTTTCCTAATCTTAGGTACCCAAATTTTTCAGGAATTTTTTTGAGAACCTTCCCCCAGTTCTTGAAAACAAGGAACCCTAGAAATAGGAATTTGAAAAGGGGGGTAGCGATGGGATTGGGGGCGAATCGCACTAACCAAAAATCCCCGGCCCGGCGGTTTTTCCCGGTTGGGGATGTATCTTTGAACCAGGGAGGGAAAACGATTCGTATTCCCAAACAGAAACGATAACAAAAAAAGCTCCCAAAATTTAGGGTTCAGTTATGTCCCTCGACTGTAAATTTCAACTTAGAGGACTTGGGAGTAAGGGGTTTGGTCTTAGTCACTATCAGGATATGCGGGAAAAATATGTTCCTCGTTTTATAAGTTTTCCTTTTATACTTATAATTTTTTCAATACTTTTTGTTTTAAAGTTTAGAAAAGAAGTACACTCATGTCAGAACTACTGCCACAAACATAAAATTGATGAACTATTTACGGTTTTGCACAAAATTTAGCACATAAACGTATTAAAATGTTAAAATAAATATAGCAACATAACAATATGGAAAAAAAAAAGAATTTAATTGTCTATTAAAATATAAGTCATATAAAAAAGTAGGAATTCCTGAATCCGAGATGAAGCATTTACTTCGGGAAAAGTCTGTCAAAAAAGGAAGGTGACCTTAGTTAAATGTCTTAAAGGCCTCGGAAAGAGCGGTCATATGGTTTATGAAGATATCAAAAATAATAATAATAATAATAAGTATTTGTGGTAACAAAAATCATTTTTCCAACGGAGGGACTTTTAATTTCTGAGTGTTCCCAGAGGAGAACTACTCTGAGAAACAGCTTTTCCTAGGCCATCCCAATTATATTCAATAAAATTGTGATCTTGAAACCTCGAGGGAGAATATATGCTCCTTCATGAAATTCACAAGGATTTGAGCTCTAAGTGGCCAAGCATGATCCTCCATAAAATTGTAGTTGCGGCCGAAAGCACTTAGAAATACCTTAACCTTACATAGGCTTTCAGGATCTCATCCCTATGTCGAGGTCTTATATCATCTTTAATATGAAATTTTTATAACCCATATTCACAAAACTTATTCCTGTATGAATATCGTAATAATCGAAATATACATGTAGGATATCCCATTTGTAAAAGGTTAGATCATATCCTGCTCCAGAGGTCGGCAATTCTAATCAAAACAGTATTCCACATCAACGCCATCTAGCGTCCCTTTTAAAACGCCGACATCAACCCTTTTCGGCAGAGGCCCACTAACACCCGTCAGGGAAACGTCGTATTTCGCGCATCAGCGCCGTTCGCCAGGGCCAGGCGGTAAGTCTTGATAGCACCATAATGAGTTCTATTTAATCTCAATTGCCTTCCTTAAAGTAATGTGATCTAACTTTCCTATTGTTTTGAAATATTCCCCATGTAAATACTCCCCTATAATTCATAATAAATTATTTAGTTTTCAACCAGTTACTTTCTTAAACTATGTTGTCTATTTTATTTCAAAATTAACTAATACACCCTAAAAACCCCTAGACACCACGCCCATAAAAACCCCGCTATCTGAAGAATTCCGACCTTTTGGAAGATTTCGGTTGGATTCCCACATACATATATTATACCGGGTGTCCATAATTAAAGTTGTTAGTTGAGAGCGGTCTGTAGAGAAAACTATACAGCGGAATTGTACGAAATTTGGGTAATGGCAGAACGAAATGATGGGAATTTTAGTGAGGGAAAACAAAACAATGAGTTTCAAAAACCACCCCTGGGGACAAACTTTATTAAGCACCACATGGTTAACCTGACAACTTTTAAATCACATGCTTTGATTATTGGCCCACCATGCTGTTTTCCACCTGGGAAACTTTTAAATGGGACGAATTGATTGTTGGAAGCAGCATGGAAATTTGGGGAATTTCGCACTACCTAAAGGTGGGCAAAATATTGAGTAGCCCTGCGGAAACCAAGAGGGCAACTATTCATGTGAGTCGGGGCCCACTTACCCCGGAAGATTACTATAGTTACGACATTTGCAAATGCCAATAGCTCACATTGGACAACGCCTTCTAGTGGTGATTTAGAAACACAATGTTTTTTTTTTCTTGGGGAAATTCCCATCCGCCGTTACCCATTTTTCATGCACTTCTGCTGCATTGTTTTTGCTACAGACTGCAGGCAAATTTCAAGTTTAATTATAGATACCCGGTATTTATTAAAAAACGGCAGATGTATTATTTGATACATATATATAAAAAAATACATTAATTTTTCAGGTACACCTGGTATATTGGAATTTGAGAAACCTTTCTACACAGTTCTTGAAAACGTAGGAACATGGAAATAGGAGTTGTGAGAAAGGAAGGCAGTGATGGACGAATCAGGGCGAAATACGACACTAAGCCCAAAACTGCCCAGGCCCTGGCGGATTTCTCACCGGTCTCAGGGGATGTCATCTTTGAACCAGGGGAGACCAGGAAGACGATTCGTATCCATCAGAAACGATAACGTAAAGGAAAGCTCCGAGAGTTTCGAGGTTCAGTTGCATGATGCCTCGGCCGGGCCAGAAGTCCTCAACTTCGAGGACTTGGAGTAAGGGATTCCGTCCTAGTCACTATCACAGATGATGACAGTAAGATATTTTTCTCGTTTTACAAGTTTTTCTTTTCACGCTTTCATTTTTTTTTAAATACTTTTTCTTTTAAAGTTTAGAAAAGAAGTACACTCATGCTCAAAATTAAGGTTGCATAAAAAACATAAAATGAATGAATTATTTACGGTGTTGCCACTAAATTTGGCACATAAACAAACTACATTTTCAGAATAAATATAGCAACTTAACAATTTGGAAAAGGTTTTTATTCTGTATTAAGATAAAGTCATATCAAAAAGTATGAATTCATGCAACAGAGATAAAGCATTTACTTCGGAGAAAGTCTGTTCGAATAAGGAAGGTGACTACGGGGAAGTGAAATAAATGTCTCGGAATGAGCGGTCATACGGTTTATGAAGATGTCAATAAGTAGTTGTGGTAACAAAAATCATTTTTTCCAAAAGAGGGACTTTTAATTTCTGGTGGTTCCTGGAGGAGAGCTACGCTGAGAAACAGCTTATCCTAGACCATCCCAATTATTTTCAATAAAATTGTGATCCGGAAACCTCGAGGGTAAATATATGCCTCTTCATGAAATTCATCAAGGATTTGAGTTCTAAGTGACGATAATGGCGCGTTATCGTTCATTAAAATGTAGTCCCTGCCGAAAGCCCTTAGAAATACTTTGCATCGGCTTTCAGGATCTCATCCCTATATCGATGGTAATTGACAGTATGAGGAAGAAAACGAAGTTTTATATCATGTTGAACTTGAAATTTTTATAACCCACAGTCACAAAACTTATTCCTGGAAGAAAATATCGTAATACTCAAAATTGACATAAATTATACCGGGTGTCCATAATTAAGTTCACCGGTCTCCCACAATCTGGGCGTAAAAATTTCACTGTTGGAAAGAACTGGGGAATTTACCCATGGCGTCTTATTTTTTTAAAAAGACGGACAAAAATGAGATTGGTCCATGGTAGATCGGCCCTTTGGGGGGTATCCCCCAAAAAATAACAAACAGTTTTTCGGGGGATCGGGGCCCACTAAAGGGTTGTCCGTGCACAAATTACTATGGTTACGACTTTGCATATGCCCAATTTTACTTTTTACAACCCCTTCTAGTGGTTTTTTGAAACACATTTTGTTTTCCCCGAAAAATTCCATCATTTCATTCTGCCGTTCAATTTTATGCAATTCTGCTGCATAATTTTGCTCAAAATGCAAGAATTTCAAGTTTATTTTTGAAAATCGTATTTATTAAAAAAGTAAGATGTAACCCTATATAAAAAAAAAATTGTTTTAAGGTACACCTGGTATATTGGAATTTGAAAAACTTTTTCACAGTTCGAAAACGTAGGAACCGTGGAAATAGGAGTTGGAGAAAGGATGGCAGTGATGGACGAAAACGGCACTAAGCCCAAAACTGCCCCGCCCCAGGAAAATTTTTCACCAGTCCGGGATTATCTTTGAACCAGGGGGCCAGGAAGCGTTGAAATTCAATCAAAACATAACGTAAAGGGGAAACTCCGGGGGTTTCGAGGTTCAGTTGCATGATGCCTCGGGCCCGGCCCAAAGTCCTCAACCAGAGGTTGGGTAGGTTCGGGCGGTTACTATCAGAGATGATGACAGTATGATATGTTTCTCGCTTCTTTAAGTTTTTCTTTTACGCTAACAGCTTTTTCAATAGTTTTTCTTTTAAAATTTAGAAAAAAATCCTCATGTCTAAAATTACGGTCCAAACATAAAAAATTTGGGGAACTTTTACGGTGTTACAAAGGGGCATAAAAATTAAAAGTCAGAATAAAATAACTCAATATGGAAAAAATTTTAATTGTGTATTAAGATATAAATCATATCGAAAAGTATGAATTCATGAATCAGAGATAGAGCATTTACTTCGGAGAGTAGGAAACCTTTATACCGACAATGTTAAATTGGCTGTTTTCGATGTACCTTTTCTCAAAATCTGTTATGTGTACATGTTTGAAATTTTTTATACAATTAAAGTAACCCTTTTTCATTATACTGAAATAAGCTTTTAGCTCAATTTGAATTTTTTCATAATTTACGAAATATTTTATCACACATTGCGAAATTTGACAAATTTTTCACATAAAAAATTTGTAAAAAATAAAGTTTTGAGATTTTTACAAAAGCTCATTTCCGTACATATTAGCCATCATTATAAATATATCATAAAAAATTTAGATTCCTGGGAACAGAGTAGTTTCTGAGAAAAGGTACATCGAACATCAAAATTTACATTTTGAGATTAATTGATTTTATTATAAACATTGAGACTTCTAATCGGCTGGAAAATATAAAAAATAAAAGGCTCAATTTACAATAAAAGATAAATGTTTTAGTTTATATCAGACGTTCAACTATTAAGCAAAAACGAAGTAATTTGTTTACATTTTTCGTCATTCAAAGGGCGTGGTTCAGTTTCAACGATTATTTAAAGATAGGTTTTAAGGGCTTCTAATTACCCTAGAGATTAAAATAAGGTATTTTTAGAAAGGTTAAAATCAATACAATTTTAAAATGTAAAAATCTCAAAATGTCAAAAAATAAGATTTTAGCTTTCCATCCCCCTTTAAATTTTGATCGTGACCACTGTGAACTGACATAAAAGCCTCGTAAAGACGCGACAAACTGTTTATGAAATTGTCAATAGGTATTTGTATTAATAAAGCCCATTTTTCCAAAAGAGAGAGGTACTTTTAATTTCTGGGGGTTCCCGGTAGGGGATCTACGCTGGGAAGTAGCTTTTCCTGGACTATCCCAATTATATTCAATAGAGTTGTGATCCGAAGACCTCGAGGATCAATCCATACGGTGAATATACGCTCCTTCATGAAATTCATTAAGGATATGAGTTCTCTGTATCCGCGCATTATTTCCCATTAAAATATAGTCCGAGGCCAAAGCACTTAGAAAAACCTAGCATAGGCTTCCAGAATCTCATCCCTATATCGCTGTGAATTGACAGTACCCTCATTAAAAAAATACCGAAGAGTACGAGTACCCAACATTTAGCCGCCACTCACAAAAGATTTCTTTGCGACCAAATCTGTCGATTTCTGTTATGTATGAGGGATGAAAGGACATTTTCTATCCAGGTGACGACACAACGAAAATCCCTTTGTCTGGTACATTTCGGCTCATCACTGAAAAGAACGCGCCTCCATTCTTATGGTGTCCACAGCTGATTTTTTCAGTTCTACAATGGGATGTTTGCAGTTCTACAGCCAAGCGGACGCACTAAACTGGACGCCGAGCGTAAATGCCTGTCTCTTTATGACGTCTGTAGACAGTGGATTTCATCCATATAGTGCTTTGAGTTGAGAGTAGTCGCATCGAAAACTTACAGGGGTGTACGACTGCCCGACATTATGCCGCCACACAAGGATTACTTTGCATCGGAATCTGTCGATTTTGGTTATGTAAGAGGGATAAAGGCGATCTCCACTTTCTCTACAGATAAAAGACTCGACGAGAATCACTTTGTCTGCTACATTTTTACTCATCACTAATAAGAACACACGCTTATCATTATGATATCCAAGACTGATTTTTTTCATCTCCGCAATAATCGGTCTTTTCTGTAGGATCCAGTCAAAGGGATACACTAGAGTGGACTCCAGGGGCGTAAAGGACAGTCTTGCAAGACGGCTGTGTGGCCGTGGTAGCCGAGTGGTATAGGTATCGGACCGTGACTTGCCTTGTCACGAGTTCGAGCCCGTACACAAAGACCCGCCTGTGGGGCAAGAAGCACGTTAAATCTGTCGAGAGCTGAAACGTCCTCCGTTGGGTGGTGTGGTAGTTAGGAGAGGGTGCCAGCTCAGGTGTCGTCCACGTCCTTGACCATGGTTCAAAAGTACGTGGTCCGTCCAAAAGCCCTCGTGTAGCTGAACAGTGCGACGTTAATATTCAATCAATCAATCAATCAATCAAGACGGCTGTAGAGCGTTTGCCTGGAAATTCTTCTTCCAGACACAGCAGCAAGGTCACGAATAATCTGAGTAGCCATTGTTCGTTTATGTCGCGGTGTACTTAATTCCACGTAGTGTTCTTGTACAGATGTTGATTGTCTACGGAGACCTTCCTGGGGACAATACCACTTGTTTGAAATTGATTCCATAACTTTGAGACTACTTTAGGCTTATTTGTTACCATAGAGCCGGTGCCAGCTCAGGTGTCGTCCTCGTCACTTGACTATGGTTCAAAATGACGAGGTTCGTCGCCAAAAGCCCTCACGTAGCTGAACAGTGTGACGTTAATATTCACTCACCCACTCTGTTACCGCTTGAGACTTTTCAAATTCAAGCCTTCCAACGGCACTTCATCTCATGGAATCATCTAAATAATTATGCGAAGTCAATCTCACTGCAAAATAACTTTTTGCTGTTTTGTAATATTCACAAAACTGGAGGCAAAATTCCCATATGTCTGATTTGTCTCGATCCAGTAGTTCTGTTAAAACTAAACGTCTTTTCCTAAGCCGAAAGTTTATATTGCACTACCCGTTCTTTAAAAAACCTAAAATACAAATTATATCAGTTTTACTGGTGATCTTTTAAAATTATAACGAAAAACACTTTTGTGACCTTAACTTTGGACATGAGTATATATATAGATATTCATGATATTATTTTATTATGATGGTAAGGCTTACGTCATGTTTTTGCATTGTTTATGTTAGTAATATTACCGTAAATTATACGAACCTTTTTTCCCGTAAATTTCATCACTCTTCATGTATCACAACATACTTACACTGATAAAATTTTGAATAAGACAATAATAAAAGAAATTTAAATCTTTTTTTTTTTAATTTTCTAATAACTAACCAAAGTATTTCGAGAATGTTTAATTCATTTCAGAATCATAAAAAAATCGCATCTTTGAATAATCTTTCAGTACAATCTTTGATTTAGGATAAAAAGTTTTTATTTAATGAATCAGAGTGAAGTAAGCTGCGATGTTAAGAGACACGAGACATTTGCTATTACGGCATGATAGAGTGTATGGGTGTTGTTATAAGACTGTGATAAGTGTATGTTTCCAGAATCAAATACTAACGATAGTAAAATTTTGAATGTGAATTTAAATTTGTCGTATGTGGAATGACCGAATTAATTTTTAACTTTATTCCTGTACTGCAAACCATTACGATTATATTTCATTTGTAAGACTAGTACTTAGGTGACTTCTCTCTCTCTCTCTCGGAAAATAATTTTCACAAAGACCACTCTCTCGTGTTCAAAAATTTTAAGTGGAAACAGTGTTTGACGGAAATTTATTCCAAGTAGGAAGCGATATTTCAAAGAAACAGTTCACGATATAAATATTCCTGTCTTGCAACTGTCATAAAATTCTTACTCCAGTTTCGGATTGAGCATAAATTATTGTTATATTCACACTACGAGCGATAGGATAAACACAGAACTGCTGACTTATTCACCGCAATTACGATGTCCAAAATTAATTGACAACAATGGTCACTTACCTTAAGGATGCTCACATCGGAATGAAGATACTTTATCTACACTACATAATGTCTCAATGTTGATGCTTTTCTAGATTGAAACTGTCATCCTACTCATTTGTTAGAAGTTACTTAAAGACAGCCTGAATACAGACTCATTTCTACTTTTAATATTATATTTTTCAAATTTATAGTAATAATATAATTTTTAAGGTTTTGTATTCCTGCAGGGCAGTGCTTCTCAAACTTTCAATATACGCAACCTACTATTCAATCATCATTTTCATTACGCCCCCCTCCATACAATAACAATGTACTGAATTCTATAATATTATACTTTGACGCTAAAGCTACAATACGACTTTATCCTCTTATGTACCACCGACGTATATAAACCTCTCGCTCAGCCAAAGCATTAATTTTCTGGACGTATATAAACGTCTTTTTGAAGTACGATCTTTTCTGTGCAGTGCCATCCATAAAATTATCCCGAAGGCTTTGGACTGCAATAAAGGACCTTAAGAGTGTTTGCGAAGGATTTACTTATTTCAGAGGATTTGCTTATTTATTTCTTCTCCCCTTCCCTCTAAAAAACATCAAAATACGCTCGTCTACGTGGTAAACGGTGGCATTGGGAAGCGAATCACGTAACTTTTAATCGGCAGTTAAGGAATTAATTATAAACCGTATAAATTATCAAGATAAGTGTTAATACAAGCCCATGGGGTCACTGATAATTATTAAACTTGTTCTTAACTTAGTATTTGTTAAATTAATAATAAAATATACATTATATACACACACAGTACTGATACATGTATAAGTATATTATATCAATGTATAAATGTGTATTCTATATTTTATTATATCAGAAAGTATTTTGTTTGTTTACTTTCAGTAAATTAATAATTTTTAAATGACCTTTTGTTTTCGACTTTTCAATATGCTCGCGCCGCCCTCGTACAGTTATCACGCCCCCAAAGGGGCGCGCCCCACAGTTTGAGAAACGCTGCTGCAGGGAATTGAAAGTCTTATATTTTCATAGCAGAACTATTCTTTATCAAAGATTTTTAGACAGTTTCCTCGTATTTATTATTAAGCCTCTAGCACATAGGTGTGTAACTGGTGGACCGCAAAGAGTTTGAAGGAAGATTAGAATTGGGTACCTTCCGATCCAAAAACGAGAAACTTAGCCACCATGCCAAAACGTTCGAAATAGCATGGAGCTATTACTTGTTTATATAGATACCACCACCACACTACTCCCCTGCCAGTGATTCGGTGCATAGCTGAACGAACGATACCATATTTGTGGCGAGTGTGTGAGCAGTTGCGTCATTTTGAGAGTGACGGCTTGTGGGTTGCGTCATTCGTGCGTGACGGCTTGTGGTTGCATCATCGTGTGTGACTACTTTATTGGCTGTGCCACTTGTATGAGACGGCTTTTTGTTGGTTGCGTCATTTGTGTGAGACGGCTTTGTTGGTTGGGGGTCATGTGTCTGATGCAGTCATTTGCAGTGAATAGATGGCACCACGACTGCTACGGTTCTCTCCTTGCAAGGCCAGGGTCACCAATGAAGGAAGATTAGAACTCAGTAACTTCTGATCCAAAAGCGAGTACTTTAGCAACCATGCTAAAATGATCAGCGTAGCTTGGAGACTATTACTGGCTTATATAGATACCACCGCCACAAGTTTTTACTTGGACCACTAAGACAGTCAGTAAATTTGCTTTGAACCAATATTTATTTACCCGATCAAAGGTTCGTCTTGTACACTCATGTCTAAAATTGAGGTCACAAACGTGTTTTTCGACATATAGTTTTAAATTGCCTAAAGAAAAACCTTATAATTTGAATTTTATATATTCTGAAGACTGAGTAGTACAATATTAACCTTTAGGTTTGAAAAAAACATTGAAAAGACATTCTTTAGCGTTAGTTTTTGTAGAATTACTGGATTGAGACCGTTTAAGCATATGAGATTTTAAGCCTGCAGTTTTGTGAATATTGCATCAAAACAAACAAGCTAGCCTATTATTAGTGCGAATTTCTCATAACCGTTTAGATGATTTTTTGAGATGGAGAGCTGTTTTCAGGCTTGAAACTGGCCAGTCACAAGCGAAAGTGGCTCGACCGTTACAAGTAGTTTGAAAGTGGTCAACCGGCTACGGAATTATTTCCAAACAAGTGGTACTGTGACCAGGAAGGTCAGCCAAGGTCACCTGTGCATCAACATCTGCTTAGTATCGCTACCTGGCTTTCAGCGCATGACGACATAGGTGGACAAGGATTCCTCAGCTTGCTCGTGATCTTGCCGTTGTGTCTTGAAAAAGAATTTCCTGGCAGCCGTCTTGTAGAGACTGTTCTTTACACCCCTGGTGTCCAGTCTTGTGTGTCCATTTCACTGGATCCTGCAGGAAAGACCGGTTACTGCGGAGATGAAAAAATCAGTTTGGGATACTACAATAATAAGGGCGTGTTGTGTGTTGTTTTCAGTGATATTGAAATGTAGCAGACAAGGTGATTCTCGTCGAGTCTTCATCTGAAGAGAAAGTGGAGATCGCTTTTATCCCTCTTACATAACAAAAATCGACATATTCAGTGGCAAAGGAATCCCTGTGGGTGGCGGCATAATGTTGAGCCGTCGTACACTCCCATACGTTTTCGATGCGAGTACTCTCAATTCAGAGCACTATATGGATGAAATCCTGAAAGCCTATATGAGTTTTTTCTGGATGTTATGGGCCCGGACAGTATTTTTATTGACGAAAATGAACGAACACACAGAACTCACAATGCTGATGAATTTCATTTGGGAGGTGTCATTCGCCATATAGATCGGCCCTCGAGATCTTCTGATATAAATCTATTGAATATATCTGAGATGGTCTAGGAAAAGCCATTTTTAGCGTAGACCCCTCCCTGGAACCCCTATGAGTCAAAAGTTGTGCTTTTAGAGAAAAGGGTTTTCTTGACTACAAATATGTGTTGACACCCTCATAAACAGTATAACAGCTCGTTATGAAGATTGTATACCGGTGCATGGTGGTCCCACTTTAAATTAGACAGACTTTTAACGATTTAAATGTTTTCTCCGATTCATGAATTTACCTTTTTTTAAATATCCTGTATCTTAATTCAAAATTAAAATCTTTTTTATATGGTTATGTTGCTATATTTCTAAAATTATATTACGACTCTGTGCCTAATTTCTGGGCAACACAGCGAATAGTTTATCAGTTTTCCTAGATTTTGTGTTTGTGACCTTAATTTTGGACATGAATATATTTTTCCCTATTAGAAAAGTAGAATTCCTTTATTAGGAAATAAAGTACCTCAAAGTGTTTCTGTTAAGATTATAAATTATCTGCAGAGTTTCAAGGGCGACGTCACAAAAAGATTTTATGATTCCAAGAAATTTCAGCCTAAATTTAATTTGCTCTCAAATCCCATTATTGCTGATAATGATACAGCCCCTGAGGAACTGTAGCTTGAATTTATTGGCTTGAAGTCAAATCAAAGTGTGAGGGAAACATTTAATGCTATGCCATTGACTTTTACAAATCTTCGTCAACTGAAAAATTTCCATGTAGGAAGATATTTGCTTGGAAAATGTTCCTTGTATTTGAGTCGGCCTATATTTGTCAGCAAAGTTTTTCTTCCATGAGGATCAACAAGAGTAAGTATAGATGCAAGTACAATAAGACAACATAAACTTACAGGCTTTCATGAGAATTTAAACAAGCTATCTTGCTCCTGATTTTAAAATAATATTGTGGAAGAGTAGGATAATGTACACACATTTGTCTCATTGGACTGATTCTAAAATGAAATGCGCTTGCAGCTATAAATAATATGCAATTAGAACTATAAATAAATTGAATAAAACTTCCACTATTTTTATAATTTACTAGCTGGTATACCCATTCTTCGTACGGGTGAATTAAAAAATTAAACAATACAGATTGAAGGATAAAGAAGTTTTTAATGAGTTAATTTTACGGGAATTGCAAGTTAAACAAAAAGACTTTTGCATACCTCAGGTTAACAAAAAAACTATATTTGTAAAATTTTAAGTCTGTAGATCTAATAGCTGATAAGAAGGATCTTTTTATAACGCCCCTTAACACTTTGGTGCGTCAATTTTTGAAACACCTTCCTAAGCTGATCTTGTGTTCAGCAAAAAGTAAAACAATTTTACACATTTTGTGTAATGAACGCTTAAAATAGTGTAAATAATTTATATCTAGATGTGTAATTCGTTAATATTACTTACTGTTGTATTTACTCGTATTTTTTATGTTAAAATTGAAATGTTCGTAAGCACGCCGTTCATTACATTAAAATGGTGATTTAATGGGAAAATATCGAAATGTTGTTGATAGAGTCAAGTTGGCATCATTTTTGGCGACCCTGCTGGCAACTTGGCGATGGATTGAAAGGTGCAGAAGTTGATGTGCTATAGCGCCGCACGGTGGGGTGCTGCAACAAAGAGGATAGTACAAAAACCTTCTGTACAAAAATATGCGTAAACATGCCAATTTTCATAGTAGTCGGTTGAACGGTGTTGGAGTGATGCGATTTCATATATACAAACATCCATTTTACGTATATATACATATGAATTATATTTTACTCATACACTCTTTTTAAATAGTTGTGGCCTACCTGCCAAACCAAATTGCCCTCCCCAGCTCTAGCAGAAACCATCAAATTCCACTAAAAGTATTATAAAGTAAAAATAATGAGTTATTTTTATTTCATCTTTGACATAAAATTTTTGTATAATTTATAGTCAAAAATTTTGTATTCTGTAATGAGCTTCGATACCATAATTAATGGGTATTGCCTCAAAGGGGTGAGAATGTTTTCTTTTATGCATATGTTAAAGTGTGAAATCCGTTATTTCATAGAATAACTAGTTATTACATGAAATAACTAGACGTCAGTTAAAGTACATAAAATTATTGAATTCTACGATTTAACTAGGTATTCTTTGAATCGATCCTAGCTGCTTTGAGAAGGATTTTTCCGATTAGGAACTGAGGTTGAGTAAAACAATTGTGTTCTAGATATCAGTTCAGAATATGTCAGCGAGAATTAATTTCCGTTGAAGAAGCTCCAAATATTGACACAACGCTTCGATCTGTTGCAACATCTCTAAGTTGCGGTACTGGATAAGGATTTCAAAAGTTCTCGTGTAAAAATAAATTTGCTATAGAAAAAAGTGTGCTTGTGTTTCAAAAATAATAAGCAGTGCAATCCAAAGTGTCATCACAGCATTCCTTGCTCTAATAAATAATAAAAAATAAAATCAAGGCATCTAATGAAATTTAAATCAATATTCTCTTACATTTGTGTGTTTCAAAAAGTTTACACAATATTTTTATCAAGCAATAGTTTTTCTTCCCAGCATGTATATTTTTGTTAATAATATTTAAATATAATCTATTTTTGTAACATATTCTTTTTTTCATCTTTCTGTTTAACTAATGTTAGCAATATGAGCAAAAATAAATTATATCATCTGCTTTCTCTTATTATTTATGAATTATACATCCGCAAAAGGGGTAAAATGTATTTTTCGAGAGATTTTAGCTATAAAGGATTAATTAATATATAAAATACCTTTGAAATCGTTTATTTTTCTCTTTAACGGTATATCCTTAGTTATTTCATAGAATAACTAGTTAAAGTATGAAATTTTTCATCTATTGTATACTTTAACTGATTTGTCTAGTTATTTCATGAAATATCTAGTTATTCTATGAAATAACTGAATTATACCCTTTAACGGAAACGCATACATAAAAGCAATATTCCTTTTAAAGGTACATCCGGTGTGCTGGAATTCGAGAAACCCTTTTACACAGTTGTTGAAAGCGTAGGAATCTTTCAAATAGGAGTTGTGAGAAAGGAAGGCAGCGATGGACAAGTGCGAGTGGGATACCAAACAGTGAATAAGACTGCAAAGTCTGGAGAGGATTTCTCACCGGTCTTTGGGCATCTCACCTTTGAACCAGGACAGACCAGGAAGACGATTCCGATTACAATCAAAAACGATGACGTAAAGGAAAACTTAGAAAGTTTCGAGGTTCAATTGTTTGATCCCACCGCTTTGTCAGAAGTCTTCAATTTCAGAGGACTTGGAAAGATACATTCGGTTCCAGTGACTATTGAAGATGATGACAGTAAGAAACTTTTGCATGTTTCGGATGTTTTTTCTTTTATTTACAATTAAACTTTTTTATTCCGTTTAAGGCTTACAAATGACTAGATTTATATACTCTTGATATTATTTGTAGTGCTTGTAACTTATGCCACATTATTTTATATTTTGTCTGTATTAGCAATTTCTCTAAATTTTTAATGGAATTTTCCTTTAAAATACATCACTTTTCATATAATATACATGTATATATATATATATATATATTGTGTGTATATATACACTATTAAAATTCGTAGGTAAACTAACGTATGTACGTCTATCTTCTCATGAACCGCACGACGTAGAAACTTGCCAAAGATACCAAAAGCTCGAGAATGATCCGAGGAATCCGTTTTTACCATTTATATTCCGATATTCCAATTAGTTAAAAGATATTAATTAAAAACCTTAAACGCATAATTAATGCATTTTTCCCCGCCAGGGGCAAAGTCCAAAATCTCCTAACTTTTTTTTTCAGACGTTATTAAAACACGATCTAATTTTTTTTTATGAGACTCAGCCAAAAAATAATTTCATAATCGGAAAGATCGCTTACTTCGCCAGGATACGGTGTAATTTATTTTACAAAATAATTATATTTCCTATTTTTTACGATTTTTTCTAAAATGAGTCAAATTTGGTACGTTTTTTGAAAATGATTTCTAAATCGTTCCGCTTACATTTTCTTTCGTGTGGATTAAATGATATTTTACACTTAAAAAGTTCAGACTTTTCTCTTTTAGAATCAGTCATTTAAAAAATTAAATGTCAAAAACTCTTTTTATGATTTTTCAAAAACTACTCAAATTTTATTTAAATGCTTAATAAATTCTTTATTTATAAAAATAACCTCACGAAACTTTTTTTCCGTGTGTAGAACAATATTATTAGTAATCTGTACAAAGATTGATAAAACTGCTTAAAATTATGGGTTTTTAAAAAAAATTGTGTTTTTTTTTTCCTTTTCGATGAAATTTTTTTTAAACTTATTTTTGTTCCATTTTTTTTTAATTAAGTTGATTTTCCCCGATAAAATGAAACCTTAAAGGTTCATTAATTAAAATGGCCCCCAAAAAAAAAAAATCTTTTACAATTAACGTTTTGGAAGGGAAATTTTCCTTTCTTCCGAAAGAACTTAGGATTTTATTTCGGAGAGGTGCTTCCGTTTGTACCCGGGTTAGAAACAACATCATCGCTTAATTTTTATAATTTTTAGAAAAATACTCTAAATTTTATTCGCGCATTTAATAACTTCTGACCAGCAATTTTGTCATTGGAAAGATAATTTATTTCGTCACGATACAGTTTTTGTTTTAAGCAAAACAACGATATTTTACATATTTTAAGATATTTTCTAAAATGAATCAATGTCAATGCGTTTATATGAAAATGATTTTTAAAAAACTCATACTTTTATCGTTTAGAGTTAGTGATTTAAAAAATAAAATGCCGAAAAGTTTTTGTTACGAATTTTTAAGGTATACGAATACGTTTAAATGGACAATTTTTGCAAAAAATCACATTTTGAGTTTTTGATTTTATAGAATAAAGCAATTATTCAGCTCTGTAAAACTGTTCTCATTTTGTTTCTAGGTCATCTTAGAAGCCAAGATATTTAATAATTAGTAAAGCGTGCAAAACCGGAAGTAGATATTTAAATAGCTGGAAGTCAGCATTTAAATGCCCTTAAACTGGTCAAACAAAATTTAAATACATAATTTTTTTAAAGTATAATTTTAAAAAAAACTTTTGATAATATTAAAAATAATTATACAATTTGAAAGTATTTGACAAATTAAATCTGGCAATATTTGTTTTGTTTACTTTCAGCTTTATTTGATAAAAATCCTACGTATTTAATTGCAAAACAAAAGTTATCAAGTATTATTTGATAAAACACAAGTGAACTATTAGTTCGTATAACTGTTTTATAATTATGGGAAATAACAGAAATAAAAGATATTCCCGTAAACGTCAGTTCAAAGGAAATAAATTTTGTAAAAGAGTTTCAGTTTTCAATTACGAAAAGATAAGTACCAATTCAAGTATTCCAACTGCAAGTGAATCAAAACTGATTAATTCTTTAAAACCTGCAGATGTTCCAGAAGACAATGAAAAAATGTTATTTTTAACTTAGCAGTTTTGTACAACATAATTTCATTATTATGCTGTCCTGTGTGTTTTAAAATAAAAGTTAGTGTTGTGCAAGACTCTGTGTTTGGATTAGCTTTAAATATGACTTTGAAATGTGAAAACTGTGACTATTCCTTCTCATTCTGCACTTCTGAGAAAGTAAACAAACTGCACAGTATCAATCTTGATTTGTTTTTGGTATGAGAATCATTGGTAAAGGACATTCTGCTGCTAAAAAACTTTGTTCTGCTATAAATATAGATGTACCATCTAAAAGAGCATTTGGCTTCCTGGAAAAAAAGCTTGAATTTGCTGCTAGCATGCAATAGAATGAAGGAAGATGCATTGGAAATAAGAAGCAACAAAACTGATGCTGATTTTTCTCAATGTGGTGTGTCGGTGGATGGCACATGGCAACGAAAAGATATTCCTCCTTGAATGGATGTGTGTCTGTTATCTCGATAGATTCTAAAAGGTATTAGACATTAAATTCATGTCAAAAGTGTGTAGACTTTGCAATTCAAAAAACAAAGAATTAAACACCACTCATATTGTGCAAAACATATAGGGTCATCTGGTGCTATGGAACCCCTGGGTGTTTATCGTATTTTCGAATGATCTGTCGAAATGAGGGGTATACCTCTGTAAAAGATATTTATGGTAATAATACCGTAGCAAAATACGAGTGTATTGGACACATACAAAAGCGTGTCGGAACAAAACTGAGGAAACTGAAATCCAAACGAAAAGACCTAGGAGGTCGAGGAAAACTGACGGATGCCTTTATCGATAAGTTACAGAATTACTATGGTATTGCTATCCGTGACAATGTAAATGATTTACAAGGCATGCAACATGCAGTTATTGCAGCATTTTTCCATTGTTGCTCTAATGCAAAACAACAAATGCATGGCGAATGCCCTGTTGGACCGGATAGTTGGTGCAAATATCAACAAGCCGTATCAAAGGATAAGATCTACAGCGATAAATCTAAAGGACTTCCCCCAAATCTGATCAACATAATCAAATGGCCGTAATTCAGTTCAATAAGGGATTTCAAGGATTGATAGATATCTTGAAACATTTTGGAATGACTGTTGGTGTATTGACATTGTGAAAGGTTTCTCAGAACTTGATGAAATTCGAAAAAAAAAGATTCTAAACGACATTCTTTGACTGTGGCAAAAGTTGCCAGAAAAAAAATAGATTAGCTAAAAAGAAAAAAATGATTAAAAATGAGCTGATGGAAGGTGTAAGTTATAAAACTGGTGATTTTTAAGTAAGTAAAATTGTGTAAATATAAAAATACGTGATAAATTGTACTAAAAATGCATTTTTCTCAAAATCACTGTTTTTGTATATTTTGAAAATTTCAAAAATGATAAATCAAAATATTACCATTAAATAACTTTGAAACTTGGTATCCTTTTTTTCTCACAATGTTTTCTAGGGTCTGAAGTAAAAGAATGATCATAATAAGAATAATTTTTAAATTATGGCTCTGTATTTGTGTAACGGTGTTGTAAAACATGGCAAACTTTTTGTTTGGGCTCCTGACTGTTTGTGAAATTTTATTTATTTATATAATCAAAAGATTTTACTTCAAGCCCTAGATACATACATAATGGTTATTTTATACTAAATTTATACAAAATGAGTTAATGGGTTTTCATGTAGAATTTTTTAAATGTCTTTAAAATTTCTTCAAAATTTCCATCAAATTTACCAATTTTCTGAAACTTAAGGGATTTGCTAAAAATATTAGATAAGTATAGTTTATTTACATATAAACTGAAGTTAAAAGGGGTATAATTTTTTTTTTAAATGATGGTTTTAAAAAAAAGGCTCCAAACATATTCGTATACCTTAAAATATACTCAAATTTTAAATATTTAATAACTACTTATCAAATTCAAAGTTTTTGTAACATTTTCATTTATAAAAATAATTGTATGAAACTTTTTTCCTTGTATCGAACATTTCAAAATATGCTCACAATTTTAATTCAACATTTAATACAGTTGTAAAATTTTATAATGATAAAAATTTCTACTTTTTTCAACATACAACTATTTTAAAAGGTACATTTTTTGTTTTTCGGGGCAAAAAGTTGCAAAGTGAGTGAGTGAATATTAAAGTCCCACTGTTCACTTACTCGAGAGATATGATAGCGAGAGAGGAAGGAGAATTTCCATGACAATATGTTATGCATTTAAAAATTTTCGTGCAACACCGGAGGAAATAAAACTGTCTGACAGAAAAGAAGCGAAAAAATTTCGAAACAGAGAATTTTAAGTTATACATTCGGTAAAAACCCGAACAATCCCCGGGCTAAGCGCAGGAGTAGGGGGTCAAAAGTCATTTTGAAAAAGAGTATTAGAAGTTCTGATTTTGTAAAGGAAAGGGAAAATTTATAAAAGTAGAGCAAGCCCATGCAACGCCGGGCTATGCAGCTAGTATATATATAAGCTGTTGTTTGTAAAGAGAAACACCATGGAGGAATCATCTGAATTAAATGAAATTTAATGCACAAAAGACTTGTATTAGTACAAATAAATGACGAAGTTTTCAAAGCAAAAAAACAATATTAAGTGTCCGAAATCAATATTTAGTGTAGCCACCACGCTCTGCTATAAGTGTTGCCATACGACGTGGCATGGAGTCAAACAGATTTTGAATGTCTGCTTGTGGAAGACAATTCCATATTGCTTGTATGCGCAGCAAAAGTTCCTCTTTTGATGCTGCAGGACGCGGATTACGAGCGAGACGCCGACCAACCAAATTCCACACGTGCTCAATAGGTGACATATTGACAACATGTGGTCATGCATTATCCTGGCGAAAGATAACTCCAGGGATGCCTTGAAGGAAGGGAACGACTTCGGGCTCTAGCACTTCACGGACGTACCTGCTTTATAGAAATTACCCTCAATTCGTAGCAAATTGGATCGTCCATGATACGAAATCGCATCCCAAACCATAACTCTGGATATAAGGCCACTATGTCGTTTGATAACGCACTCTGGAAGGCCGCGTTCACCAGCATAGCGTCTAACACGAATGCACCCATCATGGTTCCACAAATTGAAGCATGATTCATCTGAAAAGACATTTTGGTGCCAATCAGCTTGCCTAGCACTGTGCTCATGATCCCATTGTAGACGCAGCCGTCGATGGTTTGCCGTGAGGGGATCCTCTATAAAGACACCCTAGCAACCAATCCACGGGGCAGCAGACGTCACGAATGGACGAAGCCAATATTAGTACACCTGTAGCAGTAGACCAACGTGCAGCCAACTAACTGGAGGAAGCTGTAAGGTCATTCAACGCCATGCGGAGCAGGTGTCTGTCGTCACCTTTCATCATCCACTTCCAATTTTTCGAGTTATTCGGTGCTCGTCGGTCCAAAGCTTCGAAACTCGCATCACTGTGGAACCGTTCCGGTGCACACGAGCTCCTATTGCGTGACAGGAAAATCCTCTTTCTCGAAAGCCGATAATTCTCCTCCGTTCAAACTCCGTAAGTTGTTGGAATTTCTCCTTATTTCAACGTGGAGGCATACTTAGATCTCACTAAACGCTCGCTACTAACAAAGAATAATAAAACTACTTTCAACATTGCCTCTACAGTCTCGCTATTTAAACGCTATCAGCATCAGTTCAGAGGGCGCTGCGCAAGGTACGCATACGTAGTGGCTCTGAAACTTTACTATTTTACGTAACATCCTGCAATTGATATTTGCTGCAAAGTTCATTTAATTCTGATGATTCCTTCATTGTGTTGCATTTTTTACCTACAAACAACAGTGTATATGTAATAATATTGGGTGTATATATATATATATATACGCAATATATTATTATATATATTGTTACATATACACTGCTGTTTGTGTGTGTGTGTACAAATTTTCAAAACTTTTATAGTGGCTATATAGAATTTCCCAATCAATTCATCAAAACGAAGATAGCTTTTACACTTAAGGGGATGGTGGACTTTCACAATGTAAAATTTAGGCCATAACTGCGTTTGGGATTTTGCATACAAATATTAATTCTTATATTTGATAGAATAATTCTGTCAAAGAATTTTGTCACTTTGGTTAATAATTACTGAATAATTATTCTTTTATTGTACTTAAACATATATTTAAAATGGACTTTTCTTAGTTCGTAAATTTTTCCTTTTCATTGTTACGTAAATTGCTCCTTGCGTTTTAAATTACGTCATATGTCTTTTAAATTTTCACAACTTATGAAAGATGATATAATTCACAAATTTGTGCATTAGTTTTATAAAATATTGAACGGATCTTATTTTGTGTCGTTTTGAATGCATTGAATGGGTGATAATTGGTGAAATATTTCATATAGTATAGAAAATTATATTTTTCATCAAATTTTATTCTGAATTTAAAATTCATGCACAGATATATTTTATTGTAGTTCATCTATGCATAAAACAAAAATTATGTACATACCTTACAAACTAATACGCAATGAGCATTTTTAAAATAGTTTTAAAAAAATTTAAATAAGTTTATAATAGTTTTTTTTTAAATATATTTAAATTCTGAAATATAATAATCATTTACTATACTGATTCCATTTTTAGCTAATTAAACTAACAATTTAAGAATTTAGTTTTAACTGTCCACCGTCCCCTTAATGATTGAGATAGACATGAGGTAATTTTTGCTATTGCAGTTTCATCTTATTTTGCAGTGACGCCTGGTACTCTCGAATTGGAGGAGCCCATCATCATTGTATCAGAGGGAGTGCGGCAAATGCTGGTCTGGGTCAATCGAGTGGGCGGTACGGATGGACAAATCCGCTGTCGTTACCGGACGATTCCTAAGACTGCTGTGCCTGGAGTAGACTACGAGCCCAATTTCGGAGAGTTGATCTTCCAGCCTGGTGAAACGAGACATGTCATCAAATTCCGGATAATCAACGACCTCATCCGAGAACCTCTCAAAAACTTCCAGATTGAACTGTTCGATGCCCAAGCTGGACCTGGAGTCCTTAATTTCAGGGGTTTGGGAACCAAAAAGACGTCTCTGGTCACCATTGCTGATGATGACCGTAAGATCATATTCATTTAGCTCAGTAATAAAATATTTCAGCTCTTAACCATCATGCACTGAAAGGGAAGGAAATTCCAACACCAAGAAAAAATTATTCTAGAATAATGAAATCTAGATAATGCAATTGTATAGTTAACATGTTTAATTGATAAAATTTTCAAGACCACAGGTTAATTTAAGCTCAAGAAAATGCATTTCAAATGTGAAATACTATTACATTAACAACCGGTGTAACCTCCAGAATTTTGAATGCAAGTGTGAATACGGGTACCGAATGTGGTACGGAGTTTCATGCTTGTTGTGTCAATTTTGGGACGATCAGTTCTAGCTGAAAATGATGCTGGAGTGTTCGTCCAATGATACCCCATACGTGCTCAATTGGGGATAGATCTGGCGATCTCGCAACGACAAGGTAACGTGTTAATAAACTGTAAAGCTACTTACTGTTAAGTGTGGCTCTAGTAGAGCCACACTTAAGCACGAAGCACAAAATTGGAATTGATATCTTTCAGATATATAAACACGCCTACCACACATTTCGTTTATCTAGCACAAGTCTATCTTTGTGTTGGGATTTTTCGTCAGTGTAGCAGTCAGTGTCCGACATAAATTGAGTCATGTAATGCAAAGACTTCCACATTCTAAATAGATGCCTGAAATGAAACTCGGTAAGAAATTGCACATAAAATAGAGTTGGAGTTCGTAGTTTAGCTATTTAAAAAAATATTTATCATCATTTCCTTCATATATCCGTTGTTGTTTTGCTCAATTATGTTAAAATAACTTCCATTCAGGAAGAATTCATTCTATTTATGGGAGTAGCATGATGAATGAAGAAAAATCAATACGCGACACTGATTTGAGTCAAAACAACGTTTTAAGTGTATTCAACATAAAACAAATCTTGAAAGTTTTGAAACAAGGGAAAGATTGCTTTCCATAGAAACGACTGAAAGGATTTCTTTTTTTAAAAAAAAGAAGTCACAAAAAAGAAGCTAATATTATTTTAAACTAATTAAACAACCAGAAAATTAAAATTTTTGGAACATGAATCATTCAATACAAAAGATCCCAATCATTTTCCTTCCAAAGAGGCCTTGGTGACGCATTTCAGCCAATTAGATTTCTTAGCGGGTATTTTCATCATTTAAGTGATCTTAAAAAAAAAATTTTTTAAGTGTTTAACAAAGAATCGATGTAATTTATGTGGGAATTTAAACCCGAAATTTTCCCAAAGGGGTTGGTTTTTTCAGATGGAAAAGGGGTTTTTTTTGGCGTGGTGCCCTGGGGTTTTTAGGGTGTATTATTTAAATTTTTTGAAATAAAATAACAACATATTTTAAAGAAAAAAAACTGGTTGAAAACTAAAAAATTTTAAAATGAATTATGGGGGTATTTACATGGGGAATATTTAAAAAGAATGGGAAAGTTAGATCACATTTACTTTAAGGAAGGCAATTGAGATTAAAAAAGAACTCATTATGGTGCTATTAAGACTTACCGCCTGGCGCGGGCAAAACGGCGCTGATGCCCCGAAATACGACGTTCCCCTGAGGGATGTTAGGGGGCCCCTCTGCCAAAAAGGGGTTGATGTTGGCTTTTTAAAAAGGGAGCTAGAGGGCGTTGATGTGGAATACTGTTTTTTAAAATTCCGACCTCGGGAAAGGGATATGATCTAACCTTTTAAAAAATGGGATATCCTACATTTATATATTTTTTCTTTAAAACTCTGAATGAGACAATTCAGCTTTACTTCCTAAAATCCTGTTTGAAAAATATTTGGGAATCCCCCTAGCTCCATGCTTTTGGTTTTTTAATTGTAGGCAAAATTTTTTTGGGTTTTTTAAAAATAATTTCGTTGTTTTGTGCGTGTGAAAATGAAAGAAAATTTTGATATTGTGAATAAATATTTTATAAAATTATTTACTGTCTATTCGGTCCAATCCCTTTTGCCATCTTTTTGGCTGTAGGATGATTCCCGCTTATAAAAGTTTTTTTTTTTTTTTTTTCCAAAAAAAGCCCAAGGGGATTTTTGTTACCTTGTTTCAAGAAAATTTTTTACCATCTAAAAAAATTTATACATCCCGGGGCAAATAAAAATTAAAAATAAAATCTCGAAAATATGGTGAGTGTGGCTGTGTATCAATTCAAGCTGTAAAAGTTTTTTGGTAAATTACTAAATTTTGCATTGTGAGCAACTTGCCCCCCGAAGTTTCTCTCTCCCGTCTTGCCTCCCAAAATGGTGTGGGAGGAATGAAAGCAAAACCCAGGGAATTCCATTCACAATTATTTATTTGTCAAACAAACTAACCAACAACAATCTATTCCCAAAGTGAATGTCAAATGGTAGAAAAAGGGGGAAAGCAATGATTATTAAGCAAATATCGCAACTAATTTAAACTCAACGTAATCTATCGTTGATTCCCCTAATTCAAAAAAGGGAAAAAACACCACTCTTAATCTTAAATTCGAAAGAAAACCTTTCTTCAATCTTACTGCGTAGTGATTAAAAGCTGCTTCCTACCTCATTCTCTAAATTACAAAACTCTGATTTCCCTTAGTCGAATTAAAAATAATTATGGTTTTTGAGAGGGATGGTTTTTAATTTAAACGGAATGCTAAAAAGATTCCCAAGAGGATTAGTGAGAGGACGCGTATAATTTGTCACAATATGGGGGTTTTCGCAATATCTTGGTGGAACACTTCAAGCCTTTTATTGATCAATTCGGGTTTGTTCTGTTTCAGTGAATTATTTCGGTTTCTCCAAATGATAATTTTTACTTCAGAATTAATCGTTGTTTGCCCGGTAAAGCTAGAAAAAAAAAAAATTTACCTTTTAAAATTTCACCAAACAGATACCATTTTTTTTATGAATATTAAACAAAATTTTGACCGGTTCATCTTTTTTTCTCCAATCCATTACTTTGACATTGTTATAGACAACCCATTTCCCCGTCTTCAGTGACGATGCGCTTCAAAAAGGGTCATTTTTGGACGTTTGGGAAATAAATTACGACGACCAAATTTTTTTCCCTTTGGGGAAAATGAGGAACCCATACGTTGAGGGGTTTTAATTTAAACCTAATAGTCCCAAAAACCCAGGGCCCCCAAACGTTACTTTTTTCCCAACAAATAAAATTAAAAGGATAAAGTAATGCTTTGTTTAAAATTTTTAGGTGTGTGCATCCGCTGGCTTGTCCCGACGGCCAATTTAAAAGGTAACAGGGTTTAAAAGGGCGGTAAAATTTTACTAACCCAAATTCAAAGGTTGATTTTTTCGTACGTTTTTAAAACACATGTTAAAAATTAAAAATCCCCGTACTGCCAACCCCGTTTCCCTCGGTAACTTTTAACGGGGGGCCAAAAACTTTTTAAAAATCTACAAATTTTCTTTTTTCTAAAGCTTGATATTTATATATGAAAAACTTGGTAATTTTTTTCACTATTTGTTGTAAGCATCGGATGGGGCCCCCCGAGACCCCAAAACAAAAAAGGGGCCTTTTCCTTATGGTCTTTATTTTGCCCAAGTGTGAGAGAGACATTTGTCTAAAATTTTTTTTCCCCTGCCCTTTATTTCGCGTCTTGGGGGAAAATTTTAAAGCAAGGGGTTTTTTAAAAATTTTTTCGCTTTTGGCGGGCCCAAAACCCATCCAAAAATAGAAATTTAGCGTACGCAGTGGGGCAATTTTTTAAACAATTCAAGGGGGAAGGGTGGATTTCCTTAAAAATGCAAAAAAAAAGAAAAGGGGGTTAATAATATAGATGTTTACAGTTTTATTATATATTAATTTTGCATTATTTAAAAATATTTCTTAACGTAAAAATAAACTGCATAAAATATATTTATTTCTTAACAAAAATAATAAAATGTACTCGTATTATATATTTCAAAAATAGTAAAATAAAAAAAGAGTATACTCGTTTTTAAAATATACTCGGGATTTTCTATCGTCCAAAAATCATTTTGGGGAAAATTTTAAAATATCCCATAACTCCCGTTCGGGGTTTTCCTTGTCCATTTTGATGGTTGTAAAAACTCAAAAAAACTATTTTAATGGTGTTTGGGGGTTCAGGGAAATTTAATCCCCCCTCTCACCTAATTTTTAGCAGTTGATGGATTTTTTTTTCTTTACACAATGAAAAAAGTCCAAAACGTTAGGCGGGGTTTTTAAAAAAGTTTCATATGGGGCCCCCAATTAAATGCAAAAAGATTTGAGAAAATTTTTTGAGCAAAAAATTTCCTTCCCTCTATACAAGATTACAAAAAAAACCCCCGACATGAATCAACACAATTGGGGTTTAATATCACTGGACCTGATCAAGTTCAACCTTCTGGTTTTTGCCAAAAAATTAAAAAAATACGGTTCCCAAAAAAGCTCTTGTTGATTTTTTATACTACACTGGTCTACTGAAGAGATGGTTTTCCATTTATGAGCAACAACAATATTGTCGTTAATTTCAAAATTCACTCTTTTACTATCACCCCAAAATAAGGTTGTATCTAATTTTTGATGAAACTCTAACATGCCAAAATTTTAGGAAATGTAAAAGGGTTTTTTCATATCTGCAATATTTTTCTCAAGCTAATTTGGGTTTTTCGATGTTCTGATACCAGACATTTTAAAAAAATCATTTTTTGGGGAATAGCCCTCTTTTAAAAATGATAATTACCATGTGTTGATATTTACTGGCATAGGAAATGGGAAGAATATTGAATCCCAAAAGGGTTTAAAAGAACATTTTAGGGGGTATTCTTTTTAAACCGTTATGTGCCAGAATTTCTCAATCACTGGATGTGATTACAATCCCTTTTTTAAAAAAAGGGTAGCAAAAAAACATTCAATATACGAAGAAAAAAAAGGGGGAATTTTACCAGGAAGCATTTTGGGAAATTTGGGACCCGATTTATTCAGACCTTTGAACCAGGAAAAAAGTGCTTAACAAAAAAATTTTTTTGTGGTTTTTAACGTTCCCGGGAAAGATTGACGAGATATGCTGCCAGACTTCAACTATTCATCAACACTTATATGGTTTCTGACGTCAGTGAAGCGTTCAATCGAAAGAATTTTAAAACATTGATGCGAGCAACTTAACAAAGTGCAAGAGTGAGCTTTTGCAGCAGTTTCGACTAGCTAATTATACCACTAGTCTCTGGAGTAATGCTCAATGAAGGGACTTGTATTTTTAGTCCGGAAAATAAAGGGTGGACATTGGAAGACAACCAATGTCTCATTTTAATTGGTTTGATAGGGACCAGTTACCGGCCTTTGTTAGTGAATCACTTCAAGATGAATCAGGTATTCTACTCTTTCCCTTTGAATTATTTACATTAAACTTGCAAAACTATTTCATTTTTAATTATGTTATTTATTTTACAGAAGAAGCTACTAAAGATGCTGATGAAGATAATGAAGATATTCAATTCGATTGATGATTATAGATATGATACTTCAATGATGATGATAATGAAGATCAAAAAAATTTTAAAATTACAGCTAACTTACTCTGAATAATGATTATTATTTATATGAACTATTTTGAAATTTTCTAATAGTAAAATTTGTATTCCTTTGCTTCTTACCTGAACTAAAAAACTATTATTTATTAAATTGATTGCTGTTTAAAAAACCATAAATTTTCTAAATATTGCCAATAAAACACATTCTTCATAAGTCAGCAAATGTTTGTTCCTAATTATCATTACGAGTTCAAATGCACTTATATTTTATTATGCAATAATTATTATAATTAAGCGTGAAAATATTACTTAATTACTACTGATGTCTTCCATTATACTTTTAATAAGAATATTTTATAATGCTTTCTTATAAAACTATATATCACGCCTGCGCTCATACGTATAGCGACCGTTAGGTGTGTCTCGGGGGGAGGTGTTTGGCCCATCCGATTGGTCTGGCAGCTTATAACAAATATTGAAATAGTTCACCGTGTATCATAATAAATATCAAGCTTTAGAAAATAAGAAAAGTTGCATGACTTTTTTGGAAGCTTTTAGGCATCTGTTAAAAGTTATCGCCGATGAAACGTGTCTGGCAGTAGTGATTATTAATTTTTATCATGTGTTTTAAAACGTACGTAAAAATCAATCTTTAGAATTTGAGAAAAGTTAGTACAGTTTTTACCGACCTTTAACACCTGTTACCTATAAATTGGCCGTCGGGACAAGCTAATAGGTATGCCCGCGCTCAAAGTTTATATTAGCACTACCTTATTCTATATATTTTATTTGTTAGAAAATAAGTAACGTCTGGGGGCCCTGGGATCTTGGTATATAAGCCTTTCAATTTTTCTTGAATAGTTGAATTCGACAAACTTAATCTCTCGGCAATCTCTAGAGATGTTATTCGACGGTTTGCTTCAAGTATGTGTCTTTACCAGCTTCAACTGGCCTTCCAGAACGAAGTGCATCTTCAACATCGAAATTGTCGTCTCGAAATTTTGCAAACCTGTTTTTGCATTGGCGTATTATCAATATATCTTCTCCATACACATCGGCTAATTTTCTTCTTGATTGAACAGGATTGTCATTTCGATTGTAAAAAGAATGTTTTTCATTCTCCGTATTTGAAAGGGCTCTAACCAAAAACTACTGCTTAGAATCAATTGGACTTTTCCACAAGCAAGCCTTGTTCTATCAGCTGTCAAAACATATAATGATTATACGGCTTAAGTGTGAAATTGGGTGTGAAAAAATACAATTAAACTCTCTGTCAAGTAAAAACGAAATTACTTTCCGAACAACTCATTATTAGAGTGGAAAATATTTCTTCCCCGCGATCGTGACAAAAATGCTTTTCTAATAACAATTGTGAAGAGGATGGTTTCATAATCGACGAAAATTTCCTGAGTAGGAGAGTGCTACAAGATTATTCATACATCTCCGGATTTTCATCGTTACTGAGCTTCCCATATGTGTAAAAAATAGATAAATTATTACAAAGAATCCTAGTGGCAATCTTCATTTCTTTCAACATTTACTGATCTATTGGAATCCGATGATGTAAAATGTTTGGTATGTTACAATTCATTTTTTTCGTTACTGTGCTTATAATTCCTATTTCTCCTGTAATAATGATAATTTTTTTACTTTTTTGAGAATTTCTCATAATTTAAAAGATTAATGTCGATCATTTGGAAACAAATGAGTAAAGAAATTAACTTATCATTAAAAATGCCTTAGACACTCATTTAACATTAGATATCCCACTTTTTTTCACATTTAGAAAAACTGAAGAAACTATCGAACAGAATTTTATGAAACTTGAATGCTTGCGACGAGAGACCATACAAAAAAAGTGTTATCAATGATGATAATATACTTTTTAGAAGTTAAATATAGGATAATTAATTAATTAATCTATTAAATCGTAATAATTTTATTCCTATTGAAATATTAATATTTCTATCAGTTTCAGTTTAATGAGAGCTAATTGAGAGTTTTTGACATTTGTACCGAAAGTCTTAAAATTTCTAAGTGGATGCTTTTGCTACCAAAGGTACTTTGTAAAAATAAAATAATTCAAACGCATCTGATTATCCTAATTAGAGCAAACATTCCAATTTACTTTTTAGGTTTTGAGAAATAAAGTATCCTACTACCCTAAAGTTGTGAATTTTGCCAAAAAGTGACAAAAACTTTTTATGATTTTATTTTATATGCCACCTTATTAGCTTTATATAAATACCAAGCTTATTATTTTCAATCCACTAAAACAAAAACTACAAGTGTTTTAATAAAAGCAAATGCCACTACTTTTAAAATCAAGATGTCATACTTTAAAATGCATTTTACTCGAAATGTGTTTTTTTAAAAATGCTCAAAAAGTTTTGAAAATAATTAACTGAATTTTTTTGTGTGTTTTGTATGATAGAAGAAGAGTGTTAACCTTCAGATTAATCAATCACTGTTTTATTGCAAAATTTACAGTCCCTTATATGAATATAGTCGCTGTGTTTTTAAGCAATATCATATAATAACTAGTATAAAGTGCTCTAGCTTTTGTAAAAACTAAAATATCTCTTATCTTAAAGGTAATTTCAAAAAGGAATAGCAAAGCAACACATATTAAATTTGTTCATAAACGTTTTGTGCAAAATGGGCTTTGTGTTTATGTAATTTTTTTGTAATATTTTACCCATTTTTTTCCCATTTTAGCAATAATAATTTGTTTTTCTCTTCTTAATTTTAGCATACTTTTCTAAAAATAAAAAAAGAATATCGCAAATAGTCGGATAACTTAATATTTATAGCCTTCAAAAAAGTAATCCACCCAATGCGTAGCAGAAGAACTTTTTAAATATTTAAATCGTTTTTGACTATTCTTTTGCGAATTATTAACACTAGATTGCCCAAGAAAGTCATTTTGACTGTTTTTTAATTTCAATTAGAAAAACAATTACATATATAATGCACAATTTCTTAGAATTTTTTTGAATATATTTTTTTTCCTAGTAAAGTAAATTTTTTTTCTTGTTAATATTTACTAATAAAACTTGTTATACGACTGTAAATAATATAAAAAATATTAAAAGTTAATTTTAAACAAATTTCTTTACACATTACAATGCAGTCATTTTGACTGCTTTTGGGCTATATAGGTATATACTAAATTTCAGTCTTTCTAGTGTTAAGGTCTCGCTTATCCTGCTCCTAAAACCTCTTGAAATTTCTTCCTAGATCTCTGCGTGGCCGTGGTAGTCTAGTTGTCAAGGTATCGGATAGTGGCTGGCTTGTCACGAGTTCGAGCTCAGTACCATTAAAGACTCGCCGTGTAGGGGAGCGATGCACATTAAATCTGTCGAGAGCTCAAATGTCCTCCCGTTGGTGTGATAGTTAGGGGGGGTACAAGCTCGGGTGTCGTCCTCGTCACTTGACCATGACTCAAAATGATGAGGTCCGTCACCAAAATCCCTCGAGTAGCTAAACAGTGCGATGAATTACTTAATGATTGCTAACAGTTTTCAAGAGTTTATTTGGTACACACACACTCACAGGGAATGCATGTTAATACAGGGCTAGTATAAGTAAGTCATTCGTTTTGTGAAAAAGCTTTATTTTCAAAAGTATTACATGGAGAGGAGAGTGGGGTATTATGGAATGCCATTTACAAATCTTAAAGAATCACTGGTAATTGAAAACAAAATCTCCAATATCCCCCGTGGATTTATACTATAAACGATTCGTAGGAATTATCACTTGTGTGTGCCAAAAAAATAATATTTATTTTGTTGTTATGAAAACAAAATTTATTTTAAAGAAAAATGTACAAATGGAAGGTATTATGGAATAGGAAGTTTGAACGCTTAGAAAACTAATTATTTTTAATTATAAAAGCCATATTTTTAAGAATACGTGAAAGTCCTTTTTGTTTCGCGAGTCTATTTACAAAAGTCGCAAAGTTAATCTTTTTCTGCTTCAGTGCAATCAAGGTGAAAAAAAGCTAAAACATTATATCCCAATTTCCTGTCATTGATCTTTGAAGAATTTTTCGTTACAAAAGGTAGATTCAGCGTGTTTGTTCTCTGATTCTTTAGTTGATGGCATGAAATCTATTGCAAAAGATACATCAGAATTGAACGATAGAAATACCTATTATTCCCTAATACCTGGCACGCCATCTTGGAAAATGAGCCTTTAAACTCAAGGGCAAAACATTGTCAGCTAAAAAACGACCATAGTAACTACAATTCTTTTAGTGGGCATTACGTTTAACTTCAATGTTCAAGTCACATGTATACTAGTGAGTAAACACGTTTGAAAACTTACCTGCAAAACTTTTGAAAACTGCAAAATACACTTTGTTCTGTAGTGAATCATACGGCAACAGTATATGGTCAACTCTTACTGTAACGTATTAACATATCCGACTACGTTCGGAACCATGATTTTGCAAAAGCGTGTAAATGGATAATATATATGATATTTAGTGTCACTTAGATTAGAATACATGTATAAAATTGTTTTAAGGACATTATGACAAAAATTATTTAAATACATATTTTGGCAAAAATTAACTTAATCTTTTTCCAATGTTCTCCTTTTTTAAAATGCTTCTATTGTATTAATATTTTGCCTGTATTCAGCTTAGACCCTCTGTACAGAGACTCAACTAGAATGTTTGAAACGCTAACTTGAAGTCGGTTTATCCATGTTTTACGAAAACAGAAGGGAGAAATTTTAAGAAAATAGCGATAATTATTTCAAATGGTTTGTAACTCTGAAAATAATTTGAATTTTTCAAAAATCATAGTTGAGCCTCTGTACAGAGGTCTGAGCTATATACAGGCAAACTATTAATACAATATAAGCATCTTTTACAAAAGGAGAACATTTGGAATAAAAGTTATTCTATGTTAATTTTTTGCCAAAATATTGTATTTAAATATTTTTTTTGCCATAATGTGTATGTGTGTGTGTCCTTAAAATAATTTTATACATGTATTCTAATCTAAATTACACTAAATATCATGAGAATTATACATTTATGCGCTTTCTTAAAATCATGGTTCCGAACGTATCGCATACCTTAAGGAAGTCGTTCTTCAACAGTTAAAGGTTTCCTCTCTCATGAGCTACTACAAACAGGGATAAAACCTCGGTATTTTATATTATCCGACAATTCCATAACAGCCGATTCTTTTTTATATACATGAGAGATATATGAAAAGAACCAAAAACTTATTTACTCTCGTCGACTAAATATTTGATTAGATTAACAGGCAGCAACCCTTAGTGGACGAATACTTCACCGCCAACTTGATATTCAAAGAAGAAGCCTCGTTCCACTTATCCGAAAACATAAATGGTCGTAATATGCAATTCTGAGACATGGAAAATCCACGTACTGTCGGGACAATTGAAAGAGAGATTCGCCAAAGGTGAATGTTTTCTGTGCAGTATCACAAAGATGTGTAGACAGCTAGTCATCTCTGAGTAATCTGTGATTGGCAGATGCTACCTGGATATGTTACATTTGTAGTTGCTAAGACAAATCATTGCTGATTTCGGGGATTTTCTCTTTAAACAAGTTGGGGCACCTCTTCATTGGCCCGTTTCACTTTGTGACTATCTAATCGATGAACTTCCGAATCGCTGGAATGGGTGTTTGGGTTGGATTGACCTATTTCTGTTCTAACCTCCTAGAACCCCTGATTTAATGCCCTATGATTTCTTCCTGTGAAGGTACTTTAAGGGCCTTGTTTACATACCCTCACCACTGCAGTCCTTAGTCGAGCTCAAAGACGCATCAGTGCTGCAGTGCACACAATTTGCAGTTACAAAATGTATGGAAGGAGCTCGATTGTCGTTTGTAAGAGTGGCGTGTCATCAAAAGGGCATATATTGAACATTTACAGAAGGTATATAAGTTGGTGGTTCTTTTCATATACCTTTCACATGTATGCGTGTAATACTTTTTTTTAAAAAAAGCCTTTTCATAAAAGGAACAATCATTTATGCTAACCCTTACGTGTTGCAAAGACATTACATTATGATAACCTGTTTAATATGAAGTTGAATTCAAAACCATCAATACCCGGTACTAGTGCAAATACTACCAAACAAGTTCTGCTATTCCCGCACATTGCGAGGTGGGAACATGGGGCAAATAAAAGTGTCCTCTGGGCACAGGCCAGGTTACAAAGGAGCACGTCAAAAGGCAAAGATATAATTTACTAAGCCCTTCATATCAGATGTTAAAAATGACCACCACTCATCTCCAGCAACCTTTGAGCCCTGGTCAGGAAGTCGAGGAAAGAAGCTCGAAGCTGGACTGCTGAAATTGCTGCAATCTCATCAGATATGTTCTGCTACAGTTCTTAGGGTGTGCGATACAACCCAAGTGGTTGTGGGTGTTGCGATACACTTTAGATCTGAGGGTTTCCCACAAAAGTAATTGGACTGTGACAGATTAGATGACCTTGGCGGACAGCAAGGGCTGAGACCAGACTGACCTCGGCTAAAAACCCTGTCAAGTGTGAACATTGTGTCAATTTAATTCCTGGTTCGGTGGGATGTATGGACAGTTACACCATCCTGTTAAAAGTAACTGTAGGTTTTTTCCTCCTTATCAAGTTGCCACAAGGGGATTGCCACTGATCAATTCATGTTAACACCGCCCGCACTAAGCTATGAACCGGTTTCAATCACTTATTGTGAGTGTCACGTTTATGTCGAATAGTACCCATACATCCGGGCCACTTTTATTTGCCCCACCCTGTATAATCAGTACACCAAAAGTTATTTTGGCAACTACTTTACACTAAAAAGTGAGCAGTTCACGCACAGAAAGTTGGCACGATTCCAGTATACATTTAATTTAACTGTTTATTCACGTCGCAGTTTGAAGCTACACAAGAACTATTGGTGACGGGCTTCATAATTTTGAACATCTGTCAAGTGACGATACTTCACTTGAGCTGGTACCTCACTCCTCGAACTTCCCACCACGTTTACATGAGAACTGAAATTCTCAACAGATTTAACGTTCATTAGCCCCACTACACTACGGGTCTTCAGCAGCACCAGGACTCAAAGTAATGAATCGAGGAGAGAGAATGCCATCCATGAGTTACGACCTTTCGGTTCCTGTATTAATTAGAAAATAGAATTTTTAACGAAAGTTAAAATCTTTTTTTACGTTTAGTATAGGTATTTGTTTAAAATATTTATCTACTTAAGTAGTTTCTTCTTTCATTTTTTTACTTTTACTGATATGAATGTGAATTTATCTACTTAATCGACTTTTTTAATATACAGGGTGATTCTAAAATCATGGGACAAAGTTTGAGGGATGAAAGATGTCACAAAAACAATCAATTTTTGTGTAGAAATATATGGGCAGAAGTGCCACGTTAAAGCACAAATAGAAAAATAATACATTAGCGGAAATTTAAAATCCTCATCAGCAGCATACTTAATGAGAGAATGTCAAAACAGTTTTAGAAATTGCATCCACAAACAGTTCAACAGTCAAACTCTCCAAACGGCTGGTTGACTGACATGTAGACGACATGATACAACCCTTGTGCCTACATGAACCAAGATGATTTTTTTCAGGTTCTCAATCTACCCCTTTTGTCAGTCAGGCGGTCAAAACACATTATTCATCTGTACATGCCAGTCATTCTCATCAAGCTGTCGATGTAATCTCTGAAACATTTTGTGGTTCGGTATAAGTCTACTTCATTGTTTCTCGAACTCTGAGTATTAGCGACCCAATATTCAGTTATAATTTTCATTGCGCCCCCTCCATACAATAACAATGTATTGAACTCAATTACACTATACATTGACGCTAAGGCTACACTATGACTTCAACCTCTTATGTACCACCGACGTATAAAAACGTCCAGCTAACCAAAACGATAATTGTCCACGACGTATATATACGTCTTTCCGAAGTACGATCTTTTCTGTGCCCTGTTATCCATAAAATTATTTTTAAGGCTTTGGAATGCAAAAAAAAAGAACCTTGACAGTGTGTGTGTGAAGGATTTGCTTATTTATTCCTTTTATCCTCCCCATACATCACATACGCACTCCTACTTGGAAAACAGTAGCATTGGGGAAAGATTAGTTATGGGATTAAGTATAAACCATACAAATTATCAAGATAAATATTTATTTTTGGATATAATTTTTTATATGAAAAGCCAATGGGGTCACTGGTAATTTTTTTTCAACTTGTTCTTAACTTAGTATTGTTAAATTAATTATAAAATACATCGTGCAGTAGTGATACATTTATAAGTGTATTATATGAGTGTAAATGTGTACTTTATTTTTTATTATGTCAGAATGTATTTTGTTTGTTTACTTTTCGTAAATTAATAATTTTCTTAAATAATCTTTTGTTTCGACTTTTCAATATGCTTGCGCCCCCCTGGTAGAGTTATCACTCACCCTAGGGGAACGCGCCCCATAGTTTGAGAAGCACTGGTCCACTTGGAAAGCTTTCTTGATACAGCCGTTACCATTAGCAGCACCATACATTCAATACATATCTGCATTTCCGTTATTAGTAAAATCCTCCATAACGACCGAAATCTCAAACGTAAAGGCCGATTTCGGTGATGCTGGAGATGACTGGCACACCACTTTGCTGCCTTCAACTATCACCAATATTGTCAGCCAATCACACCATAAAAGTCGCCACGCATGCATGACGGTTGGTGAATGCAATTTTTAAAACTTTTTTAACATTTTTTCTATGGAATCAAGTATGCTACTAATAAAACATTTTATATTTCCGTTCATGTGGGTTTTTTTTTTATATTGGTGGCTTCACACACAACGTGGCACACACGCCCATATGTTACTCAATAAAAACTGTTTGTTTTAGTAAGCTCTACCACCCCTCAAAGTTTGTCCCATAGTTTAAGAATCACCCTGTATGTTGCACTTTTTATACTGTACTACATAACTTTAAACACGAATACTGAAGAATTTTTTTCCTTTTTCCTTTCTGAAAACTAAGTTCCCTTCTTCTAGTAAATATGGGCACCATAGAGTTTGAAAAGCCTACCTATAGATTTTTTGAGACTGTTGGGAAAGTCGACATCTTCGTGGTGCGAAAAGGTGGCAGCGATGGGCAGATCACGGTGAGATACATAACCAGGAATAAGACTGCGGTACAGTTTACTGATTTCGAGCCAGCTTCCGGAGTGTTGACGTTCAATGAGAATGATACCAGGAAAAATATCACGATTACCATCCTCAACAACAGCGTGAAAGAATCAAGTAAATCATTCGATCTAGTGTTGTACGACCCCGTGCCAAGTCCAAAAGTGATGAACTTCAGAGGATTAGGTACCAACTCTGTTGCTTCGATTACCGTCTTGGATGATGAAGGTAAGTATAATATTACTCAGTAAAGTTAGCTGTGTATATATGTTATAATTCACTTAAATTTTCTCTTGGGGGATTTTAGTTCATAATGAGAGCTTCAAGACTTTGTGTGATAATTACTTTTTAGTTTACCCACCAAACGGACAATAAATGTATTCTTATCTCCCAAAAGAAGCCCAGTGGCTGAGTGATAGCATTTCGCGCATCCACGCTTCAAATCGGGGGCTAAAAACCCGAGCTGTGACTCAACCTTTCATCCCTTCAATGGGTCAGTAAAAGAGTACTAAACTTGCTTGGGAACTAAACATTGGAGATTTCGGGTCAGACCGACCACCTGACTGGAATATCTGTTCGTGCATCTCATGGCCAAAGTTCATCAAAACTGAGATGGGTGCAGTAGACCATGGCTTTTGCGCCACTAGGTTTTTTTATTTATCTCCCAAAGACTAAAACTTCAGTATTTTTTAAATAAGAATATGGCAATCTTGTATCAATCAAGATATGGAACAATCAGAAAAGCCTTAAATGGAAATCATATTAATTTTAATAGCTTCCGGTTGACCATTATTAAAAATAGATGAGATCTCGGGAGCGAAGGAAGAACGTTTTTGTCTTTTGTATTGCTTGTATGCGTGTTTGTTGTTCGTGTGGTCCTTTTGTGCTTGTGATTGTCGAAAAATATGATTTTAAATAGTAGCATGTGTGGTGTCCCCTCCGATGGGGATACTCTTTCTCCACTATTCACACGATCTATGTCTGAGGGAAGGAAAGAAGAACCATTAACTTCTGCCATACTAAAATCAGTTTATTATGATCTTAGTTTATATACAATACTACAACAATACTAGTCTAAGAGGAGGAGGATCACGAGTAAGTAGACGCAACACGTATTACTGATAAATAGCGCAATTAACACTGAATCTATCTTTATAGATTAATTCCTATCCTAATAGTAACCGCTCTATCCTTAAAGTTTAATTGAATAAGCTTACCGCTAATTCCTTGCAAGCACAGCTATGCTCCGTAAATCCTCAAGCTCACTTTTAATCTGACTTGCTCAGGCTAAGGCAATGTTCCTCTTGTCTCGGATCCACTGGTAATTCAACTAGACTGGCACCACTAAACGACTCACCAAATTAAGACTTTTCTTCTAGAACCTTATCTCACTTTACTTTGGTTACTTAGCGCTCAGAGCTTCACTTAGCAATTTCTTCTAGCGTTACTTCTCCACTTAGTAATTATCGCGAATGCTAACATTCCAATATAAATATTTTCTAATTTGCATAAACACGTTCTCTTCTTGAGTTGGTTGGAAAGAATTGCCCTTCTGGCCCCAAAGAAATCCCAAGAGGACAATTAGTGGAAATCGTGATAAAGCTTTTCTCCTCAATCCATTCAACGACTACAAGAATGGATTCCCTCAAGCAAAATGGCTTAATTCGAGTGCAATCCATAACATATATACATTGTGTTTGTATTTTAAGGTGTGAATATGTATACATATATAATCTTTTATGATGGGAGATAAGTAAATAAAACATAAAACAAATAAATGATTTTAAACTTATTATAAATGTATGCATTAAAATAAATAATATAGTCGTGATATAAAGAATGAATAACAATTATTTTTTAACATTATTAATTACATTACTATTTTAATAACTAAAACAATTGACACATTGTTAATAATTAAGAATGTGTTATAAATAGAAATAGAAATGAAAAAAATAATATTTTAAAAAAACCAGAAATGAAATTTTTAATATTAGACCAAAGATGTGTGGATAAAAATACGCCAAAAACACTAATGGGGCGCCTTAAATACATGGTTTGGCGAGGAAAGTTATCCGCATTTGCCTGTATGCCTGTTGATATATACAAATAAGGCAATTTGTTTCCCTATACACACTGAATGGCCAAATTATTATGACCACTTTGTATTTTTACGTAGATCAGCTCCAGCTTCCCGTAGTTGCCGCTAGAGGGCGTAATAGCTATTAATACGGAATTCCGGAATAAATGAAGCATCTATGGGCTCAATTCATGAATATCACATGATAAAGACAGGCATGTATTCTCGACTGAATTCAAAACAGACATCAAAATAATAGTACTTGTTGCTCCATTTGTAAAACTTATATAAAACTTACAATTTTATATTTGGGTAATTATGTGCAAATGTTATAAAAAAATATCTTCAAATGATTTTAAAATTTAAAAGAAAATCTCATTTTATGTAGATACTTTAAAATAAAATGCATTTTGCCTACCTTTGTGCGTTATTGTTGTTGTGACAAATTTGTACTCTTTAAGAGAAAGTTTCTAAAAAGATCAAAAGTTGGCAACAACGAAACGCATGAACTGACTAGCTGGAAACACGTGATTGCTTTTATTGGGTATTTATGACGTCACATGAGTTTGTGAACTGATTGACTAAACATACTTAGTTATCATTAACATGCCAGTATGACGTCATATGGATTGAGCCCAGTGCACTGTGTTGCTTGTGAAAAAAATATGAAAGAAGCTTAATTTAGTAGTGTTTAAACGCGGGATATGATTGTAGGTGCTCGAAACGTCGGCAAAACGACTGCGCTTGAAATGTTTGAGAGTAGTAGTTATTATTGTTCATAAAAAGTGGATTATCAAGCAGAAAACTGGGTCTCAATGTCAGGTTGTAGTTTTCACAGGTTACTGAAAGCTTCCTCTTAAAAGATAATTTTAAAAGGTGCCCAGACCAACAGAAGAGCATTCGTACTTCATATTAAAAGGAATCTTAATCAAGGAGCAATTGTGAACTTCTCTGAACGAACTGCTCGTCGCACATTACACCGTATAGACCAGCGATACTCCACCTGCGCGAAGCATTTTTAAGGGGCTCGATCATGGCCCATTGCTCTGAGAAATTTACTTAGACAAGAACATTGTATTAAAAATTTGGTGGGAAATTCTTTATCAATGAATCAAATATATCAATTTTGCTTTTTGCTGTTTGTGTTGTACGGTTGCGAATCGATATTCTTTTCCTATTTGGAACGTTTACGATTAGTGATAACAGACAGCAGAGGAGTTACGACAATTTTATGGGTGGAACTAATTTTTAGTTTATCTTTCATATCTTGCAAGCGAAAAATATTCGAAGAAAATATATCGTTTCAAGACGATTGGGAGGTTGACTATTTTGTAGTGAAAAACAAACATGGATCAAGTAGTGGTTTGATTTGTCACGAAAGTGCAGGATTTAAGAGAAATGCCAATAAACAGGAATCACACACACATTCAATGACACTTTTCTTCGAATATCTCTTTGAAGAGGTGATAAATAGACTTCCTTGAATAATCTTTCCAACAGCAACAAAGTATTTTATCAGTGGTTATATCACAGCGGTAACAAAGACATCCTATATGGCGTTTGTTATATTATTAGTAATCCTTTGAAATCGTTTACTGATGCAGAGATTGTGAAGGAGTATCTCTTAAATGTTTCTAACTTAGTGGCAAAAAATATAAAAACTAATAATTAAAAAAGCAAAACAGGAGTTATAATTTTTTGATCAATTTTCAACATTTAAAGTTTTGAATGTTATTTTGGTCTTAAAGAATCCCCCATTTATCTTCGAGAAATAACTGATCTATGCGGCCCTCGTGAAATAGCTGACATATGTATGCGGCCCAGCAGAAAAAAGTTTGAGTACCCCTGGTATAGACTATGGTAGCCAACGACCTGTCCTAAGACTCTGTTGTTGGTTTTAAACAAAAACAGACAACTCCTTTCACAAAGGAGCAGAATGATTGGACTATAGATGACTGGAGATAGGTCATGTGTCCAATAAATCCCGTTTTCAATTACATCATGTAGATAGATGGGAGAGAATATGGAAAAAACAGAATGAAAATATGAACTATATCTTCATTGGCAAAACTCTACAAGCTAGTGGTGGCAATACTATGACTTGGGGGATGTTTTCTTCGTATTGTATGGGTCATTTGATTCCCTGAGGAAGAACGTCTGAATTCCCAAGGGTATTTATGTCTTATCGCAGACCAAATACATGCTTTTCTATTAATAAAATATACTGCCAGAAATTGATACATTCAGCTGAACAATGCTCCCTATTATACAGCTACCATTGTCCCCATATAGTTTAAAGAGCATGACAAAACCATTAGCTTGCTTAGTTGTCCTACTTAAATACCAGATCTTAAGCCAATCGAGAATTAGTGGGATGAAGCCATTTGGAAGCTTGATCCAATATTACCCAATCTGAAGACATTGGAAAATGCAATTCCTCTTATACGGTCTTCTATATGGCAATTCCTAATATGGTCAAATTCCTCGTACCACTTACCAACAACTCATATTCATGCCAAAAAGAATCCATGCAGTATTAAGGGCAGGAGGTGGCCAGAGTATTGTACTGAAGGGGTGGTCATAATAATTTTGCCACTCAGTGTATAGTGTAATTCGTTCATACATTGTTACGTTTTAATGTTGATGGTCGCTCAAAAGTTGCCTTTTTATGGCTAACCGAAAACGTTCACTAAATTTAATATTTCAATCAAATAAATTATTGTTTAAAAAAAAAACTAAGAAACACGCTTTTATAGGGAATCGAACTAAAAAGTAAAAGAATAGTTCTTAAAATAAGACTAAAATGATTAACGAGAAAATTAATGTCATTGTGGCATACGCGTGGGGTGCTTTGTACTACATTTTTACACTAACTCAGAGTTTCGGAACAGAACTAGTAAGAAATTATAACAATTAATATAGAGCACCCCACACTTTTATACCAATGACATTAATTTTCTCGTTAATCATTTTATTCTTATTGTAAGAATTATTCTTTTACTTTTTAGTTCAATTCACTATAAAAGCGGGTTTTTCATTTTTTTTTTAAACCACAATTTATTTCACATAAAGAACACTTTTTTTGTTTTATTTTTTGTTAACAAGAACCCTATTTTACGGTTTTAGGTTGCACCTTAATCTTTTAGTTGCTAAATCTGGAATTTGTCACCAAATCTAGAAATGACATATGGAATTAGTCGCCAAATCTGAAAATGGTTTATGCAATTAGTTGCCAAATCAGAAACGATATAATGAATTAGTCGCCAAATCTCGTAAGTTCTTAAAATCCTTAATTATTAAAATCCTGATCAGGACAATGAAACAAAATTATGAAATTATTGTATTGCCATGGGTCCTTGACAAGTATGCGAAATTTCGAATTAGTCTGACCCTTTAAAGTGGGTAAAATTCGAGTTCGAAGATTCCATTACATACAAGTGAAACTTATAAAAACGTGTTAAAAAAAGGACTGTATAGCCGAAATAAAAAAAAATTATTTAATGACTCTTACCTTTTCTTTTTCGTCGACAGTTATGCCAGGAATAGTAGAACTCGAAAAAGACTTGTATGAGGTGCGTGAGGACGAAGGCGTGGTGCATCTCAAAGTGGCACGCAAACACGGGGTGGAAGGAACAATCCATGTGAACTACACAACTGAGCCCTTCACCGCCATTGCTGGAACCGATTTCATTCCAATTTCTAGTGAACTGGTCTTCGAACCCGGAGAGACTATTAAAAGCATCGATGTCCAGATCATCGATGACCACTTGAAGGAACCTACCAAAGAATTTAATGTTAGAATCTTCAACCCATCCTCAAATGTATGGATGAGTACTCTTACATTGTTGGGAGATACCCGAATTGCGAAGGTCAGGATTGAAGATGATGACGGTAAGATTTTTATTAACGTTCCAAACTAATACCCAAAATAGACCGAAATTTTTTAAAACTTATTCAAATTTTAAACACACACCTTCTAGCCCCTTCAAAGTACTCTTCACTTGCACTAATACACTTGTCTAATCATTTATATCATTTTTCAAAACATAGTTTGTCTTTTGTGATTCTTGACAAGCTACCGTTCTTTTTTCCTTACCTCAGCAACATCAGCAAAGCGACTTCCTTCCATACCTCTTTTCATTAGAGAAAACAAAAAAGAGTCACACGGGGTAAGCTCAGGTGAGTATGAGGGGTGAGGAACAGGGTCAGATCATTTCTAGTCAAAAATTACCGTACAGATAGGGTTGAGTGAGCAGGGGAATTATCATGATGGAAAACCGAGTTCAAATTCGCTGAATTGATCTCCAAGTCACTCCCGACAGCTCCAGAATTTCTTAAATGTTTCGTCGTTGGTCTTCCTTAATGATTTCACGAATTGTTTCAACGTTTGCAAACGCTCGGGAAGCGAAAGGATGACCAGAACGAGGTTTCTCATAAATCGATATTTCATCATTTTGAAAAAGGGAAAACTGCTCGAGTTTTGCCCATAGCATCGTCCTTGTACACCATTTTTAACATTTCAAGAATTTCTGTTCCACTTTTTTCGAGCAAAAGGCAGAATTTCACCTCCGGACACTGTTCACGAAAATCAACCATGGCAAAAATGACGATCCCATAAAACAGCAACAACTCGAAAGTCTATCGAAACTAGTCCTCCTCACCTTCTGCAGTGACGAATTACTGACTCAGGAATGCTATCGCCATGCACTCCTAGCGGAAAAACAAGAGACTGCAAAAACTCTGCCCACCAAAAAGTTAGTACTGTTTCTTTCGGTTACCTTGTCATATCTAATACACACAACCTAATTACATAGTTGGGTGTCAGCTGAGATGTAGTTTTTCTCTTTTGAATTACGAAATTCAAAATTATGGGTAGACCTACCCTCTGACAATACAGATTTCCATATCAAAAACTGTCCACTTTTCTATTTGAACGGCATCATGGATTTAATCTAGCCTGCCACACCTCAGAGGGTTTTGGATTAAATTTGATTACCTCTTTTCAAAGTAACACTAGAGCTATTGGCGGTGGAACCGAACTCACCTGAAAGTCTTAGGACAACAAAACTGTCCCCTTGGAAACATCCACCCTCACATTCAGCCTTGATTGAACAAAGGTCTTACCGTTTACATTTTTACAGGAATACACAAAGGTAAATTTACACACTTGCATTTATTTTCAGTTCTAAAATACACTTCTAAATAACAGACAAATAAAAAAAAAACTTGTTAAGACCGGAATTATACAGCTTCTAAAAAGTACACAGGAATAAAAAAAAATTGAAAAAGACATAAAAAAACATAATGAAAATCTCCAATGAAAATGTACAGTTATTACAAAATCAAAGACAAAAAAAGGAGAGAAACAGATAATACATTTATTTAATTGATATCACCACTTCCTGTTAATACTTTTCCCTTTAAATTTCTCTTTCAGTTTTAAATAAATGAATCAGCACCATGAGGAAGATGATTCATTTTGGATTCTTTATCTCTTCCCCTTTTTATAATCTTAGGAGAAAACAGCAGAAAAAAATTACTGAATTTTGTCAGAGATATCTTTTACTAATTTAAAGCGAGAAATTGACTTCACATGAACATTTTAATTGTTACATAAAGAGCTAAACCATAATTTTTGGGATGTCTCGGTGGATTCACACATGTTTATAATTTTTTGTGGAAGCACAATGAAACACATGAAATTATTAGTGACGCACTTCGCATTTTCGAACCATGGACAAGTAAATAGTTCGATGGAGCACTTATCCCTATCGAGCCCTAATGTCCTATCTTTAAGTAAAGATAGTTGGGGAAAATCTCTAATTTTCTCAGTAGTAATAGAAATCAATTAAAATGGAGAATCTATTTTTTTACATAGAGATTTCGATATTTTATAAGAAGATAAAATTATAAATTTTACATGCTATGAACTAAATTCATGTGACATCATAATCACATGCGATCACTTAGCAATTGCCCCGTGATTATCAAATAAACAATAACAGCTAATCGTATTACACTTATGGTAGTGTGCTAACCCTCGATTTTGCTGATATTCAAATTTTATATTCTTCAAAGTTTTTTAGTACTCTAAATACTTTTAATACATTTTCTAGTCTTTTTCTTTTCGTATAGTTATTAAATATATGCATAGTTTTAGTTTACAGTATTAGATTTAAGCTTAGTTTATACTTCTGTTCTTTGACCTCGCGTCTTGTGTTTTTGTATACTCTTAGGCTTAGTAATTAGTTTGCCAGCCTCATTGGGTTTCAAAAAAATTATGGATCGTTCAATTGAACAAAATCCTTTATACTTAAAAATTAAGTGTTAAAGTGTAGAACGGTGTGGAGGGGGGGAAGCTTGGCAGTCAATTTTTTTGCGACCGGAATCGATAGCCAAGCAATATAATTTAACGAAAGGTGTTCCGAGAATTTACAAACTGTAATTTTGCTATAAAAATAAAGAAATATTAATGTGAAATTTTAAAAAAAATATTTATAAAGCTATTAGTAATGCACAAAAATAAAAATTGTACTGTTTTTTTAAGTTAAAGAAAGAAAAAGGTTTCATTTTCTTATGTGATAGTAGATGCAAATCCGAAAGTGCCGCTAAAATACTCCTTCGATTCAAACACGAAAGAAACACGTGGCTATTTCTTTAGCGTACTGTCATGTGATTGTGACGTCAGATGAATCGACTCCATTCGGTAAAGAGGTTGAAGTATTAAAATTTTTCAAAAAACCTTTCAAATTTTTGAAGTGATAACTTCTTTACGTTTTTCAGTAGAGTGAACCTGTATGATGCGTTTTGAAAAGCCAAGCATTGTTACGCTCGTAACAATGGTAACAATACTACTGAATCATTTCGGTTTAATGTCACGTATCGGAGAAATTTGTGCAGCAAAATGTACAGCAGAAAAATGATAAATAATTCTAATGTGTGTGTTGCTATTTGTATTTCACCAAATCAAAGTATAGAGAAAATTATCGATTTAATTCACAAAAATTTAGTAGCCTACACTGTGTGAAGCCAAATCAACTCTTCTTTACAAATTGTCTACTATTTTAAGTGGAGATTTTAATGTAGATTTTTCAAAAGACAAATCAAAGCCATTAATAGATTTTTTAAATCAAACTTTTTAAAATGTCAAATGATCCAAATGAAAGCACGACAAAGTACGAAACAACGTTTGACGGAGTTTTTTTTTAGATATTTAAATAATTTTGAATCTAAGTATTTATAACCTATTTCAACAACCATAAACCTATTGTTTCTCTCTTAGAATACCAATTAATTCCCAAATATGATTGTATATTTCACAAAAAATATTACTTTATGAGTACAGACGTATAAATAAATAATTTTATATGAGAGACAATACTAATATCCCCTTGTTTTTTATTTTCTCTCTCACCTAACTAATCCCTCAAATAACATTACAAAATTTGAAGTTATCACTTCTATCGTGTGTCATAAGCACATGCACTCTTTTAAAAAAAATAAATAAAATTATGAATTATGTATAACATACATTTTTAAGTCTGCATTTTATCTTCCTCTTTGTGTTATTGTTGATAAATAGGCATCTTTTTAAAAGAAAGTTTCTGCAAAAGGCAAACATTGGCAACAGTGAAATTGGAAACGCGTGATTGCTTTTATCATCGGACTGTGAGGTCACAGGAATTCACCAATTTGATTGGCTGAAAATACGTGATTGTAGTTATAATATGACTATGACGTCACATGCATTTAGCCCGTTATTAGATCATATTTAAACGTGTGAATATCTGTTTCACGACTGTGTCGAACAATTTCAGAAATAATCAAGGCAAAGTTCTCTAGCACTATTTAAAGTACAAATCGGTAGCGGTAGTACGTAAATCACTATATTACTGAATTAGCTGAAGCTGCTACGTATTTGCATATTTACTTTACGTGGAGAGGTCAGGTAGTGTGTAAGAACAATTTATTGAAGACAAATTTATTGAAAACAAGCTAAGTGTAAGAAGAACATCCATGGTATTTTTCCTGAACGTTAAGAACAGTGTATCGATAGGAATATATTTCTTTCAATCCGTGCGATAAGAATGACATTAGAAGCTTGTCACAAAACCTCTTTAATAAGAATAATTTTCATGGATGAGAAAGGAAAAACAAACTTATTTGTTAAGAAAATCAAGCTACAGTTTAGCTAAAACCTACATTTAAAAGCCTCTAGAATTTTGAAAATTGATTTATATTTGAAGATGATGACAAATACTATATTTTTTGGAAAGCAAAATGAAGAATATTCTTTTCTTCTGTGAAACAGGGTGGAGGTAATCAGAGGGTCTGGAGCTGGTGTCATTGAAATGATGGAAAAATAGATTTGTTTACTTAAATTGTTTTACGAATTTTGGATGATTATAAATTAATTTTATCAATTTTATCTTAAATTGGCCTAAATAATTTCAATCTGCATGTTTAAAAAGTTAGTATTGCTTTGTGCTGTATTTATTTATGATAAAAACTGTAATTTCAAAAGCAATACTATCTCTTACAATATTATTGCGATTCAGTGTGAATTTGGTAAAGTATGGTGTGTACACCCAAGTTGGCATCATTTTGTCGACCTTACTTACAGATCGTTTTGGCAACCTGATGGCCGTTTTGGTTGCTTGATGGCCGTTTTGGTTGCTTGGTGTCAGTTTTGGCGGCTTGGTGACCATATGGAAGCTTCTCGAAATCTCTAGAGAAGTCTATGACGTTGTAACCTATGACATAAGCGTATTGGCCTAAAAGGCAGTGGAAGGTACTCACGCAGACTATAAAGAGCGGTCGCTACCTGGAGCTGAATTAGTTCTATTTCAACCATTGAAGTGTTCACCTCGGTGTGTCTGTCTACGACCGAGTGGTTGTTTTCGAACAGTTTTTACCATTACGTGCCTGTATTCTTAAACACTGATCGTTGTGTCTGAGAGCTGCAGAAGTCTGGGAGAATCCTCTGGAACTTTATGTACTAATTTTACCAATGTTTATCCTGTACTTTAAGGATTATTTTCGACAGTAAATTTCCTCTCTCTTCAATATCTTTTTTGTTCTTTAGTACTGACAGCATAAAACCCCTGAATCCCGACCTACGCAACAGTATTTTGGAACAAAAAGCTAAAAAATTACCATATTGTCACATTGAAATTTTTCTCATGCATAATGACTTTGTCACGGTCTTAAGGTCACGAGTGTGAGAGGGTTCGAGGAAGAAGCAGGCATGATCATAAAAATAGAAAATTTTATTCAATCTGTACACTTCATGAAACATGCGATTTTGTAACTTAACAGTGTAAGCAATATTAAATCCTAATCCGTAATCGGATAACTAGATTATCGCAAGTCTTATCTGGATCGAAGCTTCTTGTTATGATCCTTCTTGAAGCCTAATAGCTCGGTCAGCTCCAAGGTTGATTACTTCACCACTTCCTGGTAGATTCTACGTCGACTTCTAATCAGAAAACGCAATAACATTCAGTCGCTGTTCACCTTTATTAGTACTTACATTTCATACTTAACGATCGACGCTTAACCATTAAGTCACATATTCAACGTCAGGTACTTAAATAGTAGTTATATTTGCATAAAGTCAAGTCAAGGAAAGCGGTTTTTCAAACTAAAATCCAGTTAATAAAAAGTTACCCAAAAGGATTTATAGAAAAACCTGAATAGTACAGACGGTATAACTACCCACCTGCAATCATAACACCTGTACAGAGTCCAAATCTTAATCTTACCTATCGTATTTTTGATCATTTGGAAAAAATAATTCTTAAATATTTAAAATTTCTATCAAAAATGAATTTAGAGAAAGGCTAATATCAGAATGGGGTGGAGAAGAAACTTTCGTGAAATCTGGTGAATCCATGCCTGGAAGGTTGAATGAAGTCATAAAACATAAAAGAAGCCCAATATTTATAAAGTTTTTACTTAACATGTGTGTTTTATGTTTCTACACACATTTTTGATCATTACTTTTAGACAGCGTTCAAGAAGTGCATAGTTTTATAACTTATTAAAAGTACTTAAGGATAATTTTAAGCTTTTAAAAATTTTAATTAATTTTCAGAATGTCATAAGAAAAATTTAAATTAAACAATTGTTAAAATTAAATTTGTTAAAATTAAACAGTTGCTTTTTCTTTCATAAAATGCTCAAGATTTTGTTTTGCACCGATACTGTTTTTGTATTAATATCAATACTTCTCCACTTAATTATTGTAGTTTTTCAGAAAAATACCTAACCAAGTAATTACATTTTAGAAACCACTTAAAAATTTAATTATTCAGATGCTAAAATTTGTCACTAAATTTTGCCACCACACAGATAGGCTTCTCAATTTTATTTGTTTATATATGTACACTGAAGTGCCAAAACAATAACATGTTACGCCACCTTAGGCCTGCCAAACAGCTGCAATTCATCTTGGCATGGATGCTACAAGTTCTTTGTAGATGACTGGAGACAGATTGTTCCAAATATCTACGCAGCGGTCATGCAAAGTGGAGATATTCCGACATGATGGCTTTTGATCTCTAAGCTGCCTTTCTATGAAGGGCTAAATGTGCTCTACAGATTAAGACCGGGAGAATTAAGTGACCAGGATATTAACTGGAATTCCTCATTATGCCCCTCAAGCCACTCAAACTCAATTCGAGTTTTGTCTTGCTGAAAGATTCAATTTTCAGTTGGGAAGACTGACACTATGTAAGGATGCAACTGATCCACCATTATATTTAGATATAATCTGCAGGTTTTTTGGTGCTTTTTACCACAACTAAGGGTCACAGGGCCACCCATAAGAAGGTTCTCAAAGAATAATACCTCTACCATCAGCCTGTATATGACCTGTAGTATATGTTGAAAGCAATTGTTCACCAGGAAGATGTTGCATGACCATCTATGTGATGAATGAGAAATTATGATTCATCCAACTAGATCACTATCTTCTACTTATCCATGCTCCTGTCTCCCAGTTCCCAAGTCCACTGTAGAGTTAGTTGACTGTAGCGTATAGTCAACAGAGGTACACAAGTAGGACGTTAGTTGTGCTGTCCAATAACCAAAATGTCCACTGAACTGTCTGTTCCGAAACACTTGCACTTTGACCTGCAATGTATTGGACTGTCAGCTGAACCAATGTCTGACACCGATTTCACTTTATTATGTGGGAAAATCTTTTTGTCTGATGACGTATGGGTATCCAACAATTCGGCGTCTACTGCTTGTTGCACCGTCATTTTTATCCACTTTACATAAATTCCAACAATGGCAAATCGTTAACAGTAAAACAGTAGTGCAGTTTCGGTGATACTCTTTCCACCTCCTCAGGCCATTACAATCTGTCCTCTATCAAATTCCTTCAGCAGCCTTTCCCAATCTTTGCAAAAAGGATCCCATACCTTTTCCAGTAGCAGTTAAATACCATTGAATCACGTGCCAGACGAGTTCATCGAATAATATTGGAGTGTTCATAATGTTTTGGCTCGTCAGTGTATATTGGAACTTTATCTATTTACATCCACAGTTATTAAATACTGTGAATACTAAACATTTTAGAGAATATCATGACCAAGACTAGAATTTTAATTAAGGATTAATGCATGGAAAAAAGAACTAAATAATAAACTCTCGTCGCCAATTGATTTTGCTTCTTGTTGGGGAATACATAAGATTGAAACAAACATAGAAAGCTTCTGGAATCTAGTTTACACCCTTCATCTCAAGCAACAATCGTAATTAAAGGTACCCAGGAATCAAACCCCTTGAAATAATTTTCAAATGGTGTTGAGCCATAAAAAAGGGATATTAAAATCAATAGTTATTATTATTCGTGGCAAAATTTGGTGACAAATATCTGAATAGCATCTATTATTTGTCACTCATGAAATAAAGAATTAGTATAAAACTTCGCTCTTATCAAATAGAGAAAAATAATCATATTGATTCAATTTCCTCTCAAGTTTGAATTTACAAATCATGCTTCAAATGTTACAGACAAACTTTGCATAATATCTCGAATTTTATTCAAATTTACAGTGAAAAACTTATAAAGCTTGATGATATTTAACGAAGTTATCATTCAGTGAAAAGGGTCAAACTTGTCTGTTTAATTAGTTTAACAGTTACTTTAATTACCTCATTAGACACTACTTGCCCTATTCCCGTCGGATCTTCAAGCCCACCAACCACAAAAGGGAGCGAAAATCAGTTGGCGACAAACTTTGGATGAGTGCTCGAGTTTAATCCTCTCTCGTCCCTCCACAGTCCAGACTGGAGCGTTGGAGATGGAAAAGAGACGCCTGACTGCTTCAGCGAATGCAGGGGCCTTCCGTAAGGCAGTGATCCCCACAAGTGATGGAGACGGATCCCTTACAGGGCCCTTTAAAGCTGTAGCCAGCTCCAATCTTGAAATGGGTCATGGAACGATTCGCATTGAGGACGGTGAGAACCAGAGGACTCTTAGAGTCTCAGACAAGAGCGATGGTGTCAAAGAACCTCTGGATGATTTCATGGTGGCATTGATCGACGACCATGATCCCTCCATAAACAGCTCAACATCCATCACCATCATAAGTAATGACAGTGAGTCTCAAACAAAAATCAGTGAACGGTGTCTTACAGGTTATGTCTTATAAACTTAATTCCGTTGTATTTTAAAAGCGTACATGAACGACACGAATCTCTCTGTTCTAAGAAACTGGTAATAAATGGATTTTACCCCCCCCCCACCTCCTCGACCTCGCAATTAGCAGTAGAAAAGAACTCCTGCCTCTGTTATAAGTGTGAATATTTATTGTTGTTTCTAATGCAACCCAATCGAAAATGTCAGATTTAATCTTACAAAATTTCTCGTGACAAGGGGCTATTTTTATGTCTGTCGTTAGTCACAGTTTTGAGCTGCACGCAGGTGACTACACGTTTTTGGCTGAGTTCCACCCCAATTTTGAGGGAGAACATCTTGGGAGTTCAGGGGGCTCCCACCTCTCTTCCCCTTCCACTTACTCGAGAAAACTTGGGGCTCGACGAATATTTAGAGTGACCTCATGCTGCACAGGCATTATACATTTACAAACACACATGCCCTCCGATATTCGAACCCAGGCCCTACGGCACAGCAGTAAGCTTTACTAACTACTATATCGTCTGAGCAGTCATTATGAATATTTACATTATGCAATTAAATTAGAAAACCGAAAGGTAAAAACACCTACTCCCTTACCGTAAACTTTTGCATTTTGGATTAACATGCCTACACTTTGTCCCCTTAGACACGACTGTTGTTTTTGGTCATCATTCACAAATACTCATATGCGATAATACACTGACGAATTAATGGATTACAGAAGACAGCCTTCCATGCGCCTTAGGGGATCGACATACCTTTAACATTGATGTAGGACCCATTACCATACCATTCTGTCCAAAGACATAATCTCTTATGTAGGGTTTGCAATCCCGTGCTATATTTTCAATCCCGAGATTTTGGGGATGTCCAGATGAACAGGAAGGTTAGGGACGACTGCCTTATCCTTTGCGTACGTTATTGGAAGGAGTAAAGTCAGTACTTCCAGATAGTTATCGTGTAAGTTGCATATTGTAATCCATCGTAAACTCTATCGGCAACTTTTTGGGATGCAGTCCATCATCTAAGACTTTTATCTTTGCGCAAACACCCCACAGGTTTAAATTTTTCTTGATATTGATGGACAGATTTTCTGGTTGCAAGTAATTTTCCGAATCGTGATCGAAAATGCCGTTGCACAGCAGTTTCGGATTTCATTTTGTTAAATTCAAGCCTTCTTCACTGCTTCGAAACTATGCAGTAGTCACATGACACACACACTATTGTCTACTTCCTTTTCGTCAGGTGTGAAGACACAAATTTTAAGAATGCATCTAACTTACGATATGATGCATATCTTTAACTGTTACTGTCTTACATCATCTGAAAAGTGTATCTAAATCACCTTTTATACCTAGGTCTAATATACATGATGCACCACCAGCAAGCGCTATGTAAAAAGAGAACAAATACCGTTTCAAAGGGATGGAATTGCTTTTTCGGGTGGCTGTTTTGCGTGAGTTACTTCTTTATACCTTGAACGCTGCATTGTATGACATTGGCCTTTTCACTGCGTTGTACCTGAGTCGCAGAGCGTCATTTGAGCAACTGAAGAAGAATTGATGCCTATAGGAAATGAGGATTCTATTTCATAGAAACCAGTGACAGTGTTGGGCCTAACCAAGCAACCATTGTTTCCTGCTTATATCCAGGAGGGAACTACTGATCGATTGTACCTGTCTCATCGCACCACTACACGCGATGAAAGGTATGACAGTGATGGATCGCTGTACCACATCAAAACCATATCACAACAAATACAGTCTGTAGCACAAAATCGGTGTTTTATTTGATGTTATTTGCGAGGTGTTTATTGCTACCATCATCTTTATCTCAAAACTAAAGATGCTTGTTTCAGCCGTGATGCTTTGTATAACAAATATGATCAAATAAATGAGGACAATTTCTAAAAAGGTGAATCAAGCATGTACCTGCTACACCACGATGATCGGATTGGAGTCTGGAGACACTATGGAAAAAGTTGCTTCATTGCATCACCATACTGATCCTGAACTCTGTGTTAAGGTTTGATGATAATGTCGTGTTCATGATGGGACTACATCAGACAGTACTATGAACCTCTATGACTGTTCTGGCAGTTTTTTCAATAATATCGTTGTAGAGGTTTGTTAACAAAAACAGGATCCTTATTTCTTGTAGAGCAGCAAAAATAAATGGCCAGTCAAAAATATAAGTGTTAGATCTGTATCTGAACAATTATCCCAATTCCTATAATCTTCCTTCTTCTGTAATGACCTCTTCTTAGCCTAGCAAGGATCTTTGTTGTAAGGCAGTCTCTACTTATATTGCAGAGTTGATATTTTAAAAAATTGAACTCTTTCTCAATTTGAAATTTAAGACAGCATTTGCATCTAATAAGGGAACATTGAGAAAGTAGTCATTATTGAGATTTTTAGCCTATTTAACCGGTTTATTCGCATTTTCATTGCCTGTAATGTCAACAAGTGCAGGCAACCATTGGAGAAAGCCGACTTTGTTTAACTCATGTCATCTAAACAGGCTAGAGCAATTTATTTCGGTAATCCATGAACCCCCATTTAGAATAGCCTGAAGAGCTACTTTTGAGTCACAAGAAATGACGAGACCTTTATCCTGATCTAGAATAGGGAGAGTCTGATATAAATCAAGAGCCTCAATTATTACTCAAAGTTCACAAGTGAAGCAAAAGACAATATCACCAGAACCTATAACTCGTTGGTAGGTTGCATCACTTGCAGTGTTCATAAATAACCTCTGAACTTCCATTATAGAATGTTTTATCAGAAGAACCATCTGTATAAACAAACACAAAATCATCTTTTGAATACTTATCAACAGTCTTGAACCCTTTTTCCTCGATGACATTAGTGGACTCATTCTTAGTACATGGATCTAATAGACTTTTTACAATTGGGACGTTTTTAGGAAGCCCAACAGAGAAAAAAGAGGTTCAGATTAAATTAAAAAATTTTTATGTTAAGGTTTGATGTAATATTGTATTCCACTCTTGTACCTCTCTACTATATATTGCATGTACAATAATCTGCCTGCTCTATATCTTTAAAGGTTTGGTGCTTGTTGTTTTTATTTGTTTTCTTAACTTACTTGTGGACACATTCCAACAAGTTAATACGTAACCACACTTGACACTCAAAGTTCTAGACTTCTTCACCTACTGTATTACAGTTCTGTCTTGGAATGCCTATTCTACCCAGTTTATTGGCTACTGAGAACAAATCTTATAAATGACTGAAAGATGACTTGCTCGGTACTTACATCCACTACTACACCAGATCAACTTTGGCAATGTATGAAAGCACATGGATTGTCATGCCTCAAAAAGATACCCGAAGCCTCTTTCACTCAGTGTTTAGGAATGTAGTAGTGATTATTCGCAGCCAAGGCAGCAACACTCAGTATTGATTCCGTCGTCTCGAAAAGCTGTATTCTTAATCATTTTACCTTTCTATTGTGTATTACCTCTCGATAATATGACTCTTGTTCTAGGTCTTCCATTTTGAATAGCCAGCAGTGCTAAAATTTAATATAACTTGAATTTGAAAAAGCGTGAGATTATTTAATAAAAAGCTCCTGAGAAATCCTGGTACCTTCATCAATTGAACCAGTATTTAGAATATTCAGATATTTATATCTAAAAAGTATATGCATTTTTTATAATAAATGAACAGATTTTATTCCTGTAGGGTTTAAAATCGATACATATGAAGTACAAAAGTACTAATAATTTTTTATGTTGTAAAAATATTGCCGAAAACAAAGCAGCTACATATCTTATTGCTCAATATTGTTTCATTTTTTATTTTTTATTTTATTGATTTCCTAACAGAAAGACTGTCATATATATGAGACGATTTCATTTAACTTAAAATATTCTACTGGGATAATCTTTATCGTGTTGCTATTGTTGAAAGGAAGAAACCTTTTGGTATTTTAATTTAGTTTAATGTATTATTTAGCACACATAAAGGGAAGAAGAAACGTACACAGACAAACAATACAATACACAAAAGCGTCCACTTTCATTCCGGAGATCTATGTTTTTTTACCCCCTTTGCGCCGACCACCACGTATATGTGACTGCACGAAATGCACTGTTCTCCTTTCGTCACGTACTTGCCAGAGTGTGTTTTCGTTCACCTCCGGCCGTCACATGTACGTGCCAATAGCTCAGAATGTTGGAACTTATTCATTTATTTTTCTAAATATCTAATGCTTTTCCCAATGGGACTGTGGATAGGTATTTACCATGCAGACCTAGTACTTTCTTCGGGTACTTCACTTTTAGTGATACTAGCTCCGGTTCCTTCCCCCAAAGAAGACACCTAAGTCTGACGATGCGAACCTGAACAAAGACTTTTAAATTTGCCTATAATCATACGAAGTGGACGCTGTCGATTTTCTGCACTGACTTACACCAGGGTCAAACCCACAACCTTAAGGATACAAGATCAGCGAACCAACTACTCCACCCAGCTGGAGGGGTGCATTCAGGTTTAAAGGGTGCATTCAGGATTTTTTCGTAAAAATTTACACACGTGATTCAAAATTGAAGAGATTTTTTGTAAAGATAGATAGATTTCTTTCGTGAACTATATATAGACATGTATTTTTTATTAAAATCATTCTCTTTTGGGGAGAAGGACATTAAAAAGAGAATCTCGTGCTAGAATTCTAAGAGTAGTAAACAATTCATGTCCAATCCGTATTCTGCATGGCAAGTATTACTTACTTCTATCAAATCCTATCAAATTAAACCTATAAAAATTTAATTTTATGTTTTAACTCAGCGCTTCTCAAACTGTGGGGCGCCCCCCCTAAGAGGGTGTGATCCCCCTGCAAAGGGGGTGCGAGCATATTGAAAAGGCGAGAACAAAAGATGAGTTTTAAAAAATTATTAATTTACTGAAAGTAAGCAAACGGTAATACATTTTGGCAATAAAAAAATAAAATGCATATTTACGCTGATATTATACACTTATAAGTGTATCAATGTATTTGATCATTAATTTAACAATAGTAAGTTAAGAACCCGTGACCCCAAGGGCTTGTCATGAATACGATTATACACAAAATTCAGCACTTATCTTGATAATTTGAACGGTTTATAATTAATCCTTTAACTGCTGATTAAAAGTTAGGGATTCACTTCCCAGTACCACCGTTTTCCACGAAGGCACCATATGTGGTATACTGGGAGGAGGGAGTAAGGGAATAAGTATGTCTTCTGAAATAAGTAAATCCTTCGCAAACACTGCCAATGTCCTTTTATTGCATTCCCAAGCCTTCGGAATAATTTTATGGACAGCAGTGCATAGAAAAGAACATATTTCGGAGAGACGTATATATACATCCGAGACAATTAACGCACTGGCTGAGAGAGACGTATATATACGCTGGAGGAACTTAAGAGGTTTAAGTCGTATTGTAGCCTTGCGTCAAGATTTATTATTATCAAATTCAATGCATTGTTATTATATGGAGGGCGCGATTTAATTTTGGGTCGCAAATATTAAAAGTTTTTGAAGCACTCTGTTTTAACTGTTTATAAGAGTATATAACACGGACTGCTATTAACCCCCAAAGGGCTATTGTTTAGACTAGCAACAAATCGTACCTGACCACTTACCAAAATTTTACATTGAAACCTTTTTTTTATTATTATCCATTTTACTTTTTGCACACATTTGCCTGCAACTAACTAAAGAATTTAACAGGTAATATATTTCTAGTTTTAAAGGCTTCCTGTGTTGTTTTCGATTCTCTTTCAGTGTCTCCTGGAATGTTCGAATTCAGAGAAAGTGAAATGAAAGTTCGAGAATCACTTCGCAAAGCAATCCTCACTATCAAGCGAACTGGGGGCACGGACGGGCCTGTATCTCTGCGATTGCGCACAGTGGATGGCACAGCCATACACACCCAGGACTACAAACCTCTCAGCAAAGTCATCCACTTCAATCCTGGTGAACAAGAGAAGACGTGTGAAATCGACATTATAGACGACAACATTCCTGAAGGAGTTAAGCATTTCAAAGTGGGTCTATTTGATCCTACTAATGGAGCCGTTCTTGGTCCAAACAGCATCGCTAATATTGTCATTATGGATGATGATGGTGAGTAGGTCTTCATATAATCTTTACAACTTACTTATGTTCGTGCTGGGTGAGGATTTTTAGCACCTAATAATGCATAACTCATTCAGTTAATAGCTCATCATTATGTTGTTTAACGTGTAGCCCGCAATGTTTTGGTCCGGTTTCGTGTTCCAATTCTGATTCCACAAAAAGTCCATGGTGTTAATTTGTATTATGTAACTCTAATTATGATACAGTAGAACCTGTTTTTGTGCAGTCCTTTTTTATACGATTTTATTTTTGTGCGATTTGTTTTGTGTGATTTAATTTTTGTGCGATTTGTTTTGTGGGAGTTTATTTTTGTGCGATTTTTTTCGTGTGATTTTTTTTAGTGAGATCTTTTACTATGCGGTATATGAATTTCAACGACTATGGTGTCATTGTAATGTTTTCAATTCACGTACATATATACACTTCAAGACGCTCTGTTTATTGGTTATAAACAATATCCCGACAATGCACGTAAAATTGCTTTCGTTCAAGGCGCTAGCAGCTCACGTTTTATTGAAGACGAAACTGTCAATGACAAAGACATTATCAATAATTTGATAAATTAAAAAGATGGACAAGAAGAACCGGATTTGAGAGCGGAGAAAATATATACTGGGATCCAGCTTTCTAACAAATTGGATAAACGTTTTCTTAAAATATAGCTACCAAATCCGAAAGGAATTCCAAAAAGAGCTTCGATCATGCTTATCTGATAATCGTCATGTTTAAAAGCAACTGACCGTCGTCGCAAAAACTTATCATTTACTTAAAGGTAACCCCCGCCCCCAACCCCAAAAAATCAATGAAAATTGTATCTTCAAGTGACAAAAGCGATTTTAAACTAATTCATCAAAGAAAGGTATGCGCTTTGGATTGCTTCAAGTTGCAGAGAATTGTGTATGTGCATTTTGAAATTTTTCCTATTCTTGTATTGAGAAATTAAATGTTTTTAAAATGTTTCCATGTTGAAAATTTAATTATTTATTTAGTTTGGAAGTACTTTCTCATCAATTTCGTAAGCTATTGACGTATTTTCTAAGTGTGACTTTTTCTTATGCTGTCATTCTCTACCGCATAAAAAATTTCTGTAGTATGTCGACAAAGTTGTTTGTTGTATGTAAGTATTTACGAAATTTTCGAAAATTTTTTGTGCAGTTCCTTTTTATGTGGCCTGTATCTACCGCACAAAAACAGATTTTATTGTGTTGAACTAATTCTCAATAGTAACTGAAACATAAGCATTTCCTTCGTTTTCTGTTTTAAAAGAGAATTTTCTAGTTCCAACAGTAAATAGAGAGAACAATTTTTTAAAATCATTTAACATATTTACACGTTATAAATGCTTTTTTAGGACTCAATACTAATACTTAATTATATATATATATATAACATTATTAAAAGAAATTACCTAAATTTTACAAAAGTAACAATTATAAGCGAAATTTTAGCAATATTTCTGAAAAACTTCAAATCAATTAGAGAAAAAAGTAATAAACTCGTATTAGTAAAAGTAATGCTAAAATAAATTAGAAGCATTTATTTTTAGAAATTGAACAAAATTTTAATGTTTTATTAAAATTTGAAAATTTTTGAGCTGATTGAGTAAACATTATTAAAAAACGTGACATTCTTTATGAGACCATCATTTAAGTAACAAGCTATAATTCAAAAATTATTCATACAGTAAGAAATATTTTAGAACATTCTCTAAAAAATAACATAAATATCAGGTTTAAAAAGTTTTATAGAAATACATTTGTAACATTTTGAGTTATCAGACTCGTTATGATATATTTTGAGCAATTTAAATGCCCACTTGTGGTAAATCAAAGACCCACTTCCGGTTTTTCTAAATTTATAAAATTGATTGTTACTTGGCCTCTTGGTAGTGTAGAAACGAAACGAAGTATGGTTTGCAAAGCGCGCCAAAAGATAGCTCTATTCAATAAAATAAAAAACAAAATATATTCTTGGCCGAATTTGGTCATTTCCAACGTATTCGGATACCTTAATCAACGTGCGTCTCGAAGGAATGGGGACCATCGATAATTAGAAAGCTATTAATAATTAAATTAATGGAAAGTATTGTATGTACTTCATAAAAATCAATGGAACAAAAACATTCACAAGATCTTAAAGAAATTTAATGCAATTCTTTTTAATTTTTAGGAAAACAAAACATTTTTTTGAGTTTTTGGTAGAAAGTCTGATATTTTTCTTTGAATTGTTTTTTAGCATCAAATTGACAACAAATTGATCGATATCGTCCATTTTGTAATTCATTTTACCATTGGAATGTGCATTTAAATAACTGCGCATACTTTTTATTATGTTGCTTATTTCGGATAATGTGGGTACAAGAGCTGCATAATTAATTTCCTTTCCATCGTCGGATTCTGCATGAATGCTATTTTTTTTAGCTTTGAACAAGTTCCAAAATGTCTTTGTCTACCGCAATGGGGCTGTACACATATTATCATCATCTACTGCAACGAATTTTTCTGATAATACAATAGAACAGTTCAATCTGGCTGTATTATTGGAATTACTTGCTCATTCTCAGAAGGGAAACCTTTTCGTTTTGTGTTAAGAGCAGAAAACTACATGAGAATACATAGTAGTTTGTCGGGACCTTTGTATTACCTCGTGTTAACCGATATTTCGTCTTAAGCATTTACACGTTAAACGTATTTCACTGTATTTTGTTTGTATTATTTATCATTTGGAAGTGAATGTTGCATTCGAAATTGATTGTAATCCATTGTGTCTCTTCTAGCACTTACGGGAAGACCCGCCGCTCCTAGGAGTCGTGAAACTCGATTTTTCTTCAAGGACACAACGATCGTAGTACCCAAACACTCTCCTGTCGCGACGCTTGTAATAAAACGAGAAGGAGGAGACCTGGAGCCTGCCACTGTATTTATGGAAACCTTCGACAACACGGCTAAAGTAGGCGCAGATTACAGAAGAGTCAGAGGAAATGTACAATTTGGAGAAAATGAAGTGGAAGTGCATGTACCTATAAAGTTGATTGACAACCCGGAGCGCCGTGGTTTCGAGTTCTTCCACGCGAGAATATTAAATCCATCCACAGGTTTCGTGGTCTTAGGAAAGGACATTCTCACTGTCTTCATAGAAAATGAATCAAGAATCAGTGTAGGTCAGGGTTTCGACACTTCAGGATCAGGAACAGGAGCATCCATCTCAGCCAGTTTTGGACCCAATATTCGTTCCGATAGTCAGATAGTAACAACACATACAAAATCAAAAAACATTATGACGGGAGAATTTAATTCTAACTTAAAAGTAGACTCAAATACGCACTTTTTAACTGATCCCAGAGTGGCATCTTCAGGAGGAGTATTGACATCAGGACCAAAAACTGTATCAACATTGGGATCACTAACATCTGGACTATTTTCATCAGGATCGGGATCCATATCAGCGGGATTTTCGGGATCAGGACCTATGTCGACGGGACTTTCAGGATCAAGACCTATTTCAACAGGACTTTCAGGAACATCAGGATTACCTTCGAGGTCTTCAGGACAAACAATTACATCTACAGGAATATCTTCAGGATTTCAAACTCAAGGAACTTCCCCAATAAGTAAGTGCATAATTTTCTACCTCAAATTAAATTAAATATGCCTCAAAAAACTGACTATCGAATTTAATGCATTCGGGTTTGTAGTCACAGAAATCCACTTTTTAGAATAGAACTAATCAATGCATTCTGATAGTCGAAAAATATGAAAAAAAAAAAAGAGTCTAATCCAGTTTTCTGTGTTACTATTAAATATAGGCAAAAAATACGATTATAAATATTACAATATGCTTATTTAAGAATATGAAATATATTGGAATTCTTAAATGGATAACACAGGTGGTTATCACAATAATGGAAATACCCGTGAATAAAAGTGACAGTTTTGAATGAGCTTCGTAAGCATTCAAATAATGTACCATTTTTTGAATAAATATCAGGTAATAGAATATATTCTGGTAATATGTGGTAGCTTTATTGAAGTTCTGTAAGTCTTGGATTTTTTTCAAAAGAGTCAAATGTCGGACCTTTTAGATTTTCAAAGAGGCCAAATCGTAGGAGCCCGTCTAGCTGAAGCAAGTGTGACCGAAACACCTTAATTTTTGGGCGTTTCTAGAGGTGCGATTTTTAAAGTCTTGACGGCAAACACACAGCGAGGCAGGGCAAGATCGGCAAAGCAAAATACTGGAAGGTAAGAGAAGCTCAGTGAAAGAGACTGACGGGTATTGATGTGGATTGTATTGTCTAAAAAGCGAACAACTGCAGCAAAAGTGACCACAAAGCTCAATAAGTATCTAGAGCAGCGCTACTCAACCTTTTTTCCCGGACCAGTCGTAATCCTCAAAGGAAGGATCAATGGGGAGAAGTATAGAGAAATGTTAGCTGATAAGGTTTATCCTATGATGAAAACTTTGTTTCCTACAGGAGATGGAATTTTTTAGAATGATAATACACCTATCCGTGCAGTGGTGCTTGTCTAATTAGGGCTTGATGAACATGAAGATGATGTTAAAAATCTACCTCGGCCCGCACAGTCACCCAATCTCACTATAGTTGAACTGTTATGGTCTATTTTAGAGCGTTCAATATGGTATAGATATCCTCTACCGGCATCTCGCCCTGAACTTCCACAATATCTCCGTGAAGAATGGTACAATATTCCTCTAAACACTATTATAAAGCACTTGCGTGCATCATTTCCTTGGCATATCCAAGCTGTATTACATGCCAAAGAGGGTCCTACACCATCCTAATAAATTAACTTGTATATATCTACACATTATGTCTATTATTTTTATAACCAACTATATATTTAGAATATATATAAATATTCTCATTAATTTAATTATTTTTGAAGATGGAGGGGGGAAAGGTAGACTAAAAGTTTTTACGATGTATACGGTTTATCAAATAAATGAATCAAAGAAAATAATTCGCAAACAAGTTGAAAGTGATATTATTAGAGTGAATAAAATTTAAAACTAAACATGCATGTATAGTGCAATCCAAAATTTAACAATTGATAAATTGGCCTTCCTGATAGGTCACATAGGGAAATGTATACATGCAATATTCGCTTAATGGAATTAACAGATGAACTCTCCTTTAAACAAATACTTTTACATTATTGCTTACACTTTTGATGCAATACATCGGAAAAGCTTCCGAGTTCTGTTTTTAATACTACGGACAATCGGTTCTGCTTAGAATCGAAGTGTGAAAATTCGTTGGATAGAGGAAATTGAACAGCGTACTGACGGTTAAAGCAATTGCAGATTCATGTTGTATTTAAATCTGTTCAATACTGCTAAAATAAATAAATTATTCACTCTTTACTAGTTTTTAATTTTAAGTTTTCTTAAATTTCATAAATATCAGATACAGATAAATCATTTTGGCCTATATTTATTTTTTCACAAAAACATATCGAGAATTCGAGGTGCGGCTCGAATGGTGGCTTAGATTCGAATACGGTAATTTAATTAACATCGTTAAATAACTTCATGTATTGAATTTTTCCATCATAAAACTTGTTAGAAAAATGGCTAGAGAAGTGTCTAAAAGCCTATTGTTTGAATTTCACTCCAACATTATCATGTGGCCGTGACAGCCATGGGGTTATGGTTACGAACTCATGACCGGAGTGTCGTGGAATCGAGTCCGAGGTCCACTGAAGAGCCGCCGTGTAGATGCACTTTAAATCTGCCAAGGTTTACTGTTAGTGTGGTGTGGCAGTTAGGCGAAAGGGAATGCCATTTTTGCCACTTGGCTGGCTATCAAAATTACGAGGTCTGTAACCAATTGCCCCTTAAAAATGCGACATTAATATTTTGTCGTATATCATCATAGATTCGATATTAGAACAAGACCATTAAGAGGCTATATACTAGAATACGATAGTGGATGTATCGGTAATTAAGATTAATAAACTAAAGTAATCAGCTGCAATTTTAATTATGCAAATATAAATTCTGATCAGTTATTTTCGCACACATGTTCAAATCTTCAAAAGATGTAATTTCCATTTATAAAATATTATTCGGTAAATCTAACCTATGATTATTTTTTAAACGCATGTAAAAATAATTTTTTTTTTCTAATGGGGCTGTGGATTGGTATTTTTACCATATACAGACTTAGTACATTCCCCAGGAGCTGGTATCACTTTTTTAGTGTGCGCCATATAGGTGATAGAAAGCAAAGAAGAAAGTAATTTTGACGCCCAGTTCCCCCACCAGATTGGGTACCTGAGATTTGACGTAACGAAGAAAAATAAATTAAAACTAGTTTTCAGTTAAGTCAAACCTTTTTCTACAAAAGAAGACAATTAAATACTTGAAGATTTTAATACCACACAGCTCTTCTCCTGAAGCAGCAAGGGCCTTTTCCGTGAGAGACAGAGCTTTTACTGGAAACGCCGTGGTGGTATCTTCATAAGCCAGTAGCAGCCTCCGTACAGAGTTGATCACTTTTTTCTATTGGTTATGTTACTCGGCTACGAACCCTAACGTCGCGGGTTCTGTCCTCTGAATTTACACCTCCACAACAGGAGCATTTTCAGACAATAACCATCGATTTCTATGAGTAAAAATTTCAGATCTTTGCAGATTTTAAAGGTATATTCGCCCTGTCTCTTAGTTTCTCAATTACTTTTAATATTCGTCAGTGTTGATTTCCATTAAATTTGACCACAGTTAAAATTAGAATAATTGTCATTGAGAGCCGAGAAAAATTCGAGAAATCTACTGTTATCTTAAATCAAGATTAATTTTACTCTTGCCAACCTTCATTTCCTGATGCAAAAATATTCTTGGAAATTTTAACCCTTTATCTACCGACGGTACTTATAAGTACCACTCACTTTAAAATTACATAGAATATCTATTTTTTCAAATATTCTGACGATACTTAGCAGGAATGTTCTTTGAAATCCACTCTTCCAAGATATATGGCAGCACGGATTCTGTTATGAGTATTTTAGCGGAGAAGGCGAATAGTTTTATAGCAGAAGTTGCGTTTTCAACGGATTGCGAAGATTACCATTTTTGTCCCGAAAAAATGTCAAGATTCAAGTGTCATATTTTTTTACATGTTAATGGAGACATTAGAAAAGAATTTGACTATTTATTTTAAGTGAACAGTGTATATAATTAATTTTACATTTGAATATCTTTTTAATTAATTAATTAGCTGTAACGGATTAAATTTCCCAAAGTTGAGTATTTTGTTTATGTATATCCCGTAATTTTCAATGTAGTGATCCAAAAAAAAAAAATATTGCATGAAAAAACTGCAGTAAATCATAATGCGGTAGATAAAAGGTTAAAGAAGTATCCATATCTTTTGATGGTCCAGCTTTCTTATTATTCCATGTAACCACTTAATATTTCGTGTCTTCATGTTTCATGGCCATGATAGGCGAATGATCACTATCATGAACTCGTGGCGGGCATTGTTTCTGTCTATCTTTTGTGCCATATACAGGATCTTATACATATTAAAATGGGAGAAGGCGGGCACTCAATACTAACGTTAGTGATCCCGCGGGGTGACAGAGTCACCCGAATTCTTTTTTTTTATAATTATTTTTATATTGTACACGATAAAAATCACAACTCTAGTGAATATAATTTAACTAAGAGAAAGTGTATTTAACTATATACTTTTAAGCACTTATAAATTTTTCTTCCATAATTTGGGAAAAATTCCAATCAAATTGAACTAAAATGTTTCAAATGGGCATTACTTTAATAAAAAACACAAATTAGAGACACACTAACATTACAGGAGTGATATTTTTAAGTAAAAATCTCGTATTTTGTTCAAGTTTTTAAAGTTTTACTGTTTTAAAGTTTACTGTGTGTGTGTGTGTGTGTGTGTGTGTGTGTGTGTGTGTGTGTGTGTGTGTGTGTGTGTGTGTGTGTGTGTGTGTGTGTGTGTGTGTGTGTGTGTGTGTGTGTGTGTGTGTGTGTGTGTGTGTGTGTGTGTGTGTGTGTGTGTGTGTGTGTGTGTGTGTGTGTGTGTGTGTGTGTGTGTGTGTGTGTGTGTGTGTGTGTGTGTGTGTGTGTGTGTGTGTGTGTGTGTGTGTGTGTGATAATAGACAAATAGTATGTTGAACTTTTTCTTGCTTGTGTCTTTTACACAGGGTACAGTGTGTCTTCTAGTACATTTGTGGTTTCATATCTTTCTTGATGGAGTTGTTTAAGGTATCCGACAACATCCGGAACCGTGATTTTGCAAAAGCGTATAACTGGATAATATTTATGATATTTAGTGTCACTCAGATTAGAAAATGTATATAAAATTGTTTTAAGAATATTATTACAATAAAAAATTATTTAAACTCAATATTTTCTCAAAAAAGGAACATAGAATGACCCATTTTCAAAATATTCTCCTTTTGTGAAAAATGCTTCTATTATAATAATATTTTGCCTGTATATATCTCAGACCTCTGAACAGAGGCTCAACTAGAATTTTTGAAATATTTAACTTAGAAGTGGGTTTATACATGTCTTACGACAATAGAGGGGAGAAATTTTAAGAATAAAAATCCGATAATTATTTCAGTTGATTGTAACTTTGAGAATAATGTGAATTTATCAAAAAAATAGTTCAGACTCTCTAGGGAAGTCTTTACTTTATATAAGCTCACACACACACAAAATATTATTATTTTAGACGCATTTCTTATAAAAGGAGAACATTTTGAAAAAAGGTTATTCTAAGCTAATTTTTTGTCAAAATATTGTATTTAAATAACTTTTTTTTTTGTCAAAATGTCAAAACAATTGTATACATGTATTCTAATCTAAGTGACACTAAATATCATGAAAATTATCCATTTATGCGCTTTTTTAAAATCACGGTTCCCGAAAGTAGTCGGATACCTTAAAGTAGCATATGAGAATTTTCCTTTCATCTGAAAAGTTTTGTGGTCATTGCTTTTCTCAAATTTACTTTCTCTATCATGATTAATATTCATTATTTCATTAAGTTCTTCCCTTGCTTCATCAGCTTCAACTTCATCCAATGGAGATCACATATACCCTATTTTCTTCTTTTGATACTCTGTCCATTTACATTTATAAACCATAATGAGTCGTCCAACATAGTTATCAAAACCACTAAATCATTCACAATGGAAAAATCTAGCCTGCTCATAGAAAATATTTCGGAACAAAACCGGTTGTGGGGAACTCAGTCACCCCAAGTACCTTAAGTTTGTAAAAAAAAAACATTTGCTATTCCCAAAAAAGGGAGAGTTATGACAAATACTTTTCAGTTATCATGAATACTGGATCCTGACAAGGTCATTGGTAACAAATAAACAGTTTTCTCAGAATTAAAGATTTCGTGAGCCTGGGGTGACTCTGTGCCCCGCGACAGCACTCGAGTTAAATCGATGAAGGCTCAAAGACCAAAGTGTAGGAGTTTCCAGAGAAGAGGATACCAGCTCAGTTGTCGTCCTCGACACTTGCAAGTGGTTTAAAATTACGAGGTCCATCACAATTAGCGTTTAGACAGGGTTTGCATAAGTGATTCATTGGTTTTAAAAAAACTATATTCAAAAGTGTTACACGTATACACATGAAAGATATTTAAAAAGAATCATAAACTCTCATCTAGTTTATACACTTCATACAAACGTCCAATATGTGGACCTTTTGTAAGATCATTCCATACCTTCTGTTGCATAGTCATGTCATTTGTCTGCTCTACAGCACTGATGCGTTCTTTAAACGCGACTAAAGTTTTGTGGTGGTGGTGGTGGGGGGGTATTTTAAGGAGAGTTGCAAACCTCTCTCTCTCTTTCTATACTGACAATGTTAAACTGCCTGCTTTCGATGTACCTTTTCTCAAAATTTGTTCTATGTACATGCTTGAAATTTTTCTTACAACTAAAGTACACCTTTCTTATTATACTAAAATGAGCTTTTAGCTCATTTTGAATTTTTTCATTTTATGAAATATTTTATCTAACATTGCGAAATTCAGTATATATTAGCCACCATTGTAAATATATCATAAGAAATTTACATACCTGTGAACAGTAGTTTCTCAGAAAAGGTACATCGAACTTCAAAATTTACATTTTGAGATAACTTGATTTTAATGCATACTGTGAGGTTTCTAATCGGCGAAGAAATAAAAAAAATAAAAGGCTCAATTTAAAATAAAAGATACATGTATTGAACTTTCAACTTTTAAGCAAAATATAAATACTTTACTTGCATTTTCCGCCATTCAAATGGACATGGTCAACGATTCTTTAAAAATAGATTTTAAGGGCTTCTAATTACCCTAGAGATTAAAGAAAGGTATTTTCAGAAAGGGTAAAACCCATACAAATAGAAAATATAAAATTCTCAAATTGTCAAAAAAATAAGATTTTAGCTTTCCAACACGCCTTAACAAGTTCTTTAACGTACCCCCAAAGTCACAGCGCGATAAAAGAGAGGAATCTGACAGGCTAGGGCAGCGATACTCAACCTACGGCCCACGGGCTGTATGGGGGTCATCGCACCTTTCTGAGTGAACCGGTCATGGACCCCCTTGCACTAATTCATTATTTAAGAACAATGCATTATACATCTAGCGAGAAATTCTATCAATCAAGCAATCAAATGTATCAATTTTGCTATCGATGTTGTGCTGGTATGGATTGTGAGATACCTTTTTTTTCTTTTTGTAATTGTAATGGTTATTGATAAAAAAATAACAGTGGGGGAACGACCAATTAATGGGTGAAAGTAATTTTTAATTAACCCTCATGTTTTCCATGCAAAAAATATCTAAAGAATTTATGTTGTATCAAGACGATTTGGATCTTGACTATTCCTTAGAGAAAAACAAACATGGATCAGTAGTTACTTGTTTGATTTATCGTGAAAACGTTATATTTAAAAAATATCATTTTGCTCGTCACTGTACCACTGATTGCAATCTTTGAATTGCTCTTTTTCTTGACAATCTCTTTCAAGACGAGATAAATATGCTTTCTTAAGAAAAATCCTTTCAACAGCAACAAAATATTTTGTTGATGGTAATGCCACAAAATGCAGAGGTAACAAAAGCATCCTGTGAAATTCGTTACATTATGTGTATTGATAAACATGAAATTATTAAGAATAGACACATAAATTGATGTTTCTTAAATGCTTCCAATGACTCTTGACGAAACTCTTTGATAAATTTAATTATCTGTTCAAATATTTTTTTTAGTAAAATCAAAAAGTATTTGAATAAATTTGAAATAAAGATGTGTGCACAAGCAAGTCTGAACAGTTTTAAAACAAATAATACTGTTTTCAGTCCGTAATTCAGTAAAAACTCTTTGCTCTATCACACTGCACTAGATAAATTAATATCTAAAGTTAAAAATAAGTGAGGCTTTCTCAAAAGAAAAAATCAAATTATCAAAATAAATGGCAAATTTGTTTTTATGACAGTGGAATGGAAACAAAGGGCTTGAGATCATTGATGAAAGGAAATTACAACTAACCCATAACTGGGTGAAAATGCATAAAACTTATTTTCTGTGAGTGTAGTTTGATAGAGCGTAATATATAGTTTTAAAATAAAATCCGAAATATTATGAGTTTTAATATTTTGATCAAAATGTCCTTGATTTTATAGCATCCCTCTCTCATTAATCTTTATGTTGCCGCTCGATTGAAATAGCTGTCATACGTATGTGGCCTGGCGAAAAAAAGGTTCAGTAAGCCCTGGGCTAGGGGAACAAAAGCTAGGTCATTCTCACTAATACTCTTAAACCACCGATGTGGAGTGAATATTAACGTAGCACTGTTCACAACACGAGGGCATTTGGCGATGGTCCTCGTCATTTTGAACCATGATCAAGTGACGAGGGCGACACCTGAGCTGGCACTCCCCTCTCCTAACTAACACACCACACCAACGAGAGGACGTTTGAGCTCTCGGCAGATTTAACGTGCATCGCTCCCCGACATAGCGGATCTTTAGTGGTACTGGGCTCGAACTGTGACAAGCCAGCCACGATCCGATACCTTGACTACTAGGCTACAGCTGTCACTCAGCGTTGGAAAAGTTCCGGTAATCCGTTTAGGTAATCGCAAACTAGGATGTGCCAATGAGGGGTTGTCCCATCTAAACTGTTCTCTGAAATTAATACTGAATTAAGAAAACAACCACAACTGCAACATATCCAGGTAACATTTTTCCCGCGCCCCAGAATTGTACATTAAGACACAATTCCCGGAACGTACTAAATCCTGAATATCAGCTTAATGCAGAAATCTTCATCCTCCAGTGTTTCTGCATGTTGATGCAAAATTCTAGACGACGGGCTTAAAAGTCTTCATGTGTGTATGTGTAATAATTTTTAAACTGAAGCCTTTTCAAATCAAATGAATCATTTATGCTATCCCTGTATTTCTTGAAACTGTGACATTAATAAATAATCAATGATTCCATTTCTTCGTGATTCTTTTGCAGCCTGTGCACCAGGAATGATCTTCCGCTCCTGTTCCAGCACATGTCCTAAATACTGCAATTTCGAAGCCGACCCCACGTCCTGTAATAAAGGCTGCATTTCGGGCTGCTTCTGCCCAGATGGACTTCTCATTGAGAGCTTTGACTCCCCCAGATGCTTACATCCCTCACAGTGTCCCGGTGGTGAGTATTGTTTCACATTTTGCGCCTTCTTTCTTTTTCTTAAGTCAAATATAGGGTGAACCAAAAGTTTTGTCCTGATTATAAATTTTCATTACAAAGTAACCATTAATGCAGTGTTTCTCAAACTGTGAGGTACTTCCCCTAGAGGGCGGGTGATAACTCTACGAGGGCTGAACGAGCCTATTGAAAGGTCGGAAACAAAAGATTATTTCAAAAGAAAATTATTAATTTACTGAAAGCAAACAAAATACATTCTGACATAATAAAAAATAAAATTAATATTTACACTGATATAATACACTTATAAATGTATCATTACTGAACAATGTATTTTATAATTCATTTAACAAAATACTAACTTAAGAACAAATATAATAATTACCAGTTAATTCATAGGCTTGTCACATTTAAAATTATATACAAAAATTAACACTTGTCTTAATAATTCTCTCTCTCCCTTTAGATTTATAAATAATCCCTTCACTGCCAATTAAAAGTTACTGGATTCGCTCCCTAATGCCTCCATTTTCCACGTAAGGTGGGGGACTCTATGTATTGGGGGAGGAAAGGGGAATAAATGTGAACTAATAAATCCTTCGCCAAAGCCTTCTGAATAATTTTATGGATAGCAGTGCACAGAAGGGATCACACTTCGAAAAGACGTATATATACGTCAGGGGCATTTAACGTACCAGTTGAGTGAGACGTATGATTACGCCGTAGCACTTAAGAGATTAAAGTCGTATTGTAGCTTTAGCGTCAAAGTATAGTATTATTGAATTCAATACATTGTTATTTGTATGAAGGAGGGTGCGATGAAAATATATGATTGAATATTGGGTCGCAAATATTGAAAGTTTGAAAAGCACTCATTTAATAAAATAATGCAACTTTTCTTTCGATGGATAGGTTAGTTTTAGTAGTTTTTTATATGTATTTATATAGCACGAGTGCTCCTTCAAAGAGTGACTCGAAGAAACATTTGTAAGAGAGATACCAATTTTTGCCGGAATGGTGATTCAAGAAAAACCCCAGTGGCGTAACAGAGTATATTAAGGCCCCCTTGCAAAGTCAAACTTTGGGTTCCAAATCGGATCTTACGAAGTGTACGTACTTGGCATCAATCACGTTTTTGGACTCCTAAATTCCTGCCCTCCTCCGAGATACGGAGTTGCGGAGGGTACGTTACGCCACTGGAAAACATAATGTGTGCTAGTTCCATTAATGTTAAGCATAAATTTTGATGCTGTTATTCCTTCTATAAATAAGTAAAGCTTTTGGTGAAAAATCAACAAGACGATGCTATGAAATGTTTATAAAAACAGGCAACGTTAAGGATCTTCCTAGATGTGGCAGACCTGGTATGAATGATGTAATTATTGAACACGTGCGGCAATCGTTCCAAGGGAGTCCTAAATTAACTTGTGAAGCATCACGGGAACTTCAAACATCGCAAAAAAGTTCAGTAAACATTCTTCGTAAAAGGCTTAGGCCTTAGGCTTATAAAGTGCTGAACATGTTGAAGAACATTTTACGAGAACTGGAATACAACTTAAACATTCTCCAAACTACCATGGAAGGGCACACGTTTATATTTGTTGAGATAAATGGTTTTATAAAAAATTAATAAAACTAATCGCAATATAAGCGACAGACATTATATACCCTCATGTCTGAAATTAAGGTCACAAGCATGTTTTTCGTCATAATTTTAAATTTCCTCCAGAAAAACTGGTAGAATTCTATTTTATATATTTTGAATAACGGGCAGTACAATATCAACTTCAGTTTAGGAAAAGATGTTGTTAAGTGTTAGTTTTTGTAGAATTATTGGATTAAGACTGTTTATAGGCATATGAGATTTCTGCCTGCAGTGTTGTGAATATTGTATTAAAGCAACCAAGTTAGTCTGTTTTCTTGTTTGAGATAGAGATCCATTGGCAGGCTTGAAGGTTACCAGTATCAAGAGGAGGTGGCCCGAAAGTGCTGTAGAATCAATTCCAAACAGTGGTAATGCCACCAGAAAGGTCGGCAAAAGCCACCATAAAGCAATGACATACGCACAAGATCATCACTAGGCATTAAGCATACGACGATATATAAAAGGTCACCGGCAGATGGCGAAAAACCTAACATCTACAGCCATCTAGCAGAGATTGGCCTTTATGCCGGGCATTCAGTTTTGTGTGTTCTTTTGACTGCATAAAGCAGGAAAGACAGGAATATTGTGGAGCTAGAAAACATCAATCGTGGAATTCACAAGAACAGGGACGTGTTCTTTTCTGTGATGAGTCGAAATTTTCCAGACAAAGTTATTTTTCTCGAGTCTTCATCTGGAGATAAAGTGGAGCTCGTTTTCATCCCTCCTACGTTACAAAAATCGACAGATTCCGTGGTAAAATAATCCTTGTATTTGACTGTATAATGTAGGGCAGTCGTACTCCCCTGTACGTTTTCGATGCGAGTACTGTCAACTCACAGTTCAATGTGGATGAGATCCTGGAAGACTGTATGAGGATTTCTGGGCCCGGACCAATGGCCGGACTACATTTTTACAGACGAAAATGTGCGGTCACACAGAACTCACATTGCTGATCAATTTCATTAGGGAGGGGATTTTCGCCATATGGATTGGCCCTCGGGGTCTTCGAATCTAAACCCTATTGAATATATTTGGGATGGTTTAGAAAATGCCGTTTCTCAGGGTATCACTCCTCCCAAGGACCTTCTAGGAGTCATAAGTCGTGCTTTTAGAAGAATGGGCTTTGTTGCCACAAATATTTATTGACACCCCCATAAACAGTATGACATCCCGTTAGGAAGCATGTATACCGGTGAAAGGTGGTCACACTTAAAATTTAACAGATTTGTAACGAGTTAAATACTTTATCTCTGATTCCTCATTTCACACTTTTTGATTTATTCTGTATCTTATTTCAAAGCTGAAATCTTTTCTATATGGTTATGCTGCTATACTCTTTCTCACACTGTCATATATCTCTGTACCAAATTTCGAGGCAACACAGCAAATAGTTCATCAGAGATTTTGTGTTTGTGACCTTAATTTCGGACATGAGTAAAATTGTAACAGTTTGAAAACAATAAATATTTATAATTAGCAAGATTTTTGGTTCATCCTTGTCGGTTCTGCACATATAATCCAATTGCTTATTCTTGGAAATAGGGGCCGCTGGCATCTCTCTCGGAACTGGAGGAAGAGGAAGCGGTCTTCTAGGTGGACTGCTGGGCTGAAAAGAGTTGCCATTTAGAAAACTTTCACATTCTGATGGATTTATGCCTTGTAACGGAAGAAGAATTCTTAAGGTGAACTTGACAATCATTGAAAATAAATGTTAATATAAATTATGTTCACTAAAGGGAAATAGAACAAGTATTTAAGCATCATAAACTGTCTCAATCTTTTCTTATTTAAAGGATAAAATATAAAGGAAAATAATACTTTATATGATTGACTGATTGGGTTATGTGGGATAAGAGCAGCAAAAGGATATTATCCCCAATTCTTATGAATTTGTATATTTAAAATGAATATTTTATGAGCATGTATTAATTCAGAGCAATTATAATCTTATCTTCTATGTTTGTTTCAGAAAAAAAATATTTGTAAATGATTTATGTGAAAATAAAATATTTTTTTAAATAAGTTGATATTTCTTTTTACATAATAGTGAGAATTTCATTGAAGGTGATGCAACTGCTGATCACAAATGAGTTACTAAATAAGAACGAAAAAAAAAGTTGAATCCATTCACATTTATTCTCAAAAACGATAGTAAATTATATTTTCACACATGAACATAGTTAAATACTTTTTAGATTTTGACATGACTTATGTTAAAAATTTTAGAATTTAAAAGAATTTGTTCCTTATATTTTGGAAAAGCCATAAAAATGTTTTTAAATAAGTCTCATCAGAGATAGGGGATTGTCTGTTGCCTAAATAATAAAATTTTAAAAAATATCGTACTGAGCAATTTTTTATTCTTGTTTACTAAAGCTTTTTAATGTTTTACATTTGGTCGAAATTAATGAGATACTATTTTTTTACAATTGGGCTGCATTTTAGCAGCTTAGAATTTGCAGACACAACAAGTCCCCAAATGTGAAAGCCATTTTATGGTGGCATCATCTAGTGGTGACCTCGCTACCAAATTTGGACGCTTGGAGAAATTTTTAATTCAAGCTCTCGTCGGATGCTAAATATTGCCGTGATTTAATTTTTCCGAGAGTACCAGAGCCAAATTGATACTCAAGGGATCTTTTACATGCCACATAATCATATGGGCATGCATAGGATTTTCGCACCCAAAAAATCCATCGACTGCAATCGAGGTCGAACCCGCAAGCTTGGGCTTTCGAAGTAGGCACACTACCTCTAAGTCAGTGGAGCCAACAATTTAAAAGAATTAACTCCTTATATTTTGGAAAAACATAAAAAATGTTTTAAAATACATAGTACAATACAAAAATTCGGGGACTGCGGCCATTACTGATGACGAAAGCAAGTACCTAAAGTTAAACCACTTGAAATGGATGCTCCCAACTCTCCGTTACATGGCCAGGTTGTTTTAGTCCATGTCATGTGACCAAACCACACGCGCATTTGTTACCTTCCAAAACTACTTGTCTTCGATCCACGATGTAAGAAAGATGGCTTTTCTTGAACAGTTTTGAACATTAAATTCTGTCAGCGCACTAACGGAGACTTTGGAAATTCTAAGTAAGGTGAATCTACCATAGCGAGATCCAAGGTTTACGAATGACATCGGCGTTTTAAAGAAGGTCGATATTCCATCGAAGACGATGAACACGCTGGACGACCAACTTCACGGAAGGCGGAAAAAGTTGAGTTGGTGTTTGAATGTGTACGAAAAGATCGTCCCCAAACACTTGCACAAACCGCTGAGGCTACACACTTCTTAAAGACATCGTTTGAGGGAATCCATTCGTTGTAAATGGCCTCAGTGCTGGCAGAGAGACGGCTGGTATCTTCTGCATGACAAAGCACCAGAACATCGATCCCAAAAGGTAAAAGAGTTCCCCGCCAAAATTAGCACTGGCGTGTTTCCACATCTCCCTCCCTCCCCCAATCCCTATTCACCAGACTGAGTCCCATGGGACTTTTACCTGCTCCTATCAATCAAAAAACATTTATTGAGACGCCATTTTGTCTCATCAGATGAAGAGAAAGCAGGATCACAGGAGGCCCTTCAGGTGATTGCGAAAAATGACTTCCAACTGTGCTGGCAGAAGGGTATCGTCTGTCAAAGACCCTACTTTCAAGGTGGATGTACTTCTGTGCTGTAAACTATTCAGGGTAAAGCATTACTACATCGTGTCTCCGAACTTTTAGATCGTACTACATATGTCTCATCAGTGCCTAAATAATAAAAATTTCAAAAATATCATACTGAGCAATATTTTATTCTTGTTTTCTTAGGCATAAGATTTTTTCGTCGTAATGAATGAGATTCTATGACAGATCTATGCGCGATTTTCTAATTAATCCTCTTGGGAAATCTTTGAGCTATCAATTCGCGTTATTCACAACCAACCCTTCGGAAGAAGAAATCGTTATATTTAAATTAACTTACTATAAATAGGCGAGGTTTTCTCTCTTGAAGGTGAGAAGGATAGCAGATATACTCGAGCCAGGTGAGATTGCTACTGAAGGTATAATATTAGCATTATAGTAATTTGATTCTTATCAGAAGGAATCTTTAAGGTATCCAACTACGTTCGGAACCGTGATTTTGCAAAGCGCATAAATGGATAATTTTCATGATATTTAGTGGCACTTAGATTAGAATACATGTATACAATTGTTTTAAGGACATTTTGACAAAAAAAATTATTTAAATACAATATTTTGGCAAAAAATTAACTTAGAATAATTTTTTTTCAAAATGTTCTCCTTTTGTGAAAAATGCTCCTATTATAATAATATTTTGTCTGTATATAGTTCAAGCCTCTGTACAGAGGCTCAACTAGAATTTTTGAAATATATAACTTAGAAGTGGGTTTATCCATATTTTACGACAACAGAGGGGAGCCATTTTAAGAAAAAAAACGCTGACAGTTATTTTAATTGGTTGTAACTCTGAAAATAATGTGAATTATTCAGAAATCATAGTTGAGCCTCTGTACAAAGGTCTGAGCTATATACAGGCAAAATATTATTATAATAGAAGCATTTTTCAGAAAAGGAGAACATTTTGAAAAAAGATTATTCTAAGTTAATTTTTTGCCAAAATATTCAATTTAAATAAAAAATTTGTTAAAATGTCATTAAATCAATTTTACATGTATTCCAATCTGGACACTAAATATCTAAATTATCCATTTATGTGCTTTTTAAAAACACGGTTCCGAACGTAGTATACCTAAAAGTGACGATTGTTCACTAAGATTGATAAGATAGTGATTGATTAAATCCCGGGTAATAGGTTATATCAGCGATACTCAACCTGCGGCCCACCCGGTCATGGCCCATTGCTCTAGAAATTCACTTATTTAAGAAAAAATTATTAAAAATCTGGTGGGAAATTCATTGTGACAAGAAATCAAATATATCAATTTTGCTTTTTTGATGTCAATGTCGTACTGCTGCGAACTGATATTCTTTTTCTATTTTTAACGGTTAAGTTTAGTGATAACAGACAACAGTAGAGAAGTAGCGACAACTTTATCGGTGGAACTAATTTTTAACATTTCATACCTTGCAAGCGAAAAATATTCGAACGATTTCGAGGTTGACTTTTTTGGTAGTAAAAAAACAGGGAAACCAGTACTTTTTGAGGTCGCAAAAGGTGTTGTATTTTTAAAAATAAATAAACAAAAATTGTACAAACATTTTCCTCCAAGATCCCCGAGGTGAAAATGGGTTTAGTGAATATTTTTTGCAACAAAAAAACAGTTTTTTTGTCAGTGGTTATGTTACATCGGAACAAACATCCTATGACGTTTGTTATCTTATTGGGGATCTTTGAAATCTTTTTCCCGTTTAAAAAAATTGTGAAGGGGGTTTTTTTAAGTTCATTTAAATTTTTTGGGCAAAAAAAAAAAATAAAATTTTAAAAAAAACAAAACTGGGGTTATTACATTTTGATCATTTCCCCAAATTTTAAATTTCCCAAAAATTTTTCTTGGTCTTAAAAACATATCCCCCTCCCCGTTTAGCCTCATGTTGTGGCCCGGTGAAATATTTTTAACATATATATGCGTCCGGGGGAAAAAACTGACATATACTTGCGGTCCAGCGAAAAAAAAATTGGTGCCCGGGGTTTGATCCTTAAAATTTTGAAAAGGGGTCAAGTTTGATAGTTTTCCTAATCGTTCACCCCTTTTACTGTGGGTTCCCCCTTTCACAGTTTTTAGACATTCTTTTCCTTTTTAGTTTGGGAAAAATTTTTTTCTTAAGGGGTGTAAAAAAAGATTTTTGGGGTCATGCCGAGTGTTTCTTCCCTTCCCCCACACATCTAGATTCCCGCGAGAGAGGCGCAAGCCTATTACAATTCTACTGCACAAGACATAAACCAAGAAACAGAAAAAAAGAGGCCAAAGGGATGCAGGCATGAAATTATTTTATTTACAACGAAAAAGATACAATACGACATCGGTTTAACGTACTCTGTGCCGTTGGTGATGAGGAAATAAATTAATCAGGAGAAAAGACCATGTTGAAACTACCAGAGGAGGTGCTCTGCGTCCGTTTTCGTAGATCATGTAAGTAACTAGCTGCACTCCTTGTAATTGATGTACACGTATTCGTTGCTCTGGCACGCAGGCATTTGGCCTCCGAGGCGGATGCAGCGGCCAGGCTGGCGATGGGTCTGCAAAAAAAAAGCCAATATAACATTCTTTCTTGACATGAAATCTCTTATTGCAAATTTCCAGGGGCAGGGGGGAGGGAAAATGAAAAACAGGGGAAATTTCCGGTAAATTTATTTTAAAAGCATAAGGGAGAAAAAGAAAAAGAGAATTGTTTGGGGTCGACCTCATAATTTTAAACCACGATCAAATTATTAAACGGGGGAATCTCATTTAAAACTTTTTTCCCCCGCCAACAGGGACTTTCAACCCGACCATTGTTGATTAATCTCGCTACACGGGGTGTTTTGTGGTCCGGGGAAAAAAACTATTGGGTATTAGCGTAATTTAAAACTACGAGGGATGTTGCCAAATTATCATCGTATCGCTTTAGTTCCATGTTCATTGAAAGTAATCGACCGAATAATTTATTCGCCACAATTGCATTTTGTTTTCTCCACTTACATGTAATGCAAAACGAAATTCAAATTTTTTATGTCAAAGGTAAAAAAAACTTTGTATGGTGTTTCTAGCTTTTATATATATAGGTCAACAAAACCATAAGGAGGATTAAGTGAGCAGCTTCTGAAGGTCAAAAAGACTGGAGCCCCTTGGCTAAAGTCCAAGGGTAGACGTTCGTCTTTGCTCCTTGCCTGTAGGCTTTAGCTGAGTATAATGGAACGGCCTTCACACCTAGGTGACCCTTCCAGGAGATTACTCTCCCTACATACTTAGCCCATTCCACCCAGGTATACCCCCTCGCCGGCAATGAGCCCACTTTGAGGCGACTTGAGGGGAATGGCATGCAGAAACTGTGGCCTGGCTGTCTGCTGGAAATCAAATGTGGCCGTGTCTCCCATATTGATCTGGGTTGACTAACAAGTGGCCACTTGAAATACCTTTCCTTTGAAAGTGGTGTGACGGGTCTTTACGCGACTTTCAACAACTAATCCTCTTGAGGAATCTTTGGGCGAGCATTCGCGTTTATTTCACAGCTATCCCTCTCAAGAAGAAACCCTGAAATACAAATTAGTTAGTGTATATAAAGTTAGAGTTTAATAATCGTAGAGCAGAAGTAGCGGAGCATCTGAATGCAGTGTTATTATGATAAATTAGAATTATGCATCTTGACTAAAGGACGGATTTTGGTTACGGGACTAAATTAGTGAATCCAGAATTATTAGGGTACGATTGATTAAAGCTTAACTAAGCTGATTTCGTGCGCTTAATCACGTAAGGTTGTTGCTTTCCTTATTTTACTCCTAGGGTTCCCTTTTTTAGATTACTTGTTCTGGAATATTATAAGTGACAATAATAAATTAGATTTATCATGAATAGTCTTGGTCATTCATCATTACCTCCAACAGCTTTAGGTAGACAAGATGATGAGGAAGCGACTTAAGGGTAAGATTTTTTCAGTGGCAGAAAAATATCCTCCCTTGTAAGGAATACTGCGATCATCCAGCTTCATCTGACTTTCTAAGGGGAGGTTAACATCCGATCCCTTTATTATCATAGATTGTTCGGGAGTCAGCAACCTCCTGGAGCTGATCTGACATATGTCAGATCTTTCAAGAATAAGAAACAACAACATACACATATAGGTTATAATAACACCCATTTGAGTGCTCTTCTTTGTAGAAGTCATTGAAATTACTCACCACCTGGATTTCGTACGTGGCATTGAGCCTGCTGAATGGGCTGTGACAGCATATAACGTGCAACATCTCCCTGGTCGTAGTTGCGCTGAGCCTCCTCGATGGACGACTGGAGAAGGGACATAGGATCCTCGGCCACCGCTACCTTCTTCCTCGCGGTTCTAAAAACAGAATAAACTGTTATCAAGGGGTCTCAGGGGTGTTAACTTTGTCTCGAGGGGTGAAAATATAAACAATTTTCAAACAGGTATGATTCCTTTAAATTTAAATTGAAATCCTTCGAATCCTTTACACATTATTTACAAAGAATTATGGCTTCGAAAAAGCACAAAATGTTTGAAATATAATGATAATTTTAAAAATTATAAGCATATGAATATATGTGTAATACATATTAAATAATTTTTGCGTTGCGCACGCTATTTTCTAAAATAGTGGTCTCTGATGTATAAAACTTTATAGAATTATAAAACGTATCATACTCTTTAAGCCCTACATCATTTAAGAATAATATATCTTTTGTATTTCAAAATATTTAAAAAGTATTGAAATTTTTCTTAAAAAATTTGAAAATGTATTTTTTTTTATTTTTAAAAAAATATAATTTAATATTCTACCGATATAAAAATTACTACAGTGTAATAAAGATACACACATTTAACTTTTTAAATCAACTTATAGCTAGTAATTACAGCAACTATTTTAGAAAATAGCATGCGCAACGTAAAACTTAATTAATATTTCTTATAGAAATGGTTCTTATTTTCATATGCTTATAATTTTTAAAATTATGATTATATTTTAAACATTTTATACTTTTCTGTGTGAAGCCTCATTCCTTGATAAATAATGTGTAAGAGATTCGAATTATTTAATTTTAATTTCAAAGAGTTATATATATTTGAATATTGCTTATATTTTCAGCCCTCTAGAGAAAGTTAACACCCACACAAAACATTGCGTGTTGCAGAAAACTTCCACGACAATAGAGAAACGCGAATTGTAATGATTAAATGCTGATTTGCAGAATTAACTGGATACTGATCTTATATATAAAACTGTACTTCTTTCAAGTATAAGCAATTCCTATTGGTTTCTTTATTTCCAAAAGGGCAGCGGATTGGTACGTAACATTTCAGACCTAGTACATTCCCCGGGAGCTGGTATCACCTTTTAGTGTGCACTGTATTGGTCGAATACTATTTGCCGCAATGTAATTTTGACGCCCCCCCTAGACGGAGGTACCTGAACTCTGAAGACGCGAAATGGTAATAGGAATGCAATTTTGCCGAGAGCACTCAAGCCAAACAGGCACTCTAGAGATCTTTAACATGTCACATAATCATACGACATGGACGCAGTCATTTGCTGCATCATGAAAATCTACCGACTAGAGCTGGTTCGAACCCGCAAAATGGGCGAGCAAGGTCAGAGACAAACCAACTACGCCACCCAACAGGTCAGTTCCGATGATTCTTCCATTGCTTACATCCTAATGATCACTGACCTACAATTAATTTTGTAAGCTATACACAACCCCTTAAAACTCCACGATGTCGGATAAGTAAGATTTCACTTTGGATATTACCTGACATGATGAATTTTACTCTATGAAAATTATGGTATATATTAAAATTCCTATATTTTTCCGAACGATATCATATGCTTCATATTGTTCATAAAATTAATTTATAATATTACGTTCTTAGATCTAGGTTGCATTATGAATGCAATAAAAAAGAAAGCAAAATTTTTATCTAAAGTTTTTTCTCTACTATTTTATAAGTATTCTGTAAACATTGCGCTTCGGGATTTCGAACAATTGCCTAATTAGATATCTCAGGACCTCTGGGGGGGATCCTAGGAGGGCACACTTCTTGGCGACAAAAAGTTGGCGATGACGTTTACAATATGGCAACCTGCCAAATTGTCCAGTTTTAGTCTAAGTAAAATGGTAACCCCAAAACCGGTCGAGCACAAAATCACCCCATTTCGAACAGTGGCTATTTCCATCCCTGACCTTGCTTGCTTCTGCAATGGGACGACCACTGTTTTCATTTTACCACGTCTTTCTGTTTTGAAGCTCGACGAATGGATATTTGACCTTTTGAATGAAAGTGATAAGAAAGAAATGATTGCTTTATGAATGAGTGAACGATTAAAAATATTTCAGTACGGTTGTCCGAAAAATGAAAATACTTTGTTTCAGAGAAATAGAGATCGTTATTTAATCAGCCTAAGGCATTCACATCGGATTCCCCACTGTTGCAATTTAGAAGCGACGATTTTTCAGTTTTTCTTGTAGAAGCAGTTTTAGAAATGGCGTTTTCTTCGTAAAAACATGACGAATGGATTTTCTTCTGAATAAAAGGTAAGAAAGTAATGATTGTTTTTTGTATGAATGAAGGACTGATAGAATCTTGATATGGATGTCCGAAATTTGGAAAGAATTTGCATTTAATTTCTTATTTTTGATTTGATGTTTCCTTTGTTGTTCATTTTAGAAACCACATTTTTTCGACGTTTTTCGTCTCTTGACGCCGTTTTGAAAACCACGTTTTTCTCTCTTGTTTGTGTCTCTGACGCCATTTTGAAAAACGTGGTTTCTTCCTTGGCGCCATTTGGCTATAAATTTTTGTCGCCACTTTTGTCGCTGTCCTAGGATTTTACCGGGACCTCGCTCCGCATCTACGAATGGGATAGTGTCAATAAGATCAATTGACTTGTTGTCCCAAGCAGTAGGTGTGTGTGTGATTATTACTTTATGTCCTACGTGAAATAGGCTCATACCTGGAGGACAGCTGGTCGGTCCTCGTTGTTGACGTTCTCCGGAAATAGGAAGCTCCTCATGGCTTCCGGGACTGTGGCCCCGGCTACAACGCATAGTAGGAGGAGAGAAAACATAGTCTGCATGACGCCAACTGAAAGAGAGAAGAAATACTTTAACATCATTGCCTTATTTCTTATCGATTTAAATGAATAAATCAAATTGACAAATGCTTTGGGGCAGGGTGGGGGGCACACTTTTCCAATGTAGGAGCTACTTCTAACGTTTTTAAGCTGTTGCGGTCCACCCAGTGGCGTGAGTGAGTGAGTGAATATTAACATCGCACTGTTCAGCTACACGAGGGCTTTTGGCGACGGACCTCGTCATTTTGAACCATGGTCAAGTTACAACGACGACACCTGACCTGGCAACCTTCTTTCCTTCCACATCACATTAATGGGAGGACGTTTGAGTATCGACCGATTTTTCATGCATCATTACCCTACACGGTGTGTGTTCAGCTGTACTAGGCTGGAACTCATGACACTCAGACACGAGCCCATTATCTTAGGCTCTCACAGCCCCCACACAAGTGGACCACTAGAATAACTTATAAACAAAAAATGGGTCTTGTGTATAAATAACTGTGCTTTAAAATTCTTGAAATTCATTTTATTTAGTTTTCAGTGAGTGAGTGAGTGAATATTAACGTCGCACTGTTTAGATACACGAGAGCTTTTGGTGACGGACCTCCTCATTTTGAGCCATGGTCAAGTGGCGAGGACAACACCTGAGATGGCACCCTTCTCCTAACTACCACACCAACAGGAGGACGTTTGAGCTCTCGACAGATTTAACGTGCATCTCTCCCCTACACGGTGGGTCCTTAGGGGAGAACTCGTGACAAGCCAGCCACGATCCGATACCTTGACCACTAGACTACCGTGGCTCCACCCAGTGGCGTAGGTGTGGCCATTCTGTATTAAATTTGTATATTTTCTTTCTTAACACTTGTTTTCGACGTTGTACACCTCTTTTAAGCTTTGACAGATTAGTACTAGACTAATCTGTCATAGTACTAATGTCATAGATTAGTACTAGATAGATTAGTATTAGATATTACTGTCATAAATTAGTACTAGATAGATTAGTATTAGATATTACTGTCATAGATTAGTACTAGATAGATTAGTATTAGATATTACTGTCATAGATTAGAACTAGATAGTACTGTTATCGATTAGTACTAGATAGATACTCCATAGATTAGCACTAGACTAATCTGTCATAGTACTAATCTATGGAGCCTAAATGTATTCAAGGCAGCGAGCAGATAACATGCGTGAACCTATGAATCTAGAACCAACGTAGGTACTTAATTTGTTCTCTGCCAAGTTCCGTGCCATCGCGGGACACACATCAACACGAGAACCCAATCCCAGAAAGCGCGGAAGTAGAATGATCTCAATAGCCAATCCCGTGCTATCGAGGGAAGCGTTAAGTTTATCTCCCCTTAAGTCATCTAGTAGAGAAAGTTTCATTAATACGGCTGGCATCGCAGGGATTGCTTTTTTTTCTCGCTACAGCGGCAGTGGATGTGCTGAGATTCCTTGTGCGCTTCCAATAAAGATGCATATGTCGTTAACACATATATCGAATCATTTGCTTAAGGGAGCACAGTTGCTTTGATTGTGAAAAGCAGATCCTCCAATCTAGCTGGCGTCGGTGCTCCATAAATATGTTTCTTTAAGTATGCGCATCTTAGGTTTTAGAAAAGGAGGTCACGCAAAATGACTTGGCTGTCCAGCAGCCGATCGCAATTGACTTAATATCCATCCCTGCTTAAGGGTATGTAGTTGCCCCATGTTTAAAATCGTGAATTTTGTGTTCGACGATGTTCAAATGCTCGACGATTGCCGATTTAATTCTTAATTCCTTCCATAGCAGTGCCACATCCTAATTGACTATCAAACCTGGTAATTAATATAATATATTTTACAAGTAAGGAAGTTATAAGTATATAAGTTGGAGAAGACATGCCTGCTCAAATGTTGTCCTCATCCCTTGACAGAACTTATAGGCCTGTTGCAGAACTAAAAGCCCTTTTTTTACTGTAGTGGCACTGATATTTTCTTTCTTTCTCTGATTTGCGCGTAGTTATAATTCTTTGGTGATATTATTTAGTACAAGTACTTTAAAAAAAAAAGGATGCAGTTTGAATATATGGCAGCGTTTCTCAAACTGTGGGACTCACCCTCCTAAGAGAGTGGGTTAATCCTACGAGAGGGGAGCAAGCCTATTGAAGAGTCGAAAATAAAAGATTTAAAAAATTACAAATTTACTGAAAGGCAGCAAAACAAAATGCATTCTGACATAATAAAAAAGTAAAATACATATCCACGCTGATACTTATAGATGAGTCAGTACTGCACAATATATTTGATAATTAGTCTCTCAATCAGGGGTGTAGCTACCACCGTATCAATCATACGGAGCCCCCAAGTTATAGAGGCCCCAACAAGTGTAATTACAGTCCCACTAACAGGACTTCCCTATCTAAAAAAGGGCCCCGAAGTAATTTTATACAGGGCCCTTCAGCACTAGATACGCCAGTGCTCTCAACACTAAGTTAAGTACATGTTTAATAATTACTAGTGACTCCCACATTGGCCTGTCATATACAAAATTTAATACTTATCTAGATAATTCATACGGTTTATGATTAAAATGGAATTGTAGAATTAACGTCAAAGTACATTGTTATTGCATCCAATGCTTAGTTATTGTATGATGGGGGACGCGATGAAAAATATGATAGGAAATTGGGTCCCAAATATTGAAAGTTTGAGAAGCACTGCTCTGTATGGTAATGAAATACTTTTCATTCGGCATTTTCTTTGCAATGAAGACAGGAATTTTTCTTTAGATGATGGCAGGAATTTAAGATTTTTAAATTTGTGTCTTACTGTAAGTAATGCTTTTAAATTCAGGCCGGTGATTATTGAAATTATATAGATAACTCAAACAACAACAAAAAACTTCTGGAAAGATGAATTAAATTTGGATACAGATTAATAACTGTCTGCTCATTACTTGCATTATTCTTCAAAGGAACACACGAGCACAAACTTCTTCACATACACAAGTGAAGCCCTCAAGTGTTTGAAAAAGTACAAGCATAAAAAATGTTTTTAAGATGTAGGAAATATTCTTAATAGCATGCAGAGTGTACTTACGGAAAGCATACATTTTAAAAGAATTTTTGTGTTCCAAAAATGTAAAATAAAATATCGAGTAAAAACTTTAAAATTAAAATTAAATTGTTCTATTTTCTCATTCTATTAAAAACTGTGTTTAATTATACGCAATAAAAAACCATGCCTTAATTTGTACCATTTTGTTAAAAAAAAAGACCATTTCAAGGGTTAAAAAACATTGAATTATCTAGTTTTTATTGATACATAAAAAATAAAAATAGAAACAGCTATTTTTGTAGTCAATTTCTTAAAATGACAATCAGATCCTCAAAATTGTGAGCGCCAGATTATAAGTAATAAATAATATTTTAAGTCAAAAACTATACATAAGCTTATGGGATGCATTTTCGAATGTAAAAGAGATCGTAAGAGCGTGAATCTACGTTTGTGCTTCATCAGCGCTTTTAAAAGTTACTTCCTTTGACACATGGGAAATCGTCTACAGATTTTAAAATAACTCTCCAAAACATCAGAGCAAAATAGAGCTGTTTAAAAAGGAACAAAGAAATAAAAAAAATTCATAAAATAACCTTAGAAAATGGCTCACCGAGTCATTTTTAATTCATTTATGATATTTGTGATTTTAGATTTAATATTTCAACTGTTAATTAAATTCCTGATGAAATTTGTGTTCTCATCCAATGTGTTATAAAATAAAACTAATATTTAACATATATCTATAATCATGTTAATTCAAAAAATTAAGTCATACAACACTGGACCGATTTTTCAGGAATTATATAGTTATTTAAGCAAAAAAAATATTTTAATTCGTATGTTGAATGCAGATGAAACCGAAATTACAATAAATGCTGCAAAATACCGCACATAGTAACTGTAAAACTTCATTACTTTTAATTTCGTACTTGGAAGAATAATCTTGATTGAAATTATTTTTTCCTAACTTTCACATTATTGATATACTACCCTTTCAAATCTTCAGTCTGTCAACAAATGGTTATCAAGCCTACTTGGAGCTAAACACAGGGAGTTTCGCGTCAGACTGACCACCCGATAGGAACATCCGCTCACGTACCTCAGTGCCAAGTCACGAAAACTTATTAGGCACAATACGCCTTGGCCCTCATGGGCTGTTAAGTCATTGTGTTTAATTTATAAAAAAGTAATTAGTACTTGTGTTTTTTAAGAGATGTAATTTGTCTATGGTATTTATATAAATACTTCTCCTCCGGGGTTTTCTTTGAGGTGAAGATGGAGAGATTTTTCATTGAATGCAGGAATTAGATTCGTGAAAATATTCGATAAGGAACAGGGATTGGTAAGGAAATATGTAGTTTGTTGCTCGAGAAGAAATGAAAATCGAAAGATAATCTAAAAAAGCCGATCTTATGCCCATCGCAATGTAAGATTGAGTTTTGCACAACATGCTTCAAATTGTTGTGCATCAATCTTCAACCGTTTGAAAAAGATGAACCAATTTTTTTTTTTGAAAGTATGAGAGAGAAATTCTTTTAAGATATTTGAAACATTCTTCATACCATGCAGAGTGTACTTATGAAAAGCAAACATTTAGAGTTTTTTGTGTGTTCCACACAATTATAAAATAACTTTAAAATCTAAAATGAAAATAAAATTCTATTTTCACATTCTGTTAAGTATTACGCTTAGTTATATGCAATTAAAAATGTGTCTTTTTTGGAACATTCTGGGCAAAAAAATGTACCGCTTAAGGGGTTAACGACTCTTTTTTATTGTTTATTTTATCACTCATAATGCTTCTTATTTAAGCTAAATCTATCGACTACTTTATACTTCAACTTAAAGGGAAACTTATGCATTTAAGAGTGAATTTCATAATTTTAGACAAAAAATTGTTTCATCTTATGAAATAGAATGCCATTGACCTTATTGTTAGATGATAATTATTCTCTTTTAAAAATTCGAATACGTGTGTGTAAAAATTACAGCAACCAAAGGTACAAAGACGTAAAATCTACGGCTGAAGTGCAGAAATCATTTAATTTGCACATTAACTAGGGTGATCCATTATATATACAAACTACAGAAAATTATTTAATTTCTCAAACTATCTAGGTAGTTAGCGAGTAACCTAAGCAAGTTGTACATTATCTACTAGGCATTCATTAATCTGCATATCACCTACTAGGCACTCGTTAATCTGCTCATTAACTACTCGGCACTTGTTAATCTACACATCAACTACTAGACACTAGTTAATCTGCAAGTCAACTACTAGGCACGTGTTAATCTACACATCAACTACTAAGCACTCATTAGAATGAAATTAAGATCGTTGATGAAACAAAACAATGTGTTTGTACGCTTAAATTTAATGCGGTTTATTTATTTTTGATATCTTAAGAATCAAGAGAGAGAGTTAAGCAATCGAACAATCAACACATTAATTGATAGATTCAATCATTTGAAAAACTGCACTACAGAGAATCACATGGTTTAAAATATTATTGCAACTAAAAAAAATTGACGCAATGTTATTTGTTTATTTTTCGATATTTAAAGAATTAGTTGACAAAAACCGCTAAATTAGCAGTTAGAATTAGCAAACTGTAAATTAGTTGATCGAATCAGTCATCAATCAATTGAAAAACCATAATACAAAGAATCGAACGGCTTAACATATGATTACAATTAAGGAAATGAATTTGCGAAACATATGACAAAATTATGCTTACTCATGCTAAAGATAGGTTGTGATTGCTATATCAGCATGTGTGCAGCTATATTTTGTAATATTGGAACTTTTAATATTTAATTTGTTTGCAGAAGATAATGGTCGTCGTCTCTAAATTTTTAATGAATTAATTCACGGAATCGAATACACATAAAGTCTCTGCCACTCTGTTTCTAAATGCTTAGAACAAATTATTCTGAGATAAATCAATCAAAATTCAACAAAAAGGAAATGAAAGAAACAAATTTTTCAACTTTAAGAGGACACAGTACGATTCAATTGACAAAAATCGGTCGAAAAATCAAATCTAATTTTTTTAACCTAAATTATTCTTTATATACTTTTCTATAACCTCACAAAATTTGAAAGCTCTAACCTTAAAAAACGCAAATTATGCTAGCTTTTATGTTCGTTTTTATTCACATCCCTATGGGGCACACAAATCCAAACTTTAAAAAAACTTTCTTATCTCAGAAAAATAAAATAACTAGTTTATCCTCATTTAAAATGCTAAGGTTTTTTTTCTATCATGCCTAATGCTTTGAATGTTTGGTTGTATTTTTGCTTATTGCTAATAGTACATGTAACAAAAGTTGGTATGCATTTTTTCGAAGCAATCCTTTTTTTTAAATAATTGAACTCAGAATTTATGCATTTTTTAAGGAATTTTCAATAAGCATTCATAAAAAGAAGTATTGTACGAATACCAATCATTTATCCAAAAACCTACTCAACTTTTGATCTACAATTTAGTTTGAATTATTCGTAACATCATAATTGAGATGTATGTAAATTTTTGTAGGAGGAGTAGCATTTTAAAATCACTTCCCAAGTTTTGTTGTTTCCTTAAAAAATCAAATCGTTAGCTTTTTATGAAATTTTGAGCACTAATTCTGCTTTACATAGTATACACACATAAGAGGCAACCAAAAAAATTTTGAACATCCTTAAATTAAACATTTTTGCGTAAATCGTATCATGTTCCTGATACGGAAACCTAGTTAAAATCACTTAATCTGCAGCTTAGATAGGGAATCTGCGCATTATAACGGCTATCGATCTTTAACGGCATATAATACATATTTTGTTAGAATCCAAATCCTGAGAGGAAAAAAGGAATGGAAACTCACCTTTGCAAGCAAGAGGCGGCTCTAATGTATTTGCTTCAGTGGCCAGAATTCCCACTGCTCACTTTTCCCGACTGTATTTATTTATCAGCTGTCTAGAGTATGAAAATGTTTACCGAAATATAAATACTTTGACGATAAAGTGTTTTTAAACTTTGGTTTAGCTGTAAATTGAAAAATACATTCTTCGAAAACTTTGAAAGTCACGGGAATGAAAATTGCACAACTGCGCAAGCGCTTTATATTTATCATTCACGATAAAAATCTTTCGTCTATAACTTGCAATGGGATCTTTTTGCAGCCGGAAGGAAATGTATAGCTTAGAACAAAAGAATACAAAACAAGCATATGGCAAACATATATTAATTATTCAGTGCTGTATTTCTTAAGAAAATAATAATACTGTAAAAAATAAATATGTCTTAAGAAAAACATCATTGTGCAGTGAAATTTTAGTTTCGAAGAAAGATCGTAAATGTTCCCGCCAAAAGGTTTCGAACATTGGCTGCCTTCAAAAATCGTTTACTTAATATGAAACTGAAAAATAAATGAAGGAAATAAAACTCTTTCTGTGGACCTTACAGGTGACAGTGCATTCCAATATATTTCATAAAGAAAAAGTTTATTATTACAATACTTGAAATATGCATATATTTTTCTTATTTATTTAGTTATATATATGGTGTTCAATCCTCATTGATACGAAAAGTTATCTGTACAGTTTCTGTGCAAAATTCGAATATTTTTAACAAGGGATATTGTGCATTGAATGATATAAAGAATTGCGCCAATAGGATAAAGTAAAACAACACTTTATACTGTATACAAAAAAATTTCGACTTTAGAAAATTATAATTCTTTCAACTTCCTTTCAATTCTTTTTTAATTGGAACAATACGAGTACTTAAATCTTTCTAATTTATTTAATTTTTGCAAAGATAATATTTCGACTTTTTTTTCAATAGTTTAGCAAGGAAATCAGATGAAAGCGTTTAGTTCGTTTCGATGATATAATTCGCATGAATTAAGGAGAAAAAAATGTATTAAAATTCTAAATTTCGGTAATCAATGCCTGAGCATTCTCCAACAATCAGTAGAGGGAGCAAATGTCAGAATGTCACTTTTCATACTCTATGGTGCACATAAGTGTACACTTAGGGTGTGATTATGTTATAAACAAGTAATATTTTTAAAAAATAAGTCAATTCCTACTTATATTGGTCAACAAAGAAAAAATTTATTTTAGTTGATTTTTATTAAATATTATGATATAAATATGTATATGCATAGGACAGAATTACAAATAAAAATAGAAAGCGATTTTCCTTGCAATTTTCCTTTCTATGTAGGGTGTTGGACTATTATTTTGTTTGTTATATTTATTCATTATTTAAATTTAATTATTCAAATAAAATAGTATAGTAAAGAGAAACCTTATTCTCAGAAAGTAGACCGTCTCAAAATGGATTCGAACTCACGACATTTGCATTAGGAGTCCAACGCGCTATCCCTTGCGCTACAAGGACACAACGAGCAATTTTCCTTTTTATATAGGGTGTTGGATTATTTTTTTGCTTGTTTCTTTTTATTTATTAATTAAATTTAATTAATGAATTAATATTTGAAAAAGACTGTAATAACATCAAGTGTCATCTACTACAAGTTTTAAAAAATGTATTTGAATTTGAGTGGATGAATAAAAAGTATTTTATATACGATTGAAAATTTGAACAAGATATTTTTAAATAAATATGTATAGGGATATTGTGAACTAGTAGTAGGAATTGAAAAACGCTTCCAATGTTTATTTTTAATTTATATGTATCGTTCTTCCATCTGTATTTATTTATTTCTTCAAATGAGATGGATATTTGATATTATGGTTTAGAGAAGGAGTCAGAAACTTGATATCTACGACATGTTAAACGCCAAACCAATGTACCAATATGATTCCCTCTGAGTTTTCTCTCATTTTAAATTATTTCTCTTTTAAAATTATCTTTAGCTGATGCCTTCTGCAAAAAACTGATAAAAACACTAGTTATAGAATAAGTGCTTTTATATATTTATTTATTTTTTTTATTTTGGAAATGGTATAGAGAATAACATGTTCAAATGAAATTCGAAAAGAAAAAAATTCTGACAACTATTCTTCCGTTGCTAAGTTTTTATGATGTCTAGAAGCCTTAACAACTTGCGGGAATTAGATGATGATTTTCGAAACAATTTTCGAAATATTAATAACATTTCACAAAACATTTTCTTCGTCCTTCTCAGTAAAGATATCACAAGTCAAAAATACTCCAATATATTTTTAACTTCTCTGTGTGGCTTTCTTAAGCACTCGTTCACAAATTTTGCAACTAAATAATGAACGGTGGAAATAATTGATTCTTTTTCGGGCCTTTTTTGTTTGGGGAAAAGGGAATTTTAATTGAATCAAGTTTTTTGTTCCTATTAAATAATAGTAAGTTACTTCAATGATATTCATGATAAATTTAAACTGATAGCTCTGAGCATAAATAGTAGACATGTATATTTAATTTAATCATTTTTCATTTCATTATATTTTTCGCGTCAGTTATTAAGAAAAATGTTAGACCCTCATAGGATTTTCTTAATTTATTTAGTGCAACTGTAAACTTTTTGAACTCTATCACATGATGAAATCATCCTACGTTATAATTCAAACCCTTGAATATCTTAAAGAATTGACAGGTGGAAGAGGAATATTTAATTTCCATCTATCTTAATAATATCAAATATATGTGCGTTTATTAAGCAAATTTTAAAAGTTATTGCCTCTGATTATAAATGAATTATCTAGGCTTTTCGAACGGAACTTCAAATGTACCCTTTTTTTTACAGCTAACGTTGAGAAAACCATTAGAAATATATATGTACATTTCCATACTTTACGGTTTATAGAGTCATTGAAAACACCTAAAATATAATCTCTGTTTGTTACCAAAGATTATTAAAAAGCTATCTATACTTTGAAGGATATTTTTAAATTGATAAGAATTGTAAAAGAAATGAAATCAAGATGTTAAAAAAATAAGGCGCTGCAAAAATCAATGGAATAAAATTTCAAGAAAACTGTACTCCTTCGATATATTTTGCGCGTTAATGCATGCTAATTGAATTGAGCTCCTAACACTTACAAAAATCTTAAAATTTTACTTCAGTTCGAATAAAGGATAACTATAGCATGAGTACTGAAATAATAAATACATTAAGACTATACGTATGGAATTCTGATTTACCGTAAAATCCGGTGCACACGCACTTTTAACACAAAAATTAAGATCGAAATTTACGGTTCGCGTTATACGCCGGGTATAAAAATGATAGCTTAAAAAAAGAAAAAAGAGATAGGCATAAAAATTTTCTTCTAATAACCCTTAAAAATACTGTTTATTTAAAGGAATGGTTTCTTCTTTTTGAACTTAAAAGGTTGTAGTTCTAGATGTATACCAAATTTTTCAAATGCTTAAGATAATACTCCAATAAATGACTGCGAAACATAATAGAATTACACATGTACATTTCAGATTTCTTAGTTAAAATGGCGGTTCTCGCTATACCCTGATTTTATTGTAAATGTAATAGAGAAACGAAAATTTTTAATGGTAAATAAATGAAGACACTTTTTAAAACATGAACTGGCTTGCCACTAGATCATTTTAGTGGAGCAATATTTTAGGAAGCAGCATTTGCATTGTAAGAACCAAGCAATAAATCAAATCGGAAGATGAAGCGCACTCTAAGTAAAGCGAGAGAATCTCGAGACTTACCAAAGAAACAGTTGACTGCGCTGTGGCTGGAAATGTTGGATCTGTCCTGGAACGGACCCTTGGAACCTTTTATACCAGAAGAGAGCCTTGCGTATCATGACTGCTAATTTCCGGTGCTGAAGCCCCCTAAGAACCAGCGTAGTTTTCACGAAGTGGGTGGAAATTGCGCAACAAACTGTGGAAGAAATCCTTCAAGACCGAAATTGAGATCTGTTTTTCCAACATTTCCTTTTCCTGTTACCGTTTAGAACATTTTAAGGACAAAGTTACAGTGTCGTACGAAACTACAATGTAACGTAACTGAGCAAAATACATTTGATTTTTATTCTAGGCCCAAAGTTGAAATTAGCAATTTTCTAGCAAAATTGTAACTAATCTCATATAATCTTATTCAAAACAAGTAATATAAAAAAAATTAAGTCAATTCCTACTTTGATCAACAAAGGTAAATTTTATTTTTTAGCTACTTTTTATTAAATAGTTACAATTAATATAAATATGTATATACATATGACAGGATCATATGTATTTTATTAAATCATATTTATCATATTAATTTTTATTAATTATCATTAAAGTATCGTATTGTCATCCAAAATTATCGTGTGTATAAAATTTCAGTTCAACTGAATGCTTTAAAACGTGAGAAAAAAAAACCCTTTTCAAGTTTTGACATGAGTCGCCAAAAAGATGAAACCAACGTGGATGTGTATCTGTAATTCTTTAAATAATTAGTTTCAGTCAATTCATTTTAATTAATTATAATTAAATTACCGTATTTTTACCCAAAACAATAGTGTATGGAAAATTTCAGCTCAAATGAGCGCTTTAAAATATGAAAAAAAAAACTTTTCAAGTTTTGACAAAGTCAGCTGTATTTGTAATTCTTTAAATAATTAGTTTTAATCAATTAATTTTTATTAATTAATTAAATTATTGTATTGCCATCCCACTTAATCATGTATATAAAATTTCAGCTCCATTGAGTGCTTTAAAATGTATTTTATTAACGATTGAAAACTCCACGAAGATAAATAAATAAATAAATATAGAGAGAGTGTGAGCTAATAGTAGGAATTGAAAAAAATAATAATATTATATGATTTTTTAATGTATTAGTGTCTTTGATTTTGATAGGATTCAAACATAAAATTAAAATTAATCAAAGCTCAAAAGAGAAATTTAAAGGCTTAAACTTCTTAAAATTGTACTAATAATTTAAAAACTAAAAGTGATAGCAAAATAAAAATTATCACTGTATTTCCAGATATGAAACTGTGTTTATCTCATAATTGTATTCGAATAAATAATTCTCGTAAACAACGACTACATATTTTCAAAATGTTTTCATCAAACTTCGGATTTTTTTGCAGTTGTTTTCTTATTTGTAAGAATAGGCAAAATATTATACTCATTTTAGAAATAAGTATTAAAAAATTTCATAAATTTTTTTTTAAATTACGCCCGCCAGCGTCTTCGGACATAAGGGGTCTTGCAATCCAATATAAAGCAGATGTCACACTCTACCAGGAAGAAGAACTCCACAGTTGTCTTGCGAGAGAACATGAAGTAGAGCGGGCAATCGGATAGCCACTGACACGGATTTACAGAGAGGGTAGAGCGGTGAATCAGACAGGCCAATCTTGAGCAGATGGACTTGCAGGTAATCATGTCCGGTGATGATTCTGAAACATGCCACGCCCTCCACCCTAGGTAGGGCAGAAAGCTGAGCACGTCTTTGGCCATCGAGCAGACGAGACCAAGATTTGCCAACAGCCAGGTATGTAAGAGAGGAAATTTCTGTCGCAATTTGTCCTGAGAAGTCGCTTGGCGTTTCGAAAAGGCATCGAAAGGCAAGGTGGATGCAGCGTCGAAGCCTCTTTGGCCAACTTGCCGGCTTGTTCATTTCCATGAATGCCGCAATGAGATGAGATCCATTGGAGAACGACCTGTCTTTCGGTGCAAAGAAATGAGTTGATAAGTTGTTTGCACTAGAACAAGTTTTGATGAGAATAGATTGTAGCCAGATACGGTCTTAATTGCGGCTTGATAATCTATGAATATTACAATATTTCGGTCAAGAGTATCACTATTCGCTCTAGAAGCCATAAATATTGCTTAAATTTCACCATCAGAATTGTCTGATCAATCTGACCACTCTTCTTTAAGATTAACCCTCTAAGCGGTCTGCACATAAAGTCTTGCCATTCTGGAGATGCTTCAAAAATGCATCGCACATATTTTTTTGCTTTCAGGTGGGGTTCTAAAAAGCGGTTGAGCCGTATTTTTAAGATTGCGGCTCGGCGCTTTTGGGAATCTTGCTTGAAGGCAGAAAAGCATCTCTGGAATGGCGGAATTTTACGTGCAGACCGCTTGGAGGGTTAAAAGAGTTGGAGAAAGCACCAGCTCCAGCCCTACCAAAGGAAGCTGTGGCAGAGCCATCAGTAAATATGTGTAACCAATCTTGATCTGGATATCATTCATGAATCGTAGCCAGAGCCGCAGACTTAACTCAGCCAGGAGGGAATTATGCTTATGTACAGGTAGGACCAAATCCAGATTAGCAGAAGCATATCTCAAATGACTCGAGAAGGTAGTCGGTCTAAAAAGGGGAAGCCTATTATCGGAAACACCAAAAGCATTTGCAAGTCTCTGGAACTCAAACAAGAAAGTATGTTGAGTTTTAAGTCTTGTTTGGGAAGGTATGTATTTAGGCCAGAAATGCTCCTTTCTCATTAATCGTTCACCAAGAGAAAGCGCAGAGTATTGACGTCTTTCAGATGAACTAGAAATTTCAATCTGCAGTTCCATAGAAGCGATAGGGGTCGAGGTGGCTGCACCAGTGATAAATCTAAGTGCTTTATTTTGAACAATGTCCAACTTTAATAATGCACTGTCAGAAACAGTAACAAGCTCAGAGCCGTAATCAATAACAGGTCTGATGTAAGATGTAAAAGTGAAGTCAAAACACTTTGGGATGATCCCCACTTAACACCGGCAATTCTTTTTAACAGAGATAGCCTACTTGTAGCTTTCTCGACTCCTTTAGCAAGTTTAGTCCAAGTTAGTCTGGAATCCAGGGAAATCCCGAGGTAAGTAGCACAGTCGGTCCTGAGTATAGCACCGTTATTGTAAACCAGGTTAATGTTGTGCTCTTTTGTACTTAGGGTGAAAAGTTCAAAATTTGTCTTATCAGGGTTTACCTTAAAGTCATTTTCCAAGGACCAGTTTGCCAAGGTCACCAGTGCCGAGTTCAGGGTACTTTCCAATTTTGGTATATCAGAACCGGTTGACCAGAGAACAAGATCATCAGCATATAGTAAGGAATTAAATCTCAGGCACTGCATTATAGATGAAGATTTTCATAAAGTGAAATTAGAATCTAGGCATAAAAAATTATTCTTGAGACACTATAATAAAATATAAGCCTGGAAACTTTTCCTGTGAAATAACAAAACAAATTTGACTTATTTGTAAATCCTTTTTATTCAACAAAAGGTAAAGAGCAAAAAAGATGCTATATGTCTGATATCATTAATAAATATTGTGATTTTTGCTCCCTGGAGCAAATGACAAAAAAAAATTAGTTAATACAGAATATGATGGTAATGATGGTTAATACATAATATGTCTCCCAGACGATGCAATACAGTCCGTACAACGTCTAGGCATGCTAAGTATCAAATTATCGATCCGACCTTGGGGAATATTACACCACTCATCAAGCAGTGCTCTCCGAAGTTCCGGTAGACATGTAGGAGGTGGTTGACCGGCTGCAACTCGTCGGCCAAGCACGTCCTACACATGATCTACTGGATTCAAATCCGGTGAGAATGCTGGCCAGTCCATACGGGTGATATCCTCCTATGTAAGGCATCCGCTTGCGATGTTTGCACGGTCAGGAAGGGCGTTGTCATCCATAAACACAAATTCTTCTCATGGCACCCCGAAACAAACATACATGTTATCCCAGGATGACTTCCCAATAGATTTGGCCTGACATGGTTCCAATTTGAGCATGCAGGTCAGTTCTGGAACTCATAATAATTCTCCCCTTCCTAGAACGAGCAATCCTGCGCCACCAAAACGGTTTCTTTCAATGATGTTCTCTTGGTGGCAACGGGTACCTGGAACTCTCCATATGAAATTCCGACGAGAATCAGACTGCAAGCTAAATCTGGACTTGTCGGAAAACATCACACAAGCCCACTGTTGCGGTGTCGACAACGCACGCTTTCTATTCCAAGTTGACCGCAGGCGACAGTGAGTTGCAGTAGGTGAACACATCTGACAGGTCTATTAGCATATAGACCAATCTCTGGTCTACAGGTCTACGAGAATATAGACCAAGCGTCGGTACACGGTCTGCCTTTGAAACTGACGAGACAGATCTGATTCTGTGCTCCGTTTGTTTCTTTTGGTAGTAACTGTCAAATACCGGTCCTCATTCCACGTTGTAACTCTGAAGCGACCTATGCTGTAACGTCAACTCACATTACCAACATCTTGGAATCGTTGGCAAAGCCTGCAGGTGACACTCTAGGCGATTCCAAGTCCCTCGGATACTTCAAGCAGGGTACACTCACATTCCAAACGGCCGATAATTCTAACACTTAAAAATCATCCAAATGCGTCTTTTGTGTCATAAAAATGTGGTTATTGCACTAAAAGCTTATAAAACGCTTGTGAACAATTTAACTTCTTTGCCTGAATTCCTTATATATCTCCCTTTTACACTCTCGCCATTGTGACTTACTATCGGTGTCATCTGGGGCTTCCTGCAATTTGCATGTGATTCTTGAAAATGTTTGTAGTCATTTTACGGGTGATATATTTATACATTTTAGAGTTCGATTTCCACGTAACTATGAATTATCCTTAATTATTCATCAAATATCAGGTCATTGACCATCAGGCCATTAGGTAATGTGAGCTCTCCAATATTTCTTCACAATACTGTCCAAACTCTTGAGTGCAGAGCACACGTCTAGATGAGAAACGTCCATGTCCAGAAGCATACAAAAGGGGGAGTCAGTGAGATTAAAACGAAACAAATGAGCACAAAGGCAGTCACGTCCAGTCAAAAATCTAAACTCAACCACAGCAGCAGCATGAGGAGAGTCTGAGACACAGTTAAGTTTTATTAGCACCCTCCATTATTTATTTTTGGCAGCAGCACTGGCAGTAGCATCTCGAAAGCATTTCTTATAAATCCTATTAATTTCAAGATTTGTTGAGTGAAGGAGCAGGTCTCTAGTAGATCTTTGGAGAATATCCGTGCCTCTTTTTGCCAAAAGATCCACCATTTCATTCCTCAAAGACCACAATGGGGAGGCACCCACTGGAAGACCAACCTTTGTTGAAAAATTATCCTTAATTTATGGACATGATTGTAGAATCGTTAATTATGTTCTAGAAATTTATATTCTAAGGAAATGTTTCTGGTTAAATAAACACTTCTTACAATTGTTTTATTTTTTCTTGTTTTATTTGTTTGAATCAATAGACTCACAATAGGATAAATATAGCAGAGTCAATAAGATAAACAGTTAAATATCACAGATTCATAAAGGAGGAATGAGAAACGAGCATAATAGAGTAAAATCCCCATAAATACCGGAAACAAAATCTCATATGCATAACTGATGATGTATGTGTTTGTGAATGTTTTAACTGGTGAACTGGAACACACAAAATAACGCTTAAGGTATGTGAGCTACCATCGCAGCACTTTTTTAGAAATATATAAGTTTCAACTAAATAAACACTTTCTTATTTGAAATGGGGCATAAAACTAGGAATTCGAGATACAATTTCCACAAAATTAAAAATAATTTTGGATATATTGGGAATTTTGAGTGAAAAGTTGCAGTTACGGTAAATCTTGTATTGAAAATTCTAATAAATATATTCGAATAATATTTATACAGTACATAAATAACATCATGATCTATGTTTACAGCTATAAGATTTGTAATACTTTTGAACGTTTTATAAGTATGTCATTTTTTATGCAAGAACTAAATTTTTTACCAAAAACTAATGTTATTTTCTCATAAAAAGTGCAATAAAATACATAAATATATTCACAGAAATTAGATTATAGTCTATGCTGGAAATAAAACTAAATGAAACATTTTCTAAAAAATTCAATTCAATATCTTAAAAATTAAATTCTGTAGTGAACATTGTTGTGAAGCAAAAAATTGAAAAACATAGTTTCTCAGAAAATGTATTTAAAGATTTTAATAGAGTAAAAAATTTCTACAAATTGAACATTTTTTAAACTCACATTTATAGGTAAGGAATTATTTAGCTTCATGTTTAACTAATTCGGACTTTTTTTTAACCTTTTCCTGTTTTCTGGGGAGTTTTATAGTCGTAACAATTGTCATTTGTATTGAAATTTTGATGAAAAATTTCCGTTACACTAAATTCTAATAAATGTATTCAAATAATATTTATACAGTTCGTGAATAACATCTTTGTATGTGTTACGAATTAGAAGTTTCAAAGTGTGAAAGTTTTTTAAATATGCCAAATATTATGCAAAAACACATTTTTTTAAAAAATTAATGATTTTTTTCACAAAAACAAAACAATAAAGTACATAAATATATACACAGAGATTAAATTTTGATTCATAACACAGAGATAGAATTAAATAAAACATGTTCTGAAAATTTCAATTCAGTATCTTGAAAATATTTTGTGTAGGGATCTACTTCCGGTTTTGTAAACTCCATTTCCGGTTTACTAATCATGCTATAACTTTGCTTCCAGATATTGTAGAAAGGGCTGCGGTAGCCCAGTGGTCAAGGTATCGAATCATGGCAGCATATCATGAGTTCGAGCCCAGTACCACTAAAGACCCGCCGTGTAGGGAAGCGATGCACGTTAAATCTGTCGAGAGCTGAAACGTCCTCCCGTTAGTGTGGTGCGGTAGTTAGGAGAGGGGTGCCAGCTCAGGTGTCGTCCACGTCATTTGACCATGGTTCAAAATGACGTGGTCCGTCACCAAAAGCCTCATGTGCTGAACAGTGCGACGTTAATATTCACTCACTCACTCCCAGATATCGTAGAAACAAAAATAGAGTGTTATTGGAATCTTAAATATATGGGCTATAAAATAAATTCATAAAAGGAATTTCGAAAGTTTTCACTAAAACGGCGAATTTTGGGTAGTCCTTAAGAACCGGTCGATAAAACTGTGTTTTTTAAAAAAAAATGTTTCTCCAGTTTTAAAAAAATGTTGCTCTCTTTCTTAGTTATTCAATACTAAAATTCCCAGTATATAACAACAGGGAATTCTTCTTTCCCTTTATTTTAGGAATTCAATCCGAAAGCGAGAATTTCGTAAATTACTTTGAAATACTTGAATGTTTGAGCAGTGGGTAGCCTAGTAGTTAGAGCATCGGACTCCAGACCGGAAGGCCTGGGTTAGATGCCCGATGCCACCAAATACCCTCCGAGTACACATGGAATACGTGCTTGTTAAATCAGTGGGTCCAAAGTCTTGTGGGCTGAATCACGATGCAGAGGACTGAAGAATATTTCCCTCCCATTCGGTTCCATGCCAAAATTGTGAAGGAGGAGATAGGTGGTGTCGCCATCTATCGTCCCATCGGGGAATTTCGCCGAGCTAATTCGTACTGTCACCTGTATGGTGCTCCAGGCCTAGGCCAATGGCAGGCGTACTTCAAGCCCCTTGCCACGATGAATTTCGTGGGCCTCGTTTTGACTACGTCAGATAGGTGACATTAGCCCCACAGACTTGAATGTTTATTTCAAAGGTATGCACGCAGTACAGGACGAAAACAAAATGCTGTGTTTTAGTATTTATTCTATTCTAAACTAAGACACTTAGCAATTTCGAAAAGAATCCAGGAATTTAAAGTTTGTAGAAATACTTACATTAAGGTATTCGACTACTTTGAAACTATGATTTTAAAAAGCGCATAAATGGATAATTTTCATGATATTTAGTGTCACTTAGATTAGAATACATGTATAAAATGGTTTTAAAGATATTACTATAATACAATATTTTGGCAAAAAATTAACTTAGGATGACATATTTTCAAAACGTTTCCTTTTATGAAAAATGCTTCGATATAATAATATTCAGCTTATATGAAGTAAAGACTTTTCCAGAGGCCTGAACTAGATTTTTGAAAAATTCATGTTATTTTCATACCCATTGAAATAATTATCGGCTTTTTTTTCTTAAAATTTCTCCCTCTGTTGCATTAAAATATGTATGAATCCACTTCTAAGTTATGCATTTCAAAATTTTTAGTTCAGGCTCTGTACAGAGATCTGAGCTATATGCAGGCAAAATATTATTATTATAGAAGCATTTTCCATAAAAGGAAATGTTTTAAAAATTGTTCATTCTATGTTCTTTTTGTCAAAATATTGTGCTTAAATATTTGTTATTATAATAATTTTTTTAAAACAATTTTATACACGTATTCTAATCTAAGTGACACTAAATATCATTAATTTTATCCATTTATACGCTTTTGCAAAATCACGGTTCCGAACGTAGGCGGATACCTTAATTTTCCGGTTATTTGCAGTCAGAGCCACTATGTAATTAAAATTCTAAATACTATTCTCTATGATTGTTAATTCAATGTAAAGGAACCGAAATTATTCCAATACATCTCGCGAAAAAGCTAGAAATAAATATATACAGTATCGAAGAAAATATTACTGTATTTGTTGTAATAAATTGCATTATAGTTCCATACCAGCACAACTTGTTTAAATGGTGAACGTACTTCTGTAAAAAGTGGATGCAACCGGAAATAAATAGGAAATTTAAAAGACGAACATTTTTCTACAAAAAGTGACAGTCTTATTCATGAAAATATTTCATCAAGGGACTTTGGAAGATGATGGAAAGGGGGGGTTAAGGTAACTGGTCATATTTTACATTCTCAGAGAATACTACCTTCAATCGTATGCGTAAAATGTTTGTTCAATTAAAAAAAAAGTATAATTATGAAACTGAATACAGGAGCAAAAAATTTGAATACAAGCAATTAAATGGCACCTTGTAAAATTTACACTTATTTAATTACACTGGTAAACAATTAAGGGGACAAATGGTTTTTGTAATAAAACAAAAACTAACAGAGAAAATAAAATCAAGCTTGGCCAAAATACCATCCGATATAAGACCAATGTATTAGAAGAAAAAAATGAGCGCAACATGCACTCTAAATAAAGAATACTGTTTGCCCTAATCCTCATCAAGCCCTTTGGCAACCGCTCTCACTCTTGCCTCAAGGCACACTTAAGCTCATTGATGGTCATTGCAACTGGTCTTCGAGCTGCAATTGAGCGTCCAAGGACCTTCCGTATGCGTTCGATTCGATTAAGGTCAGGGGATGTCGCAGGTAAGTGTAAGTGAATATTAACGTCGCACTATTCAGCTACACGAGGCTTTTGGCAACGAACCTCGTCATTTTAAACCTTGGTCAAGTGACGAGAATGACACCTGAGCACCCCTCTCTCCTAACTGGAGGACATTTGAACTCTCTACAGATTTAACGTGCATCGCTCCCCTACACGGTGGGTCTTTAGGGGTACTGGGCTTGAACTCGTGACATGCCAGCCACGATCCGATACCTTGACCACTAGGCTACGATGGCCAAGGGACATCGCAGGACATTCCAATCATAGAATATCCACCGATTGAAGATATTCGTCCACCAAGTGAGCCATGTGTGGGCATGCGTTATCGTTTACAAAATGAAATTTGGTCCATATGCTCCACAAAAAGTCTTGAGTTTGGGTGCAAAGATCTTATCCTCGTACCGCTGACTTGTTAGAATACCTCTTTCAAACACATGAAGGTCGATATACCTGTCTTCCAGTGGCATAACGGAGAATATTAGGCCTCCCTGTAAAGTCAGGTTTGGGGCCCCAAGCCCAAATACGTACTTAGTGTCAGTCAGGCTTCGGGCCTCCTACAACCCCGGACCCCCAACACAATGCAGGGGTTGGAAGTGTACGTTACGCCACTGTTGTCTTCCTTGATGCCTGCCCAGATCATCAGACCACCTTGATCATGGAGGTCCTTTTCGACAATTTTGGTGGACCGATATCAATTCCTGGTATTCCATAATACCCGACTCTCATCTGTATATACAGATCTCTGTATACAGGGTGCATCTAAACTCTGCGGCAAAACTTTAAGGGGTGATAGTACACATCAAGACAAACAATAGTAAATAGGAAACTCAGGGTCCCAAACGTCTTCCGAAGGAGATAGGTGCTATTAGGGTCCGAAATTTCAAATGATTAAAATAAATGGAAAAATGGGTCGATTCGTTAGCGGTTTTCCTTAAATTATTCCTTTTTTCAGTAATTTCTTGAAAAATAAATTTTAAAGATAAAGCTCAAAAATGTCGATAGAGGGCGCTTTAGGCTTTGGAGTAACGAACAACTATTTTTTACTGTTATTTTTTATATCACATTAAATGCTTTCAAATGCTTAGACTTAAACTTAAATTTTGAGCTCAAAGTCTGAACCGTTTGGGGTGATTAAGTAGCGCAAACTCAACTGTGCTCAGGAGGTGAAATCTGATCTCACCTCCTTCCCTGGACACAGTTCAGTTATTCACGATCTTCGATGCTCGGTCGTAGACTAGGCAGCAACTATAACCCACTAAACGTAAAATAAACGAGAGAGGGATGACAAAATTAAATAAAAAAGTTATTCACAACAGACATGAGCAATTTCTCCCCGCAAAATACTCGATTATGCAAACTGCCCCATTTTCATTCAAAATGTAGTACACAAGTAACTGTATGGTGCTAATTGTATGTAAGGATGTAAAGTGCTACTGCAAAGTGTTCCAGCCAACATAAACGATCGTATGTGGTTTCCACATGACGGAGCGACTGCACATTTCAGAGTAGATGTGCGAAGCGCATTGGATGCAGCATATACAAGACAATGGATTGGGTGGGTGGTCCGGTAAATCGGCCGGGATGCTCGCCTGACCTCTCATGCTTAGACTTCTTCCTCTGGGGCCATATGAAGAGTATTGTTTACGCAAGCCCCGTCGACTCCGACGAGGCCCTGGTTGCGAGGATTGCCATCGTAGCAGGCGATGTCCGGGAGATACCCGGGGTATTTGCTAATGTTCGGCATTCCCTCCTCCAGCGATGTGATGCATGAATCTTTTCTGGTGGGCGCTTTTTCGAGCAGTTTTTGTGATTCCGCAAGAGAATCATTCGTGTACCGTTTTCTACGTGTCATCATTCATTCAACCTTCATTCATACGTACATCAAATTGTTTCTTTTTATTTTGAGCAGAGAAGTTGCTCATGTCTATTATAAATAATTTTTTTTTAATTTTGTCATCCCTCTCTCGTTTATTTTACGTGTAGGAGGTAATAGTTGTTGCATGGTCTACGACACCAAGATCGGGAATAACTGAATTCTGTTCAGAGAGAAGGGAGTTTCAAATTTCACCTCCTGAACTTAATTCCGTTTGCGCTACTTAACCACCCCCAACGATTCAAATTTTGAGCTCAAAATTTATGTTTAAGCCTAAGCTTTTGAAAGCATTTAATGTGATACAAAAAATAACAGTAAAAAATAGTTGTTCGTTACTACAAAGTCTAAAGCGCCCTCTATCGACATTTTTTTAGCTTTATCTTTAAAATTTATTTTTCAAGAAAATGCTGACAAAAAGAATAATTTTAGTGAAGCCCGCTAACGAATCGACCCATTTTTCCGTTTTTTATAATCATTTGAAATTTCGGACCCTAATAGCATCTATCTCCTTCGGAAGATATTTGGGACCCTAAGTTTCCTATTTACTATTGTTTGTCTTGTTGTGTACTATCACCCCTTAAAGTTTTGCCGCAGAGTTTAGATACACCCTGTGTACTTTTCATCATCTTTATAAACGTTTGACGTGTAAACGCTTAAGACGAAATATCGATTAACACGAAATAATACAACAGTCCCGACAAACTACTATGTATTCTCATGCATTTTTTTCTCTTAACATGAAATGAAAATCGTTTAACACGAAAAGACTTCCCTTCAAGTAATGAACAAAGTGCGAAAAACACCAGCAGTGGAGGCGATATTTAAGAGAAGTGGTTTCCCATGTTTCGTAGAAAAAATCTATAACTTGGCCTTGAAATATCCTCGGAATAGCCTGTGACTCGAGCTAATTTTGTTTATATGAGTTACTCTCATCCTGCATCCCTACAAACGCTACATAAAAACATCTCTTTTCTCATCAGTTGGCTTTAAAATTCGGTGACATCACAGCATGAGTAAAAATTAGTAAATTGGGCTCTTGCTTTTTTCCCCCTCGCATTTTAGAAGTATTTTTTTTTCCGAGAACCATGGCAAAGAGAGTTCAGGGGGAAAATAAACTTCTATTTCGCTTGAAATTGTGAGCAACTTGCACCTGAAGTTTCTCTCTCACTGTCTTGCCTACCTAAGGGTTGGGAGGAATGGAAACAGAACCAGAGAATTCCATATATAATCACAATTATTTATTTAATCAGACACACTAACCAACAACAATCTATTCTCTAAGTGAATGTCAAATGAGTAGCACGGAGAAAGCAATGATTATTAAGAAAATATGCGCAACTAACTTATTTAACTCAACGTAATCTATCGTTGATTACTAACCTCAAATCTACAATTTTAACACAGAGGCAAAACGCCACTCTTGCATGCAAAAGTAAATATTCTTCGATCTAACCTGAGTAGCGAATATAGCTGCGTCCTACCTCCTTCTCTATAATTACAAAACTCTGACTTTATAGAGTCGAACTAATCTGAATATTACGGTTTCTTCTTGAGAGGGATGGCTGCGAATTAAACGCGAATGCTAGCCGAAAGATTCCCCAAGAAGATTAGTGAGAGGATGCGTATAGATTCGTCACAAAATGAATGAACTTCTTAAGGTAGACAATCAAAAACAGAAAACCGAAATCTGTAAAGACTTTGGTATTGCTAACTCCATACTATTAACAATAATTTAAAAAAAGAGCAAATTATGGAAGTGTTTGAATGAAGTAGTTTGAGCCGGAGCGGAAAAGGACGAGAACGGCCAATCACGAGAATTCAGAAACGGCTTCACTTGTTTGGTTCAAACAAGTGAGATCTCAGAATTCTCCTTTATCAGGATCTAGAAAGAAACAATGAACTTTTTAAGCTTTTTAAGCAAATGCGTATTACACTTTCTGATAATCCAGGAGGGTTGGAACGTTTCAAGAAAAGAAATGGCACAAGACTGAAAAGTGTTTGCGGTGAAGCTACTCAAATTTTTTCCCAAAAACTCAACAAATGTTTTGTTTTTCAAAAAACTTAAAAATTTGGTATTAAATTGCATTAAGTCCTTATGAATGCTTTTGTTTCATTGGTTTCTATTAAATATTGCATCCATGCATATCCATGTAAATAAAATGTTCTTTAATATACCTAATTTTGTTGAATATATATTTTGTTTTTTTATTTATTTATTAATTTTTGTGCAATATTCTTTAACACGAAACAATTTTCTGTGCCCTCAGTTTCGTGTTAATCAATGCATTATTATACAAGGTAAGCCCGAAAAGTAAGGTGACTCACCCCTCCTTTCAAAAATGAAAATAGCCCGAAGACCTGACACATGCGTATTAAGATCTTCGGTATGCAACGTTAAAAGTCTGTGTCATTTGCAACGTTTCTTAGTTCGTGTTTGTTCATCGAGTCGCTTAAACTTAAAAGGTATTAGTGCATTGCGTAATGGAGTGGAAAACGAAACTGAAATTTTGCCCTCATACTGCAATGTGTGTTAGACGGTTTCATTGCGCAGCAACAGGTTACGTACTTATTTCTCCCTCCTTATTCCCCTGATCTTGCACCAGAAATCTTTTTCCTCTTTACCCGACTGAAATTGGCCCTGAAGAAATACCAGTTTTCAAGCTGCTGTTACCAGGAACTTAACACAGTCTCAAAAGAGGACTTTTTCAAAAGTTTCCAGCACTTCTATGAACGTTGCTAGAAGTGTATTTTAGACGGCGGGAACTACTTTGAACGACAGGGAGGCATTTACCTTCAAATATATAATAAAGTGAGTATTATGACATTAGTCACCTTACTTTTCGGTCTTACCTTGTATTTACTAAGAGTTAAGTATAATGTTAAATATCGAAAACCGGAAATCACACACACTCTTTCTAACAGATTTTTGTTGTAAATTTTCAGCACAAAAATAATTAGAGTATAATTGGCGAACCAAATTGACATTACTAGGACACCAAATGGAGGAGCAGTCAAATCATTGAAAGATTGGAAAATGTGCTTCACCGTATGCAATCTACCAGTGATGGGGGTTCGGATCATGTGCGTCATATTAGCCATTATGTAAGTAAGTCGTATCGTAGTTTTAGCGTCAAAGTATAGTATTATTGAATTCAGTACATTGTTATTGTATGGGGGGGTGCGATGAAAATAATGATTGAATATTGGGTCGCGAGTATTGCAACTTTGAGAAGCATTGCGTTACACATATGCTTGAAATTGTCTAAATTAGAAATAAGGAGATGTTTGACAATTATTATTATACCCTCCACGCGCGTGCATGAGGGTATTTGTACCAAGATATCAATTTGGTCCTATTGAATAAAGCCCTTACTTTACATTTTTTTCTGAAAAACACTTCCGTAAAAGTCAGAAGAGCTTTCAGAACCTATGGCTCACACGAATCTCTTTGTCAGTGTGTCTGCATTCACTTCATTGCATGCGATGCTTACACTAGAACCGTAGATGAAACTTTCGAGACAATGACTAATGCTTCAACATATCTTTTACGTCACTTTTTATACAGTTGTGAAACGAAAATTTCTTAAAAATACGATTAGAAATCTAGGTGTGTGTGTGTGTGTGTGTGTGTGTGTGTGTGTGTGTGTGTGTGTGTGTGTGTGTGTGTGTGTGTGTGTGTGTGTGTGTGTGTGTGTGTGTGTGTGTGTGTGTGTGTGTGTGTGTGTGTGTGTGTGTGTGTGTGTGTGTGTGTGTGTGTGTGTGTGTGTGTGTGTGTGTGTGTGTGTGTGTGTGTTGTGTGTGTGTGTGTGTGTGTGTGTGTGTGTGTGTGTGTGTGTGTGTGTGTGTGAGCCTATTTCAAGTTGCTTGGGTTGAGATCCTTCGTTCTGTTGCCAAAGGGAACCGTTTTTGAATCTGTGTCGTGTTGGCTGCTCTGTCCCGACGAGCTGTTTACAGGGTATATAGATTATTATTTGCTGCGGTAGCCCGTCGATTATCTTGTTTTGGCCGACGTCGAACATACCTTGTTTATTATAATCTGTTCTACAGTCTTACAAGGATATTTATTGCTACACCAACAGCATCCGCTACTGTTCATTTGATTGCCCGGAAAACACCAAGCCATGTATTTTGGTAGATCACGTTGACGTTCACGAGGTCATTCAATATGATAAGCATTTTAAATGCCATTGGAAAATATGTTGAAAAGCAAATTAAGGTCCAAGGTTTAAACATAAAACTGCATAACTGCACAAACATAAAATTGTCAAGTTAGATGCTTGAGCAACTATGAACCACTGCAGAACGTGGAGCGTGGACGTATTCAATACAACGAGCAAAAACATATCTGAACCGATGAATCTGTGAATCCGACGCATGTACTTAATTTGTTCACTGTCGAGTCCCGTGCCATCGCGAGACACGACATCAACACGAAAACCCAATCCCATGAAATCATGGAGTGTTGAATGATGTCTCAATAGCCAATCTAGTGCTATCGCGAGAACATCAGAATTTTTTCTCCCCTCCAATCGGCGTGTGGAGAAAAACTTTATCACAGCTTACATCGCAATGATCGCTTTTTCCGGTATGGTGACAGTGAACGTGTTGAGGCTCATTTCGCCATACACACAAGAGCGTCAACTTAACGCGGAGCACATTTTCAAACAGAAAAATGCTCATTTTTATAAAATTTGGGGCTATGAACTCATGCAATTTGTTTATAATATAGCGTTTTTAAAATTTCAAAATATTTCATAAATAATTAGTTTTTCCTTTTAACATGTGAAGGGATAGCTCATTTAGCATTACGTTATAGGAGAAAAAATGAGAAACACATTGTATAAAATCAAAAATATGTCAACTCGAATAAAAATGAGTAGTATCTCATAAAATAAGAGATTCTCTACAGGATAGTGAAACCAGAATATAATATTAATGTTTGAGTACTTTTATATCTGAAAAAATATTCCGAATGTGTGTACTATTCTTTAACATTAGCCGAAAACAGCCTTAAAAGCTGATGAGATGCTCAGAAATATGTCTATAAAGTTTCCAACCTTTACGGAAAATGGGATATTACAATTACCAACCCCAAACCCCAGTGCAAAATAATTAAAAATTTCAAGTTTGCACATAAGGAACCCTTAAATTTCAAGCATTAATTCGAGCCTGGTACCACAGAGGACCCGCCGTGCAGAGGGGGCCGATGCACATTAAATATGTCTAGGCTCAAACGTCCTCCCGTTGGTGTGGTGGGAAGTTAGTAGAGGGGGTGCCAGCTCAGATGTCGTCTTCGTCACTTGACCATGGCTCAAAATTATGGGGTCCGTCACCGAAAGCTATGAAGTAGCTGAATAGTGCGACGTTCATATTCACTCACTCCAACAACTCGTTTACACATTTATTAAATCCTTTGTTTAAGTGAACACAGTCGCATGATTGTGAAAAGCCAATTCTCCAGTCTGGTTGGTGTTCCATAAACATGTTTTTTCTAATATGCGCGTCTTATAGGATTTCGTAAAGGTGTTCCCCAAAATGTCTTGGAGGTCTACCAGTCGATCATGATCGACTTAATGCACATCTTGCTCTACACGATGCCTCTCAATCAGATTAGGGTTCAAACTCATGACATAACAGCCACGAGTTTGCGACAATGACTACAAGACTACTGCGTCATGAAAGAAATAAAATAGCTCTGAGTAGTCGAAGTTTTTTGAGTGAGTTGAGGAAGTTTCTAAATAAATCATGAATTAGTTGAAATGTGCCTAAAGCAGTAGAAAGAATCTTAGAATGGATTCTAAAGTCTTGAATAGCGTAAACATGAAAAATGAACAAAATGAATAATGAAGAAACTATACCTATCTATAAGAAAATGGACTTTTAGTTCTTGCTTTTTAACTACATGCACATTTTCATTAAATGTTGTAAACGAGCAACACAGAACCAGTTTTTGTGCAGTCCTTTTTTTATACGATTTTGTTTATGTGCGATTTGTTTTGGTGATTTTATTTTTGCACGATCTTTTTTATGCGGTATCTGGATTTCAACAGTTTTGGTGCCACTTTAATTTTTCTATCAATGTACATATATACACTTCAAGAAACTCTGTTCATTGGTTATAAACAGTCTCTCGACTATGCACGTTCAATAGCTTTCTCTCAACTCACCAGCAGCACGCGATTGAAGACGAAATTTTCAATGACAGTGACATTATCAATAATTTGGTAGATTATGAAGACGGACAAGAAGAACCGGATTCTTTGAGAGCGGATAAAATATATGCAGGGATTCAGCTTTCCAGCAAATTGGAAAAGCATTAAAATAGATACCGATTCCGATAGGAGTTTGAAATTCCAAAAAGAGCTTTATCATGCGTATCTGGTTATCGTGATCTTCTTAAGCAACTGACCAACCGACTGACGTCGTAAAAACTTATCCCTTACTTTATGGTGCCAAAAAATAAATTGATTGAAATTGTTTTTTCAAGTGACAAAAGCGATTTCAACCAATTCATCACAGAAAGACGCGCGCTTTGGGTTACGATGAGTATCAGTGAATTGTGCATGTGCATTTGAAAAGATTTCCATGTATACAATGAGAAAACAAATGTTTTAAAAATATTTCCATGTGGAATTGAATTGTTTATTTTTTGGAAGTATTTTCTCATAAATTTCGTAAACTCAAACTCAGTGGCGCAACAGCCCATGAGGACCAGGGCCCATCCCAGTATACGTGAGAATTGGGCCCTGGTGTATCGATCAGGTGGTCATTCTGAAGCGAGACCTCCAGTGCTTAAGTCTTCAAGCAAGCTTGGGAAGAGAACCTGGACCTGTGTTGATGAAGCACGATACGCTACCACTCGACCACTGGGCCTTAATTTCGTAAGTAACTGAAATATTTTTAAGTGCGTCTTTTTTATGTGGTCCACTACATAAAAAAATTTCTGTAAAATATCTACAAAGTTGTTAGTAATATGTAAGTATTTATGAAATATTTTCTCATATTGTTTGTGCGGTTTTTTTATGCGGTCCCTATCTACCGCGCAAAAACAGGTTTTAGTGCATTTCAGTTCTCCCACGCTGCCGTAAATATTTCAGATAGCGAACGATTTTTATTTCCTCTAATCAAACAAATATTTTTGTCGTGCCTCGAACCTTCCCCAAGGGGAAGCTCTTATTGGATGATTTGCGCATGCTCATTGCACTAGTACAGTTAACTTATACTTTTAAGACGCTATTTTATCCCAAACCGCACATCTTGCCCGAAACATGATACTTTCCTGCATCCTATTGTCATCCTGGGTAGGGGCTGTTCTAGGGAACTCCCGCTTGGGACAGGCTCTCGACGCCCTGGAGAAAGGTCTGGAGTTTATGGAAGACAGATTACGGATATCAACTTGGATGGAGTCTTAGGAACAAGATTGGTAGAAGGTAAAAAAATCAATTTCTTAGAAAAATAAATTAAACGAAGAAAAAATATGTATATTGTATATATATAAAAATATATAAAAATTTAGAAACTTAAACTTTTAAGAAATTATGGGCTAAAATTTTCGAATTTTCGATCATTGCCTTATAAATAGAAGTAATTTTTTTAAACATAATATAATAATAAAAATAGGAGAAACAAGTAATTAAAAAAAATTTTAAGTCAATTCTACTTAGGTCAACAAAGAAAAAATTTATTTAGTTACTTTTTATTATATAGTTACAATTATTATATAATATGTATATACATATGACAGAATCACAACATTCAGCGACAAAATAGAAAGCGATTTTCTATTTTCCTTCTCTATAGGGTGCTGGACTATTTTTTTATTTGTTACTATTTATTCATTAATTAAATTTTATTATTCTAATAAAATAGCATAGTAAAGAAAAACTACATTATCAGAAATTAGGCCATCCCAGATGGGATTCGAACCCACGACCTTCGGATTAGAACTCCAACGCGCTATCCATTGCGTTATAGGGATACAACGAGCGATTTTCCTTTATGTATAGGGTATTGGAATATTATTTTTGTTTATTATTATTTGTTCATTAATAAAAGTTTAACTAATGAATTGATATTTAAAAACACTGTATTAACATCAAGTGTCATCCACTACAAGTTTAATAAAATGTATTTGAACTTGAGTGAATGAATAAAGAGTATTTTATTAACGATTGAAAGTTTGAACAGTTTATATATACATATACATATAGGGAGAGTTGTGAACTAATAGTAGGAATTGAAAAATTATGTTTCTCTCTTCAAGAAAATATTTATGAATGTGTTATGCTTGTATTGATTATTTTAGCTTTATCTATGAGGTGAGAGGGAGTTAGAGAGGGAGAGGTGCCAGCTAAAGTGCCGTCCTCGTCACTTGACTATGGTTCAGAATGGCGAGGTCCGTCACAAAAGCTCTCAAGTATAGCTAAATAGTGCGACGTTAATATACACTCATTTGCTCAGCTTATCTATGGTTTTTAACATGCTTAGAGAATTTATTCATTTGTAAAAAATTGTAGAAATGCTATTGAAATAAATAACGTGCTGTAAAAAAGTTAAACTTGTTTTAATTCACAGTTTGAGATACAAATGTATTTCAGTTTCACATATTGCAACAATAATTGAATGTTTGTCACTGCACTTAATTGTACAAACTAAATTACTTAGTCAAAAATACCAGAAACTTTAAAACTGAAAAAGCCTCAATTTTTTATACGGTAGTACTTGAATGGATGGTTGCATTGTGTTAAAACAAAATGAAAAAAAGGGCCCTTTCCCGGAAATTCATATTTTTTTTTGGCGGGTAATAAAACTTCAAAGGGTTTATATTTTACATTAAAAGAAATAATTCCTTAAATTTTGTAAAAAGTTACTACACTTTTATACTTGCGTTAGAAAAAATGTCTTAGGTTAATCTTTAAAACGATAAGCATTTCTTTTTAAAGTGTATCTATTGATGAAACATTTTTCAAAATTAATATATTTATTTTACTTTTTATCTTAAAAAACCCCCCAAAAGTTTCCCCCAAAAAACTCTAGATATCTGTACAAGAATATATCAATCCTCCATGGGTTTCTTAAGGCTTTTAGAATACTTAAAAAAGAAATACAATAATTGTCTCCGTCAAATACTAGTTGGGTCAAATACCCAAGAAATACAAGAGGTTGATTCAAAGATAGGAGGATTTAATGTGTGTGACACATTTTGTGTACAGGACTCGATATAATGTTTATTAACTTTTTAAAAGCCTCCTCCTCGTGTTGGATGAGGTGAAAGTCGCGGTAATTAAAGAGATATTCAGGAGATTGGAACGCAGTTGATATTGACAGACACGAAAGGACGACCAGTAGATATTCACCTTTATTAATTTATGTCAATATCACTGTCGTGTTTTTGGGGGGTTTCTTGTGCCCCCTATCTCGTTTTTTTGGACCCACCCCAAAATTCATCACGGGAAAGGGCTAGATATATGCCTGTCGTTATCCGTAGCATTGAGCACCATACAAATGACTGATTTGCGGTTCCCAATTTTTTATCGAAATACCAGGTGGTCAAGGGCCTCCCCTTCTCTTCCTTTCTACCAACCCCCAAAAGAGGACTTTTGGGGTACCGCGAAGACGTCCCCATTTACCATCCATGCCTTCTACAAGAATCAAACCCAAGCCCTACGGCACAGCAGTCAGCGTCACTAACCACTATACCGGATGGGCGACTACACTAAACCTTATTACACGATGTGTCGATAAGATAATAAACTAGTAATAAATAATGGTCGCTCATCATTAATGAGGTGCAACCTTAGAACTTTGTTTACGAGATATCTCTTCTAATAGCGATTACAATTCAGCAACAAGCGACTATAATTCCGGGAGTACTATCGTGGGTATATTTTCTTACACATAATATGTGTTCTCTATCTCATTGAGTGCAATAATGATATGTAGCGATATTTATTTGCGGCGTTGAATTGTTCTAACTCAAAGAGCCAATTTGACTGGATGGAAAAAATCCGAGTTAGAGAGGATAGACCTCACGGATAGCCTATTCTTACACGTCTACTAAATGCATATTCAAGATTTGAAAAACAGCCAAATGAAATATAAAGTTTTGTAATACTAAGCAAAATTCAGTGACGCAACAGCCCATGAGAGCCAAGACTTACTGTGCCCTTCTCAGTTTTTTTCATGACCTTGGGAACTGAGATATTCCGGTCAGGTGGTCAGTCTGACGCAAAAACCCCAGTGTTTAGTTCCGAAGCAAGCTTGGGCCACTAAAGGAATTTATAGATCCACTGAAGGGATGAAAGGCTGGGTCAGCCTCACCCAGCCAGTACTTTGAACCCCGGACCTGCAGTGAAAATCTATCTATATAAGAGGCTTAGTTAAAGTAAATACGCATTTCATTTCTAAAGTCTTTGTCTATTTATTTTTCTTCGTTTTAATAATTCTAAAATTAATTTTTAATCAAGAAAAAAAAACTATATTGATCCCTGTCTCACAAAAATATTTTTGCATTTGATTTATGGATTCAAATTTAAACATCACACAAGGAAGACTTTTCAACTGCAATAATGATTTTTTAGAATAAACATACAAACACAAAATTATAAAAATCGTTTTTACAAAAACAAAAACAAAAAATCCTTTTTGCTTAAAAAATTTGAATTGCAGTCAAATTGAAAAACAAAATGACTGCGTCAAAGTGTTTGAATTTTAACCATATCCTTGCAAAACAAAACAATTAAATACTTCAAAAATCATAATTTATGGGATAAAATGTGTATGAAGTTAAAATGATAAGAAGTTCATATCTCTCTCTTTCTCTCTCTCTCATTCCCTTTTTCATAAACCATTCTTGAATACAACTTTTACTGTGAGATTAAATTTTACTTTATGTTCTCGTTTGGATAAAACTAAATAGGAAAAAAATACAGTATTTATTTGAATCTCAGATGCCATCAATTCTATGCCGCACTCTAAGTTATCATGACACTCTTGTGAAAAATTAAAAAAGTAGTGTAAAATGGTTTATTGATAACCGATATCTACAAAATTTAAATATATATATATATATATAATGAGAACTAAAAAGAAGTAAATAATTAATTTAATTTCCCCAGTATTAAAAACTTTAGATACATACATAAACCTATAACTGCTCTTATCATCCGTATCATGTTTAATTTCCCCCATCTAAGGAATTTTTTCCGCCTTCGATTCTGAACTGCACCCGATTTTCAAGCATTAACATCGGGGTAAAGAAGTTCGGCTTAGATTCGAATAAATACGGCATGTACAATTTCTTAAGCATTTGCCGAATGTCAGTTAGTTCTTCATTTAAAATTTTAAAATATAAGGTGTGTTTTAAGCATATATTTCTGAAACATTTACATTATATGAAATACTCATGCTAAATTCAGGATTTTATTGAAGTGAAACTTTTTGGGGCTCGAGAATGAATGAGAAAATAGCCCAGTTTTGCGTAACAGTGAAAAAGCGTCTAGTCTTCTAGAAGTAGTCTTCCCCACATCCCCCGAATCGTTGTCATGTTAAGGAGAGAGCCAGAGGAGGAAAAGGAGAGAGCGGGGACACTGCATGACTTGTGTCATATTGGTGAAAAAGTTGGATAATTGTCCACGTGTCTCCGACTGGTCAATTTGCACACCTTCCGATTAGGGGTCCTTTTCCCCAGACCTAGGAACATTATCAGCAGTCGTAACAATTTCAGTGCGGAATATGTGTAGACAAAATAGCTCTCGCAAAAAAAACGTGCCTTTTTGAAATTTTCTTTAGATTGTTAACATATAGTGATGCGTTCGGTGGCTAATTTATTTCTTTAATTTTCATTTGCGTTGAATTATTATTAATTCTATTCAGAATGTCAAATCAAAATGCACAAAGAGGAAAAAAGAGTTTCATGGGGACTAGCAGCAAGTCCATCTGAAAAAGTGACAAAAAAACAGAAAATAATCCAAATTTATCAAGTGCTATTCCCAAATTCCATCAGAGCAATACCATGAGAGAATATCGAGCATGGGAAAAAGATTGCAAAATACTCTCTTAATGCCAAGTTTAAGGGATGGGAGAGAGAATGCTATTGAGACTCTTCTTACACAGCACAGATTAATACGGACCTTGTGAACCACCCTGTGCTGCCAAACTACAGAACCTAAACAAGTCTAGTGTATGCCATTTACGTGAATCGATAATAAATTCTATCTTACGTTACAAAGACTATGATTTCCATAAAATGTGTGGCCACGGTAGCCTAGTGGTCGCAGTATCAGATCGTATTGGAGTGTGTCAAGTGAGCCCGAGTCCAGTACCACTTAAGACTCAAGCTGTGTAGGGAGCTGATGCACGTTAAATCTATTGAGAGCCAAACGTCCCGTTAGTGTAAGTTGTGGTAGTTAAGAGAGGGAAGTAGTTGTTTCAGGTGGCGTCCCGTCACTTGACCATGGCTCAAAATTACGAAGTCCGTTGCCAAAAGACCCCGCGTAGCTGAACAGTGCGCCGTTAATATTCACTACCCATAAAATTGCTCACAAAGATTTTCAAAAGCTATTCGTTGATAATCCTTTTCGATCAATGTAAGTGTTCAATTTGTGATAGACAGGTTTAGAGATGATTTTATAAATGCCTGCCAGCCGAACAGAAAATATTTTACCGGAAATTAATTTAGAAGACATTATAGAATGTTACAATTGCTGACAAAGTTTAAGTGGTGGCGCATACCAAATTTATCAAAATATTTTATAGTTTTGTATACCCAGAAATTCCAGCATATCTTCCTACTTTGGATTTGGTATCAAAAGTCTCATTTCGCCTCGAATACTTTTCATGCAAATTAGGCGACTGAGACATGTACACTGTCAGTTTGGAATATTAGAGCAATCAATCAATGTTCCAAAGAAGTTTCACTTTTATCGCGTGGCGTTCCAAGCACCATTTTTTATTTTTATTAGACAGTCGAACCTCTATATTGTGAATTTTTCTACGTAACGAACGTTTTCCTGGAACCTTGAACATTTCATGATTTTCTTCGTAAAATAACCTCTCTATAGTGAAGCGAATTTTCTGTATAACGAACTTTTTCTTTTCGTGATTCAATTTTTTTTTCTCCCTATTTTATTTTGAAACATTTCCAAGCTATTCTCTTTAACACATTTTAGGGTGGATATAAACCTTTAACTGGTTTTATTAGATCCTTACTCGCCGAGAGCAATAGAGCTCTGGACGTTTCATCCAAGAAGTGCAACCTTTAACCCCCATTGTCCTGTTCACTAGAAATATCTTCGATATCCCCTTTCACACTCAGTGGAGTTGTCCCGTGCCCCCGTGTTCTAATTATACAATAATGTATGTTTAATATTATTTGTATGCTTTAAATTAGAAAATGTCCTTAAAACTTCTCAATTTTAATATAAAATTATTTTCTAAATATTAAAAATAAAGTGAATTCTCCAGCATTCTTTTTTCTTGTTCTCATTGCAGTTTTTCTTTCTTTCTTTCAATCTTTTTTTTTTATGGGTAAGATACATAAAATAAAAGTATATTAATTTTAAAAAGATGTGAATAATTACTTTTTTTAATATATAGTGTCTGTGAATTTAAAATTTGTTTTATGTGGTTTATAAAGTATATTGAAAGATGAACCTCTACATAACGAATTTTCCAAGTGACGAACTTTTTTCAGGGATTTAGCGACTTCATTATATAGAGGTCCGACTGTATTTGAAATATAAAAATCAACTTAAATGGCAAATATCTTAATGAGAAAATTAATTTCAATGAATCAATTTCTCTATTCATTCCAGCTATTTAGAACAACTGAAACTGAAACAAAACTTAATAAATTTCAATTAAGGAAAGTTTATAAGTTTATTTAGGATGAAATTTAGAAAAATGATTCTTGTTGATCCATTGCAAAATAAAGAAATAGAAAAGAATATAAGAAAACTAATGCAGATCAAATAATAAAAAATACTTCTATACAATAAAATTATGCGGAAACATATACATAAATGCCGAAACAATCCTAGTCACATAAAACGCTACTACCGTGTATTGGGCACAACTGATGCACAATAAATCCCTCTAGCTCAAAGTTCTCCCATTGGCGTAGTGTGGTAGTTTGGAGAGGGGATGTCACTCGGTGTCATTCTCGTTACTTGACCCAGATTCAAAATGACAAGATCTGTCGTCAAAAGCCTACGTGTTGTTTTATATGCGACGTTCATATAAATCTCACTCTCATACCCTTCTTCAGCGATTAATAAAAAAAAAATTCAAAGAACAAAATGAGTCTGTTTGTGAGCATAGCTAAATTCGGTGACATCGATAATTTCCAACGAATTTTGATATCTGAATGTAATCTATTATAATATAAAAATTATCCAGAGAGAGAAACAAATATTATAGTTTCAAAATAACGTAATTGTTTTAAAAAAAAAATTGAGAGATTTTGATTTTTAATGTCTTTGGAGCCGGCCTATAGTCAAAGTACTTAAGCTCCAATAGATGATTTAGATTGTACATTTGCTCAAGGGAATCGGTTCCATTCCGGGGGATTTTCTACCCTGGGTTACAATTCCCTTTTCCCCTCAAGTCATTTGTTTGAAGTAATCTTTTGTAGCATGGACCACAGAAAAGTAGAAGTGATCTCCGCATAAAAAACAGCCCTAAAGCTCTTTCTAATGAGCAAGATTATCCAGATTTAACAGTACTCTAAGGAGGGACACAAAAAGAAAAATAATAAGAAATAAATTGAGTTTCAATACTTTATATTGTTCACCTATAAACAAAGAGGTGTATGCATTTCTCTTATTTCTTTTGCTTTAAAACAATGTTACGAATATAAAGTTTATAGCCCCAGAATCCCGAAATCCCAGGGTTAAGATATCTAATTACTGAATTCAATGTTTGTCTAAATTATATTTTAAAAATTTTTTCTCATCAAAATTTTCTAAGAATTTAATTTTTGGATAGTTTACATTTTTTTATGAAATATGTATATAGAATTTTTTTTTGTGCTATCATAAGTGCCACAAGTAAAAAATTACGTGCCGGTCTCATTTCTCGTATGGGAGAACGTGGCACAGATCTAAGTGGCTAATGAAATACTTACACAATGTTAAAAGCAACATCTCAGTAATAGATTTTGTCACAGTTCCTTCTTCAATTAAATGCCGTAAATTAATAGTTCTGACGTTTTAAATTCCACTGCATTACTAACAGCTCAAGCAACTGGATCTTCTATTTCAAATGAGGTAACACTTGAAATTAATCCACATTCTTATTCAATAAATGAATCAATTTGTACACAAAAACCATGAAGTGTAGCAGAAGAATTAGATAAAATGATCAAAGAGGGTATGCACCAATGCAGCTTATTAGATTTGAGACTCTGTCGTCAAATATTCAAAAAGAAATGTCTGTTTTTGAAAAGAGACGGAGACGTGGTGGCAATCTCGAAAAAACATACTCCTATTTAATAACGATGACACCTACTAGTGTAGTCTAAACAAGCATTTTATTCGCCACTATAAAATAAGCCGTTTAAACGATGAAACAATGGACCAGAAATGTTTTTTAAAAGCTTATTTAAAGAAATACAAGAAATGTTTTTTTTTTCAATTCCTATTATTAGCTCACACTCTATATATTTATTTATTTATCTTCGTGAAATTTTCAATCGTTAATAAAATACATTTTAAAGCGCTCAATCGAGCTAAAAGTTTATATACATGATTATTTTGGATGACAATACGATAATTTAATTATAATTCATAAATATTAATTGATTAAAACTAATTATTCAAAAATTACTAATACAGCCACGTTGGCATCATTTTTGGGGACTTGTGTCAAAACATGAAAAAGTTTTTTTCTCACGTTTTAAAATGTGAGAAAAACCATTCATCTGAGCAGAAATTTTCCATACACCCACTGCTTTCAAAACATGATTAATTTAATTATAATTAATTAAAATTAATTCGAGTGAAACCAATTATTTAAAGAATTACTAATACAACCACAATGGTTTCCTTAATTTTTAAAGACTTGATCAAAACTTTAAAAGATTTTTCCTCACGTAAGTTAAAAGCATCCAGTTGAATCCGAAATTTTATAGACACGATTGTTTTGATGGCAATACGATAATTTTAATGGCCGCCAAGGCTTTATTCTCCCCAGGACGGGCCCATCGCGTTTTCCACTAAAAAAACCTCTTGGTTCTTGAGCCGAAAAAGGCAAAATTCTTCCAACCAAATCCAGAAACGAAGCGTGAATATGCAAATGGGAAACCTTTTAAATAGCAGAAGTTTAACGTAAGCGTATGGCCTATTGGGAAGTGACTATGCTAATCTAGTTTAAGCGCGTGAACTGAAGGAAGAGAAGAAAACCGTTATTGAGTGTGAAGATATCCGTGATAGAGCGATCAAGCCAAGGTGGATACTCTTCCACGCGAGATAAACAAAAGATATTTAGTATCCGAGAGGATTGCGGTTAAACAAGAGATTAAGGAAAGATAGTTCTGTTATCTATTAGGACTGTGTATAAGTTGAGATTTTAGGAATAGGCGGGAAGAAAGTGATTAAAGTCGCGCCTTTTTAGTAATAAGTATTGTGTGTTTTCTCACCTCTGGTCCACTATATATAAGCTATAATATAAATATTATCATTGTTAGAGTTTAAGTTAAGATCTTAATAAAGACATTTTAAGATCATGGCAACGCCTGGTTTTTCCTTCACTCCCACACCTCTAGGTCACGAAGATAACTTAGGAGTAAGATATCACCCACGGGCGAATACCTCACATTCTGTCCTATGTATATACATATTTATATTAATTGTAACTATTTAATAAAAAGTAGCTAAAATAAAATTTTTCTTAGTTGATCTAAGTAGGAATTGACTTAATTTTTTATATTACTTGTTTAGTTTCATTATGTACTATTTTTATTTGTTTTTTATGATGATTTGAATTTTGTTTTTATTTTAATAAATAGTAATATTAAACCAATTTTTTAATTATGTTTTTAGTCTTATTATGTAATTTCAACTATGCTAATGTGTAAGTATTTTTCTTAAATTGTTCAATCCAAATCCCAGAACCAATCCGGTATTTGGGTAATGTAATCCCAAAATTGAAAATATAATACAGGATTGTGCAAACCCTAGAATATGTATCGGATTTTAAGCTGTTATGGCTTCTTGAGGAACTCTTGTAACTTTGCTTGTATAAGGAAGCATTATTTATGCTTATCTGTTAAAGAGATGAAAAATTAAAATTAAAGTTTTTTTGAGCTATAAATTACGTGATTGAGTATGGATGTTGCCAAGGTCATATTTTAAGGTCATTTAGCAAATCATTAGAAATTGTTTTAGATCGAAGATAGGAAATTATGAGGAACGTTCCAAAAGTAAGTTTCGTCCTCATTTTTGAAAGATAAAACAATAGGTGAAAAATAAACAATCACCGTAAGAAACAAAATTCTTACTGAATAAACGACGGAAGTAGTGACACGGAAGGAGGAATGACGCATGAGTAGAACGCCGAAGAGGAGAGAGTAGCAGTGGACTGGCGTGCCTCAGGTTATTTGAGTAAAAATTCCAATGACAGGAAGACGTGTACTGACAACGTGTCCACCAATAGAAGTGCGAGTGGTTTGTTATCAGGTATAAATGATCATGTGAGAGTATTGTGTCCGTCATCCTCGGATGCCTGCTGACCCTGTAATGTGAAGAGGTCTTGTTTCGTCAAATGGTTGGACAATGGTGTTACATGTTCAGTAAAAGAAGACAGAAACTCGAGTGGGCTTCACGTCCCCTCCACTACAAAATAAACAATAATAAAAACAATATTGTAAGAGTACATTATATAGTTTTTGAGACAGGTTCATAACGGTGTCAGAGTGGCGTTCATATTGCGCATTACTCGGGCTCAAGTCCATGATCCATGATCAGTGATATAACGGAGAACATTCGCCCCCTGCAAAGTCAGGTTTTGTGTCCCAAGGCGGATCTTACAAAGGGCTTGAGTCAGATTTTGTGCCTCCTAGAGTCTCCCCTCAATGCGAGGGGTACTGGTTGATTCATAAATGGTGTGGCCAATTTCAGAGGATCATACATTTTTATTGAATAAAGTTATTTACATGGAATTTTCAATGTGGTTTCCTCTAGCACAGTAGATTTTTCGTAAGCGTTTTGGCAAAGCTAGAAGAGTTTTTTCGATCATTTTTTGAGGTATTTTTCCAACTCCCACTTAAATTGCTTTTTGAAGCCTTTTTTTTTTAAACGCTCTTACTTTACGTCTATTTAATTGTTTTTTTAAGTATCCCCATAGGAAATAATCGCAAGGAAGATAGGAATAGTCATTTATCAGGAGGCAGCAAATTTATTTTTTTATCTTTCAGCTATTTTATAATTGATTTTACAGTATGACTTATTGCAGAATCTTGGTGAGAGACAAAGTTTCCTTGAGGGTAACGACGTTTAACTTTTTCGATCAAGTGTTCCAAAACTTTATTCTGATAGTATTTATCATCAATTTTAAAGTTTGGTTTAGAAAAAAATGGTTTTGTTAAGCCTTGAGAGGACATTTCCGTCTATACCATAACACCTGACGGCCAATTTGCATTTTTCAAAACAGCTGCGTCTTTCCGACGTTTTTTGCTAAAAATCTTCGTTTCGTCAGTTGTGAATGACAGATGAAACTGTGCTTCATCAGAAGTTGTCCTTACCTTCTATCTACCTTTGCGTAATATTAAATACAGAGGCCAAGAACGTTTTCTTCATTTTTCTACGGTGTTCAGAGACATTTGGTGACAGACTGGAAAATTTACTTTTTTATAGCCAATTTTCTTTATATGACGATAAATATGTCGATTGCCATATCTATAGTTTCTTTCGCAATAGGTTTTTGAGGCAAAAAATTTTCTACAGCGATAATTCTTTTCAACTTCTTTCTTTCTGTTTCATTGAGGACTTCCTTTCATTCACATTTTTTCCCTGGAGCTTTTGATTGCGAGCCAAATTTTATTTCTTTTTGAAGTTTAGATAGTAATACAATAGATAAATGTTTTTATTTTATTTTTATTTTTAAATGCTTTATTATTTACAGAATTTAAACAACCATCCTTCAAAAGCTGTAAAATTTCTTTTCGTGCTTGAGGATCCAATTTCAGTACTGTTAATTCACGTCCATTAATAAAAATGGTTAGATTAGTAATTTAAATGTTTCATTTTTCAAATAAAATCAGTAGTAAAACGATAGAAATTCATCATAAATAGTTATATGCTTTTAAAATTGGTATCAACCGGTACGTTACGCCACTGTCCATGTAATGGATTATTGAAAAGTGAGAGAGATGTACCGAAGGAAATGAGTTTCGTAAAACCCCCTAAAAGGCCCGGGAGACCCCAAGCTTTTTGAAGCATCCAAGTTTGTCAGGGAGCAAACAATCCTTGCAGGACAATATCGAGGTGGAGAATATTGTGTAACATTTCTTTACATGACTGGGCTTAAAGAAACCAGATCGGGTTTTTTTTAACGTTGCATTTAAAAGGGAAAAATTTTTGTCGGGAAAGTTCAAACAAGTAATAAAAAAATAAAATAAATAAAATAAATTTAAGTCTGTTCCTACTTAGATCAACAAAGAAAAAAAATTTCAGTTACTTTTAAAATAGTTACAATTAAAATAAATATGTATAATTTTGGACAGAATTTACAAAAGGACCGATAGTTGGAAAGTGATTTTTAAAGACGATAAATGGATAATTTTTTATGATATTTAGTGTCATTTAGATTAGAATACATGTATAAAATTTTAAGGACAGGGCAAAAAAAATTTTTTTTAAAAATTTTTGGGAAAAATTAACTTAGACTAACCTTTTTCAAAATCTCCTTTTTTTAAAATTTTTTAATATATTTTACCGATATGCTCAGATCTCTTTTATAGAGGTCAACTATATTTTTGGGAAAAATTTACATTATTTTCAGAGTTACAACAAGTTGAATTAATTATCGGGTTTTTTTTAAAATTTCTCCCCTCTGTTGTGAAAACATGGATAACCCCCCCTTTAAATTATATATTTCAAAAAAACCCAGTTGAACCTCGCGAGGTTTTGAGATAGACAGACAAAATATTATAAAAGAAACATTTTTAAAAAGGAGAATATTTTGAAAATGGGTCATTCTATGTTCTTTTTTTTCAAAATATTTACTTAAATAATTTTATTGTAATATTATTCTTAAAACAATTTTAATACATTCTCTAATCTAATGACACTAAATATCATGAAAATTTCATTTATACGTTTTAAAAATAGGGTTTCCCGACGATTGGATACCTTAAGTGGTAATGAATTTTTACTAACTATCATTGAAGTATCGCATTGTCATCCAAAACAATGTTATATATAAAATTTCAGTTCAACTGAATGCTTTAAAACGTGAGGAAAAAAAAACCCTTTTCAAGTTTTGACACAAGTCGCCAAAAGGGTCGTTAAGTCGCCCAAAAGGATGCCAACGTGACTGTATTTGTAATTTTTTAAATAATTAGTTTTAATCAATTAATTTTTGTTAATTATAATTAAATTATTGTATTGTCATCCAAAATAATCATGTATATAAATTTCAGATCAATTGAGCGCTTTAAAATGTATTTTATTAACGATTGAAAATTCAACCAAGATAAATAAATAAATATATGTAGAGAGAAGTGTAAGCTAATAGTAGGAATTGAAAAATAGTGCAAGGAGCATAGTTCATGAAGCCATAGTGAATTTTGTTTTGATTATAAAGTTTCCATGTGAAAGAAAATGACGAAACTTACTATCGGAACGTCCCTCGTATGAGGCCATTGAAAAGTTAGATAAAAAGGTGAGACAAATGATTAGCCAATGCAATGTAGAATCCATTGTCCTGTTGCATATTTAGTCAAAATAATGATTTTTTTCCCCTTTCCAGAGCAGTTGAGTGCTTTTCTAGAGTTCGAGCCCAAGGAAATGAGAAGTATCTTCGGCCGTCTGGTGACTCTTCGAGACATGGCACGACGCGTTTCGAATGTGGGATCAGAGAACGTGAGACAAAACAACCCTGAGTACAGCTATGGTAACAACATACTATAGATCTTTCTGTACAGGGTGATTCGCTACCAGACCGACAAGCTTGCAGGGTTTGTAGGGGAATACGACCTAGAATCATGTAAGAATGCAAGGTCGCAGTTGTCGTGGTTGCAATCTATGGTGCAATGAAGCAGTGAAAGAGAACAAAAACCGCAGCATATTAAGGAGGCAGAAAACATTTTATTCAAAGGTTGTACTACAACAATGTTTAAAATCATGACGATAAGTTGTCTGACATTGGTGCTGAATGGAATTTCTTACGTTCTGACAGTTTCCTGGCATGCCACGTATCCTCCCGGCAGCTATAAATATTCGAGCGAAGATATTTTCAATTCAAGGAATGGGCGCTTGTACATCCAACTCTTCATGTGACCCCAGAAGAAGCACCTGCATGATAGGTCGGGTGAACTGCGAGACGATCTATCAATCACTGTCCAAAGGCTATATTGAGATGTTGGCGGACGTAAATTCCATGATGTGAAGGAGCCCCGCCATGAAGGTATCACATAGACCGGAGCAAGAGCAGAGAAACATGAGCTGCGTCAAGCTCGGCAGTGTTTGGTGAAGAAGATCAGATAAGCCCTGCTGTCCAAAGGACTGGGTAGAAGATACGGTCCAATGAAGCAGTCTCCACGAATGTCGGACCAAACAATGACTGAGAAACGCAGTTGAGATGCATGGGGTTGCGCGATGAGGGTTGTCCAAAGACCACATATGGGTGTTATTATAATAGAAAGCTCCCTCATGTGTGAAATAGGGTTCGTCCATGAACAATGCAGAATCAGAAAATGCGCTGTTTGTAGTACTTTGTTCTAGGAACCAGGTAGTGAACGTTCTTCGGAGTGGATAATCTACAGGCTGTACTAATTTGACGCGATAAAGATGGTATGCTCTCATTTGGTTAGCTGCGAGTACCCTCCAGACAAAGGATTCAGAAAAATACACTTGTTGGGCTATCGCTTGAGTACTCGTACTTGAATTGTCTTCTACCAGACGTAAAACAACTTCCTCATTGCCAGGTACCCTCGTCGTACGCTGTCGATTCATTGTATAGCTCTCGTTAAAGAACAAATCTCACTTAACCATCTGTTCACACTTGCGAAGATCGTGTGATGTGGGACACGCCTGTTTGGGTAATCTTCCTGGTACAACCACCGAGCGGTGCACTCTTTACAATCGGCATCTCCGTACACTATCAGCATGTCGGTAGTTTCTTTTAAATACGAGTTCATCCATGAAACTTCGGGAAACGGATCGAAAATGTGTACTTCCAGCAGGATGAGTGCTCACGAAGCTTTCCTATCAGGGCCATCTACCACAAGACTGCCTGGAGGAATCTTCGTAAGAAATTCCGTGCAGCCTCACTGTAAGGTCTACCAGACGACTTCTAATCGTAATTTCGAATCCTCTTTGTAGTACAATCTTTCAATAAAATATTTTCTGTCCCATTAATGTGTCGCTTTTTCTGTTCTTTTTCTCTGCTTCTTTGTTCCAAATCTCGCAACTACGGCATTCGTGACCCTACATTCCTAAGTGATTCCGAATCATCTCTATACCTCCTACACACCCTGCAAGGTTATCGGTATAGTAGCAAATCACCCTGTATAAAAAATACTAGAAAAGATGTTTTATTATTAGAAATTTTGCTTCCTAAGGTATTTTTTTTCATTTAACAGTTACATTTAATTTCTTTCAAAACTTTTAAGTACATCATGATTAGAATTAAGAGAAAAACTGGTACTTCAAAAGCGAAAGTTTCTTACCAAGGGTGTTCAGATGTTCAGGCAGGCACGAGTTCAAATATTTGACAAAACAATAACTTGAAGTTTCAAAACTTGGGGAAAAGATGCAATAATTCTTTAAGATTCGAAACAAAATATAAGGGAGTGAATCAGAATTCTATACATATGCAATTCATAAATATGTATAATGAAATCCTTTAAAAAACCCATCTGTGCAAAAATTTCTGGTAGTGTGTTGTTTATGGAAGAGCCAACTGATTTTGTCAATATGTTATACCAGTGTGTGACTTTTGCAGTAATATAAAGAATGAAGTCTAAATTTCAAGTGAGATTCACAGGGAAAAAATAATAACTCTAGTTTTAATAACTCTGATTGAATATAGGAAATTAAAATTGCCAAAACAGCAATTAAATTTAAAAACAGAACTCCTCCAGTTTAATGTAAATTCTTCTTTTCAGGTATAAATAAAACAGTGAGATACGAATTTTGTGTAATGAGTGCTTAAAATAGAGTAAAAGTTTTATATCTGTATATCTGATTATGATCGACACCGTAGTCCCCCTCCCCTCGTCTGTATGTGTGCTCCTACAATGGTTCTTTGAGTCTCATTTACCTTGTTTCAATTACAGCTTGGCTCTTCTTTTTCGAAAGTGTGCCAACCCCTTCCCCAGGCACCAGGAAAGATACCCCCTCCCTTTTTTTTTTTGTTTCCGAAGAATTGATAACAATTCTGTTTTTTTCCCACCTTTAATTCAATTCCATCCAAGCATGTCATTTGGATTAATTCACACGAAATTTTCTTATAAAGTACAGTATTTAAAAATATTTATATCAAATTAACTCAATGAGCAAATAGTTGAATACAGAAATTTTCGTCCTTAAAAAGAAATTCATTTGGATACTTACGTTCTATCGCAACCTTGCCGACATACCAGAATTGGCATCCCGATTTCGTACGTATCGTAGGCGCCAAATTAGCAACCATGTGCTACGTTTCGTATTTCTCCGCTTGCCACCATTCTAAAGACCTCATCACACACACATGTCTCGAACAACTCGAGTCTCTTTCAAACAACGTTTCGGGAAAGTTTTCGAGCTGCTGTGCAGGTAAAGGGTTGCTGTAAGCAAGCCGATATGCTCTAATGTCAGCCGCTCTTTATCTTCACAATGAAAAATTTCTCCCCGATTTTTCTGCTTAGGAAAACGAACATCCAGAATTATTTCCTTTATTCCTCTAGCTCTTTTATTGACAGTCGTAAACAGAAATGGAATATCACTCTGCTTAAAATACTATACGCCATTTCTGATGCGTTTGATGAATCTGAGGCAGCCATCTTATGTATGACGTAGGAAGACTGAAGAACTTCATTGGCTGGAATCACGAGCAATCTTAATTTCGAGTAATTCCTTCAGATCACTAGAAAAAGTTGCTTGAAGCCGTTGTCATTGAAACTGTAGGGAAATTGCTCGAAAAGGTTGCTTGAAAGAAAAAATTGCTCCAAATACGTAGACGTGTTAAAAGGCCTTAAAAATAACCGTTATTTGATATGGCAAGCTCGAATACTAAGATGCGAATCTGGGTGTCACCAAATTCTGAAAAAGAAGCCGTTATATTCTTACAAAAGTATAACATTTTACCAGTCGTCAGAGAATATACCAATTTATCTTCCGATGGAGCTTTATTTTAGAAAACAGATTTTTTGCAAGTTCAACGTTGCAACCTGAAATCAACATGCTGGAATAAGACCTGTCGGTTGAAATTGTATCTCGTAATTAACATCAGTAAAATTCTTTTATTGCTGTAGCAAGGAATTAACTATGGTATTTTCGACTACACGTTCCAGTGCGTTCCAATTTTAGAATTCGAATGGTTTTTCAATGTCTCCAATAGGGTTGCGACAGCACGTAAGTACTTTAATCGAACTAGTTAATTTTACAGAAATATACGATGAAACATATTTTAACTGTTTGGTTACGCATGCAGCATCAAACTTTTGTGTTTTCACTTCCATGCGTTTATTTCAAGCCATAGGTCACGTGATGGATCCTAGCCCGAAGCTGTTGTGGCACAAGAGCCGCTCCGTGGAGCGCGGTCTTCTGCAGCACCCTGTTCCTTGCGCCCTGTCCACTTTCAATGAAACAGACTCGGACCAATGCCTACAAGAGGTAGTTGGACGAGGGTAAGATCCTTATCTTAAAATTTCCCTTTTTAAAATCCCTTTTGCATTTTAATGCCACCTTGTTCAAAAAACCTCTTTGGAAAAAGTAATATTAGACAGTAATACAGGGTTCTTTCTTTTTTTAGCCAGAATGTATTATTTAATAGGTTCTTAAAAAAATAATTTAAATAACCCTATTTAGAGACAGAAATTTGAAAATTAAATCTTTTTTTTAATTTCTATAAAATACTCAGTTTTTAATATTTTTGTATTTTTTGGATTATACCGGATGTCCAAAAAAGATGACTTGTAATTTCAAAAAACAAAAAAGGGATAAAAATATTCACTTACGGCTCCATTTTTTTTTCAGTAAAGAAAACATTAAAGTTCTTTTTTCAATGTTTTATTGCACGATTTCAATGGGCGCACAGTTGGTTGCGTGCAACGCGTCGAGTCTGTAAGAGATTTATAGCCACATTTTTATGAAGCATTACAAGATTAACAATCTGAGTGGGCTCTGTAATTCGACTTTCCAATCCATCAGTGTTACGAATTGGAGGTTGGTAAATGATGTTTTACACATATTCTCTTCCAAGAAAATGTCCAAAGATATTGTGTCTAGAAATCTAGGTGGCCACGTTATTGAACTTCTCTTTTCCATCCATCGCCCGGAGAATTTTTTCTCAATTCCAAACTCCAGTGTGGTAGTGCCCACTTATGCTGTACATGTGTTGAAGAGGAAAAAATATAAAATATATTTTGATTATTGTGCTTAGGGTAGTGTGAAGCCCTAAAACATGTGCTTGTTGCTCTTAAAATTAATCTTTTCTCCTTCAGAAACGAACCCCGGAATATTTGCCACATGAGCGACCGCTGCTTGGAAGGAATGTCGGCCCCACGTCAACAGGGATATATCCTCACGCACCAAGTTCTCTACTGGCAAATGCTTCAAATGGTATAGTTTCTCTATATAGTACTTTTGTTTACAAAGTCATTCAAATTAGCATTCTAGCTTTATAAATCAAACATTAAGTAGTGAAACACGTGAAGTATGTTATTTTCCCTGCATTGATACCTTTCTTGTGGAAAAAACGGTTTTACAGGGAAAACACACTTCCCTGCATTAACTTGAATCAGATTATGGGAACCTTAGAAGATGTCAGCAAGGTTACCAGACTAGCAATCTTGGAGACAAATTATATTATCAAGGAATTGTCGAGAAGTCTATGGAATCGACACTTCTGGAAATTTTCCTGAAGTTATATAAAGATCGGTGAAGTTCAGAATCTGCTTGTGCGTTGTCGGCGATAAAACAAGGAGACCGTATCTGACTGAGTTCTCTACTAGGGGAACTGTTCTTGTCAGTTGTTTCTGGAGCACTGTAAAGCTTGTTTATATCGAGTGCGTTTTTCCATCACTGTAAATAATCTCTTTTAATATTCCTTTGAGAATTTTCGACGATTTTTCGATTTCTTCGCCCTCTTCCATTAATAAACTTGTTATCATTAGATTAATTGCAGTCTTCAGCTGTCCACCCACCACAACACACACATGCAAATTTGCAACATTTTGTGTCAGAAGTAGTAGAATCTGCAATGACTGCTTGAGAGAAAAATTCTGCTAGGAAAATACTCTTCCCACAAGCAGTATATCATTCTAAAAAAAGCAGCGTGCTTCTTGGGTTTCAATATTAACTGTCATATTGCAACAATATCAGCTCTACTGCATTATCAATATCATTTACAAAATGTAAAACCATGGTCACTCTGCCATGAAATTAAGAGGATATTTGACTGTTTATTAAATCGCGCTTTCAAGTTATAATAAGCGGTGACAGACCTTGAAATTTTGAACCTCAGTCAAGTAACGATACCTGGCGGGGCATCTCACTCTCCAAACTACATCTCACCGACAGGAGGACTTTGGCCAGATTTCTGTGGATAAGACCCTTCTTTAACGAGGAATAAGAGGCTCCTTTTGCCCCACAGACAACAGCTGGTGATGAGTTCGAGACCACGATAACCCAGCTACAACGGCCAAGAAATGAAACAGAAGGACGCTGTAACGTTTCCGCCAAGCAGCTGTGATAGGCGTCTTTGTGAAATAATCACCACACGTGCAAAGATACCTGTGCAACTTCTGAATTATTGCGTAGTACCATCATGGATCGCCCGTCGACCTTTGATATCACGAGGGATCCTTTTCTCGTCACTAGCAGGATATAACGAGATGCTAAAAGGTGCCGGCCTCCTGATCCCTGAGCAGAGACAGGTAGAACCAGGGTTTCTATCTTCAATTGAGCGGTTGCCGAAAGGGAACCTCCTCTCACAAACCATTGTTTGAACTCAAATCATTTTTTAATAAGTTTAATAACTTCAATGTATGATCTGTAAATAGCTGTGACGTAAATAAATTAAATTTAAATTAATCAATTTCACGCTACCGTTATTTATCTCAAACGTCACAACGCAAGGGGTAGAAGTTTATTTTATTAACCTCTCTTTGAATAATGCTATACAGAAGAGGTTCTTAAACTGTGGTCCGTGGACACCTGAAAGTCTGCGGAGTCTCTCATGTAACGTTGAGATTTTCCTCTTTTACAGACTCTGAAAGGCCTCGTGGAAAAATTGAAAGATTTGCTGTACTAGACTAGATCACTAAATTGTCCCCAATGAAAAAGTATTACTAGACCGTGTTTATTTATCAAGATTATTGAATCGGAAAGGGATGTTCAAAAATCTTGGGGGTCCACGACGTCACGATGATACATAAAAGGGGGCCATGGTAATTGAAAGTTAAAGAACAGCTCTCATGCAGTAAGCTCACCTGTGTTAGGTATCAGTTACCTTCTAATATTTTCAAAACAAAAATGTCTTATTTTTATTTTTCTGTTGTCGTTGTTAAGGCCCACGAAATTCATCATGGCAAGGGCTAGATCTACGCCTGTCGTTGGCCATAGCCTTGAGCACCATACAGGTGACAGTACGACTTAGCTCGGTTCCAGCACAATTTTGATTTAGAACACCCTGGTGGAGTGTCAGGGGCCTCCCACCTCTCATTCCCTGCCACCAGTCTCACGAGAGGACTTGCGGCTCGACGGCTGCTTAGAGTACACCCATGCCGCGAAGGCACTATACATTTACAAACATCCAAGTCTTTTTTGAGATTCGGACCCAGGCCCTGCGGCACAGCAGTTAGTGTTGCAAGCCACTATACCACCTATTTTTCTTGAGTGCCCTTATGACGTCACCCACACCTAAAAAATATCTCTAGGGGCTTAATGGTACAATTAGATGACTTCACTAATAATGCTTGTACCAACATATTTATGGAATCGTATACATATAGTATAGAAAAGTTACAATTTAAAATAAAAGTTGCTAAACCTTAATCAAACTCAGCTTCAGGAAGCGATCGCTATTTATAGTCTGCGCGGCTACCATCCATTGCTTTCTCGAACAATCCGTTTTCATCATAGGTCATGTTAGCAAAGACCTGTAATTTCTAGAAGCTTCCATAGGGTCACCAAATATTATGCCAACTTGGCTGCATCTCCAATAGTTCCCCAATTTCCCGTTGAAATGCCAGTATAATGTAAGGGATGGCGCTGCTTGCGAAGATTACAGTTCTTATAATAAATAAATGTAAAAAAAAAAGTAATATTAACCTGTTAAACATACAGCTTTAAATTATTTACATTCTTTTAAGATGAAATGCGCAGCACCTAATTACCTAAAATTCGTAACCATATTTTTTTCAGCATGACTGTGTGAGAAATGTGTCGGAATCCCTTCAAGTCTCGTTGTGCTCCAATGTCTTGAGAGATGCAGAACGAATCGCGATGCCAGATTTCCTAGGACACATAGGGATCTCTTCATGGAACAAAGTAAGCTGCTTCTGTCTGTTTTACACAGAACAGGTTAGAATAAGGATGAGAGGGCAACATTGACAAAAAATGTATGCCTTTGGAAGTTTTAAATTCAGAAAAAAGCATTCAACAAGTAAAATAAAAAAATTTCGTCAATTCTTACTTGGACCAACAAAGAAAATTTTTATTTTACCTACATTTTAATAAATAGTTACAATTAATATAAATATGGATATACATATGACAGAATCCCAACATTAAGTGGTAATTAATTTGTAATTAATTATCATTAAAGTATTGTCATCCAAAACAGTCGTGTCTATAAAATTTCAGTTCAACTAAATGCTTTAAAACGTGAGAAAAAATATCATTTACAGTTTTGACCCAAGTCGTTAAAAATGAAACCAACGTGGCTGTATCTGCAATTCTTTAAATAATTAGTTTCAGTCGATTAATTTTAATTAATTATAATTAAATTATCGTATGTTTACCCAAACAATAGTGTATAGAAAATTTCAGCTCAAATGAGTGCTTTAAAATATGAGAAATACCTTTTCAAGTTTTGACTCAAGTAGCCTAAGTCGCCCAAAATGATGGCAACATGGCTGTATTTGTAATTCTTTGAATAATTTGTTTTAATCAATTAATTTTTGTTAATTATAATTAAATTATTGCATTGTCATCCAATATAATCATGTATATAAAATTTCAGCTCAATGGAGCGCTTTAAAATGTATTTTATTAAGATTGAAAATACTACCAAGATAAATAAATATATAGAGAGTGTGAGCTAATAGTAGGAATTGAAAAATAGAGAAGAAAATAAGTACCGTAAAATTCAGCCTATAAAGCGCACTTTCAACACAAAAAATAAGATTGAAATTTACGGGTGCGTGTTATACGCCGGGTATAAAAATGCGAGCTTTAAAAATAAAAAAATAAAAAAAAGGCGAGTATAGAAAAGAATCGGATTTCTACATAGATCGAAATACTGTTTATTTAAAAGAAATGACATTCCTTTTCAACTTAAATGGTTGTATCTCTTGGAGTGTGCTGTTTTTTTTTTTTAACGCTTGGAATAATACGCCGTATAAATGACTTCAAAACATAAGAGCATTGCGCGCGTATGTTTCAGGTCTCTTCGTAGAAAAAGGGGTTGCGCGCTATACGATGAATATACCTAAAAATTAAAAATTACAGCTTGAAAGTATAGGTGCGTGTGGTGTATTTATTTTTTCTGCTTTGGTCGAAATCTAGGGACCTATCAATTATTGGAGAAGTCCACCATTGCTGTATCGATTATTATTGTAAACGTGATTGAAAAGTATTCCTGATGGCCGAAAATACGTGCAAGACATTCAAAACCCAAAACATAGGAATGACTCGCCAAGTATAAAAGAACGATTCTAACACAAAAAGTGTTGTTTTACTCTTTGTCAAATACGCAATGCCGGTTTATCCATTGGGCGTTTGGGGCAGGCCCCGGAAGGGCACTAAAGGACCCGAATAAGCTGGACTTAACCGGGTTTTCTGGTGATAAATTTCGATCCGCCAGTGCGAAGGAGGCCCGTAGATTTTCTGCGCATAGGGCCCGAAATGGGACTTAAACCGGCACTGCAAACATACATAATAAGTCCTGAATGTGTCGTACATAAATTTCCTATACAGGGCGTCATAGGATCATTGGGATAAACTCTGAAGAAAGGTTTCAGATTTTCATATTAACCCGTGGTCGGAAATGTTTTTGTTCGGCGCTAGGTGGCATTGTTCACAAGAGCAGACATGCATTACCGCAGTCATTTGAGTTGTCATCGCCCTTAGAGAATTTTTTTTTCTCTAATGGGACTTCGTATTGGTATTTTTTACCTTTGCAGACCTAGTTCATTCCACAGGAGCTGGTATCACTTTTTATTTCGGCACCCTATAGGCGATACCAGTTGCCGCAAGTAATTTTGAAGCCCAGTTTTCCTACCCAGAGAGGCACCTGAGCTCTGACGATGCGAAAATGAACTTAGGAATTTAATTTTGTGATGGCACCCAAGCCAAACGGGCACTCCAAGGGATTTTCAGCATGCCGCATAATCATACGACATGGCCGCTGTCGATTTTCTGCATCATGAAAATCCACCGACTTGGACCTGGGTTGAACACGCAACCTTGGGTACAGAAGGCCAGCGACAAACCAACTACGCCACCCAGTCAGACTACACCACAGGAATATGGAACTTTTTACAAACACCGAGCTGGCAGATATGCACCTGATTTACGGACTGACAGAAGGAAATGCAAGAGCAGCAGAAAGATACACTGAACAGCCGGATGTTTGCTAAGTTTCATCACAATTCGTGTGAATATGAATCATTACCATTGTAAGAGGCATAATAAGGGATGGCCACGCATTCCAACAAGCCACGGTATCTAATTACCATGTTGGGAGTGCAAGTCATCTGAGGCCCACCCACGCTATGCCTATTATTTCGTAATGATCCACATTCACATAAATTGAGATGCAAATTAACAAAAAACATCAGTTGGTACAATACATATCTCTGTGGGTACCTTTCGCGATACAATTTTTCTGCGGCTCTTGCATGTCCTCGGCCAATTCCTAAATCACGTGCAGATCTTTCAGCTTGGTGTACAAACACCGAGCTGGCACCGGAACACAATATTCTAAAAACTATTTTAACATGTTGCCACAATCTTAATACAAAATATCATTTGGCAATATGAATATCAATATCGAAACAATTCGAAATGTTACAAGCAAATATTATACGAATATAAAGAGTAAGGGTAATAATAAAATGTAATATTAAAAAAACAAATAGAAATAATATTAAAATATATTTACAATATTAAATAGTCAAATATGTATATATATTTAAGTTAAGTTGATAATTATTAATATTCAATAACTGAACCACTCTCTCTCTCTCTCTTATAAATTCCCAACAATGATAAGAATAATCCTAGCTTAAAAAAATGTAGTTTTACTCTGTGTTAATTAAAATTAAATTTTCGAAAAATCTTTTCAGTCATTCCTGTGTTTAGTGTTACATATTGTTAGATGTAATCCTGTGCTTAGTGTTACATATTGTTAGATGTGTAATCCTGTGTTTAGTGTTACATATTGTTAGATGTAAGTGAGCAACGCGTGTACTTTAGTCAACATCTTATTAACATGTAACGTGACGTACTAAAAAGTACTGTAGCTATAGTACTACATTTTTAAAGTGACATTTTTGATTATCTTTCATATATAGCAGTAATATTTTAGTACTTTTTAAAATTTGAATCAAAACAAGAAATTTGATTCGGCAAATGATAAAAGATTTTTTCTCGTTGCAGTTGGCTTGTGCGGTATGTGGGGTTTCCGAGACTTCCATCGTTTTGATTGGCTGGAAACCATCCTATCCTGGCAACAACCTTCGGGCTGCTTTAATGATAGAGCCAAATGGCACTGCGTGGGTGAGTCTGATTTTATTTATTTCCTTGCAAAAGCTAATATTTATTTTATACAAGATGCAGGGAGACTTTTACCCACTTGATAAGAAAAATGCAGTGGGTTGAGAATTTTCCGTATAATTTTGTTTATCAGTGGTAACTACCAGGGTTATAATTAAAGTTACACTATTCAGAGACCTGTAGAACCTGTTCTGCGAATCTAATTTTGATGAAACTCCAGGTTGCTTTTATCGAGTATTCCTTACGCGAATCCGTAAAACCTCTATGTAATACACTTGCAGTCATAGCCAGAGAATCATTCAGCACAAGTTTGTCAACGTTAATCATTCCTGCTTTACAGCAAGGACAATGTTTGCAAACCATTATCTTTATGCAAGATGGAGCAACTCCTCACATTAGGCATCAAGTAAAAGCACTGCTTAGTGCTAACTTTGTCGATAATTGTGATATTTTCTGGGTGCATGGCCTTCTCGCTCACCCGATTTACATCTATGTAATTTCTGGTTGTGGGGATTTCTATAAGACCATGTTTGTAGAGGAGGAATCAGGGCCTTTCCTGATTTGAAAACTAACTTTATGCGCCACGTGGCTGAAATCCTTCATGAGTTCCTTCGCGCTACCATTGAAAACGCTATGCTGCTCCTTCAGCACGTTCTTGATGTCAATGGAGCACATAGTGAGCATATTCTGTAATTGAATAAATTTTAACGATTCTAACATATCATTTGGGCACCAAATTTCTTCCTGGTGGTCATAATTTGAACTACTTATTATTATTATTATTGAAGAAACCTTTTCCCCATGGTCCATATAGCATATATTCCAGGTTTCATCAAAATCCGATAAGTAGATCGGGTTCTACAGGCCTCTGAATAGTGTAACTTGAATTATAACCACCTGGTATGAATTTTATTAATCAAAAAAGGCAAATTGGAACACGCTTATCTTGTATTGAATTTACAAAACCGAAAACTTTTCATATACCTTGAAGATTTCGTCAGCTGAAAGTACGTTGTTAACAATTTTTATCGAACAAAAAAAGATACATTAAACTTTCAGGAAATGCATGTTTTCCTTAGATATCCGTTGTCCCAACCATTAGAAACCGATAGCCAGTTTATCAGATACCAACTGGAAAGCGACCATTTATCGCCAACTTGGTGAAATATCATCATGTTGGATAGAATTCCAATTCAGAAAAACCAGCCATCGGCGTAATTTGGTAAAAAAAATTAATAAAAAAAATTTAAATAAAAATAAAAAATTCTCCATCGACAGAAAAATGTGAACAAAAATTTGTGGAAGACAGATATAAGAGATTACCCGCCAATTATATCCAGTTGCAAAGTAAATCAGGCATGCGTTACCGTTGAAGCTCGGAAGTCGTTAATGTTCAGACTCCCCAGATAGTATGCAGATTAACTGATTTGCTCCGTTAAAGTGCTGGTAGATACGGTAGCCTAGTGGTCAAGGTCACACACTCGTGGTTGGCATGTCATGAGTTCGAGCTTAGTACTGCTGAAGACAAGCCGTGCAGAAAGGGCTGATGCACGTAAAATATGTCGAGGCTCCATTTGTCGATCCATCCTAACGTTGGTGTGGTGTGGAAGTTAGAAGAGGAGTTCCAGTTCAGATATCATTCTCGTCACTTGACTACGGTTCAAATTATGAGGTCCATCGCCAACAGCCCTCGTGCAGCTATATAGTGAGTCAGAGTAGGCCCTGGCTGTTTGACCTATTGCGACGCCCATCACCTCCATAACTTTAATTACACGTAGAAAACCCTCATTAAAGATCAGTGGCGTAACGGAGAATGTTAGGCCCCCCCGCAAAGTCAAGTTTTGGGCCTGCTATAATCCTGGACCATCCCGCGATGCGGGGTTGTACGTTACGCCACTGTTAAACATGCAGGTAGCAATTTCCAAAACGTTTTACCCAGTAAAAGTATGCTTCGGAGGGAAATTCCATACGCAGTGATTGCAACTTTCGTTATTATTTTAGGTGCTTTCCACCAAACGTCATTTCAACAATCGCCCAACAGTCTCGTACACTGGTTTTATAGGATTTATAAATTGCTAGTCAAACGTTGGTGTGCTCTCTTGATTTTCCGCTTTCAATTGTTGATATTTGCACCAAAAATCTTTGCAGTAAAAGGGCAGAGGGTTTTGTATTCTACGCAAAATTCTTATATTTGTATTTTTCAATCGAAAAGGGTTTGTATAATAAGCATCCCTAAGTATCCTAGAATAATAGGGACGGAAGGACAATAAAAGCGGGAACGGTCAGAGCAGCTGCCACTGGCGCGTCAATACACTACGGCGCGCTCTCTTCTTTTGGCTATAACTTTGAAAATATTATATTAAAAATTTAGATCTGAAAATTTTAGGGTACATTTTTCAGATCTTTTTCTTCCGAAAAATGTTTAAAAAAAATAATAAATCGATTTTTTAATCCGTCACGCCACCTTAAATCAGTCGAGGCTCAATGTTCTCCCGATGGTGTGGTGTAGTTAGGAGAGGGGGGTGCTAGCTCAGGTGTCGTCGTCGCTTGGCCGAGGTTCAAAATTACGAGGTGAGTCGCCAATAGCCCTCGTGTTGCTTTATATAGTGCGACGTTAATATAACTCTCTCTCACTCTCTACTTTTATAAAAATTTATAAAGTAAAACAATATAAACTGAAATTACTTCAAAGTTATCAACCTTTTTTTAATTCCTACTATTAGCTCACACTCTCTATATATCTATTTATTTATCTTGGTGGAATTTTCAATCGTTAATAAAATACATTTTAAAGAGCTCCATTGAGCTGAAATTTTATATACATGATTATTTTGGATGACAATGCAGTAATTTAATTATAATTAATAAAAAATAATTGATTAAAACTAATTATTCAAAGAATTACAAATACAGCCATATTGCCATCATTTTTTGCGATTTAGCAACCCTTTTGGGTACTTGAGTCAAAACTTGAAAAGGTATTTTCTCATATTTTAAAGCGCTCATTTGAGCTGAAATTTTCTATACACTATTGTTTTGGGTAAAAATACGATAATTTAATTATAATTAATCGACTGAAACTAATTATTTAAAGAATTGCAGATACAGCCACGTTGGTTTTATTTTTAGCGACTTGGGTCAAAACTTTACAAGATTTTTTTTCTCACGTTTTAAGGCATTTAGTTGAACTGAAATTTTATAGACAAGACTGTTTTGGATGACAATACTTTAATGATAATTAATTAAAATTAATTACCACTTAATGTTGGGATTCTGTCATATGTATATACATATATTTATATTAATTGTTACTATTTATTAAAATGTAGCTAAAATAAAATTTTCTTTGTTGATCTAAGTAGGAATCGACTTAAAAAATTTTTTTATATTATTTGTTCTAAAATAATTTACGGATTTTCGTGTTATTTTAATATGTTACATTAAGTGTTTTTTCTTTCTTTCTTTTCCTTTCACACAATGTATCAGATGATCTAAAACCAGACCCACCTCTAAGAGTGGAGAGAAGAGAAAAAGTTCTGAAAGGTAACATTCCTAAATTCATTCTATTGTTTTATTCTTTTTCATTTCTTTCTGTAGAATCAAATCAATGAGATATTCCAATAAGCATCAGTTTCATATTTCATACTAACGAAAACGCATATCCATAAGCTTTATTTCTACCAAAATGAAAAGACAGGAAAACAAATTGGTTACTAGTATATACGACTACTATCCGTTACTCACTTCGTTGAATATTTCCTGATTTTGTAAAAATATAAATTGTGGGGTTTTTTATAAATTATTGATACTTAGCATTAAGCGTTCCTAGCATTAAGCGTTCGATTGTATTGAAAAACGTTCTTATAACATTCACCTATTGATTTTAAAAAGACAGGATCTGAATTTCTAAAATTAAAATAGAACTATCTTTTACGCTCCCATAACCCTTTTAATCAAAGTGAATTTCTCCCGTACCCATTTTTAGTGCATCTCTACTCAACAAAATAAACATGCTTGGCAAATTTCGTCTAAATCTAATAATCCAAAAATGGAATTTTTTTTTACCAACAAGCCCCTCACACCCTTTGAGAGTCGATGTCTATAAGGCTTGTTCTTAGCGGATTTCAACTCAACAAAAGAAACATGCATACCAAATTTCATTATTGCAGGTTTAATTGCAGGGAATTTTTTTTATCTATACTCCCCACTCCCTCTCTAAGGAGTTGACTTCCTAAAAATTTATTCTTAGCGGATCTCTATTCAAGAAAAGAAACATGCTTACCCAATTTCAAGTATGTGGGTCTAACAGTTAAAACACATGAACTTTTATCAATAATGCCCTGTAACCTATTGGCGTAGCTTGCTCTGAGGGGGCCCTGTATCGAAATTCCTTTGGGCCTTTTTAGATATGGGAGCCATGTTAGTGGACTGTAATTACACATGTTGGGGCCCCTGTAGCTTGGGTGCCCCGTATCATTGATACGGCTGATACGGCGGTAGCTACGCCCCTGTTGTAACCCCACGCGATTCAACCCCTTAACCCGGTCCCATGAGTGGTGAACCTGCAAAAGTTCGCAGTAAAGTTTGAAATCGATGTCATTCAAAACAAATACATTTGCTTTACAGATGGTTGCCTGTCCCACAAGACAACGGTGGCGCTTCTAGCGATAACAGCAAACATTAGGTTTGAAGCAGAGCAAAATGCTTCCAACTGATCGTCAATGAAAATGAAATGCGATGAGTTATTCTAGTAGTATTCGAAAAGACCAAAGAAGCCAAGCATTTCTCAGTTGTAACTTTTGATTACTTCTGTGCTGTTGAAAAGATTCTTGGGCTGATTCTGAAGGTCTATAAGTATTTCTCAAATTAGTGGTTTCGAAACATGCATATTGGTCTACAAAATAGTTTCTAGCCTATAATTATAAAAAATGTTGCACTTAATTGTTATAAAAATGTAATACTGTGAATATCTGTAAAATAATACACATAATTATTGATTTGTCACTTTTAGTATTAGTGCATGTAAACAAGTTCAAAAATAACTATTGTTTTATAAGCTCCAGAATAATGGTAATGAAATGATTTTTCATGTTCCACTTATTAATAAATTTGCTTCTAAATGCTATTTCATTCTCTTGTCATCAGTCAAAAAAGTAATAAACTTTTATGAATGTTGTAATAAATATGAACAAGGCACATACAGTTAGACCTCTATTTAGCGAATTCTTCTATTTTGAGAACTTATCCTGAGAATCAAGAACATTTTACAATTTTTTTCATGAAATAACCTCCAAATAGCAAAGTGAATTTTCTATTTAACAAACTTTTTCTCTAGTGATTCGATTCTTTTATCTCCCAATTTTTCAAATGTTTCTGGACCTTTGTATGATGAAATCAATTTAAACAATTCAATGTGTAAATAAAATATTCTTGAAGGAGTTTTGATACATTGCATAGATGCGAGGCATATTATGAGAGAAAACATTTCTTCAAACAAAATTAACAGACTTTACCAGCAATTAAATTTAAGGACACGTGTGCTAATACATGTACAGCGGTCACCAAACTTTTTGACCTCACGAACCAGTAAATTCATAATTTAAATCTCATGGGCTACTAATAGGATTTTTTAAGTGTTAAATATATTTATAAAAAAAAATTGTGATGTAAGAACACATAAAATGTACCTACTTAATAAAGTGAAACTATTAATTGTAACCAAATTATGAAAGCTTCATGAATAAACCATGGTAAAATAAACAAAAACTGTAAAAACAAAACAATTAAAAAATGGTTTAAGTACATCATATTTTTAGCATTATGCATCCCTAGTGTGATGAATGTTCCTGCTTACTTGAAATAAGATTATGGATATTTGGAATTCAATGTTGTTACTACAAGACAGAGAACTGCATTTATTTCAAGCTGAGATTAAATATATATTGAATATATCTTATATTGAACTCAATAAGTCCGTAAATCCACCTTTAAATGCTTCAACTGACATACATAGGGGACAGACAGGAGAGTGAAACATTAGAAGAGTATGAAACAAGACGAGACAAAACACATGTAGCTAAAACAATGCAGCTACAACAGTGCAGCTATTTACCGATGCTTATTCTATGAAGTAGAGTTTTTATAGCCTTTCAGGCATTGTTATGAATTGAATTATGTTTCAATGCATTTTAAAACATAACTTTACATGATGAGTAAGTATATTCCACACATTTTTCCGGGGACCAGCGAAATTTTTTTGTGGACCACCATTTTAGCGACCTCTGTGCTAATACATGCTTAAAATTACTGGTTACAAATATACAACTGATATATTTAAAATTACTTGTAGACTTAAAATTAGAAAATGTCATTAAAATTAATTTTAATGTAGAATTAGTTTTTATAAGTTGAAAATGCAGTTTATTTCTGGACAATGGTTTTTTTTTTTTCCTTCTTTTTTTTCCCTTGTGTTTTTTGTTTGTTTTTTTTTGCAGATTTATTTTTGATGGGTAAGATATATAAAATAAATATTAATTTACAAACACAAAAAAAAGGTGTAAATAATTACTTTATATAATAAAATATAGTGTTTATGAAGTTAAAATTTTTGTTTTATGTGGTTTACAAAGTATATTAAAAAATGATTTTATTTAATGAATTTTCCACATAATGAACTTTTTTAAAGAAAAATAAATACAAGTAAATAAATACTAACTAACCTTTATTATAAAGGCCTAAATGTCATTTACCATTGGATTTAGTCTCACCTGGTTACAAAACTTTAAGATTTTAGACATTTTTCTAAATTGTTTGATGTTTCGAATTATAATTGTGATTTTTAAAATTATTTATTTCGTTATTTACCTGCACCCTTTATCTGTTCTAAGATGGGGGAAAAAATGTGTCCGCTCAGACCACGAAATGTTATGTGTCCGCAAATACCACTGCTGCCACTACCATGCAACCTGTTAAAGTGAGTTTTATATATTTGAGAGAATTACTTCTTGGATTATCAATGTATCTTAGCATAGGACTTGAAGCCTTATTATTGGGATCAAGATTGGATACTTCATGTGTCAGCATTTCTTCATATAGCACAGTGATTCTCAACCTTTTTTGTTGTTGCAGTACACTTTTAACAATTTTAAAATTTGGCAGCACACTAACAATAAAATAAGGTTAAAAGAATTCTACTTATCTGTAAAACACTATAAAATAGCTTATGATAATAGTTTTCAATGTTAAATAAAATAATGAAGTTATAGGTTTTCAAAGATTCACGAATATATTTTATAAATCTGCTTTTATTACATTTTTACACTTTTCAGAGCATTCGATCTGGTAAGTTTGACTTCTGGATGAGCTTCAAAAATCCACGAAAGAATAAGTTAAATATATCATTAATACCTTTAGTTTATTTCTATAAAACTGCTGAATGATTCAGTTGCAGATTTTTTTTTTCTTAGGGAATAATTAACAATTTTAAAAAATCTGGCAGCACAGTGGTTGGAAATCATTAATATAGAATAATAAGTAGATTATCTCATTCCCATTAGCAAACTGCAACCATAGTAAATTTTTACACAGACTAAAATACCCGCCCATTTAAAAACATGTCTTTTCCTTTGGTTGCCTCTCACTAATGCAAACTTGGATTCACCACAACTTTGTATATCAAATTATGTTTTTAGAAGCATTTGAGGTTGGGTTTTTTAATTTCTTATACCAGCCAGCAGTGATTTGCAATAAAGCGAGTAATCATCTGCTTGATAAATTACCACACACAAACATAGCAAAACACATCATTTAAAGTTAAATAAAATAAATATCTCTGAAATTAAATCACAAAATAAACATCATTACAAAGCAATGATTTTATTATAAAAAAACAGTAAAAAAATATATCACATATTGATTTGTTCTAAAATTCGTCATGACTAACACTGGTTTTCTGAGTAGTAGGAAAGGCCCAAAAGGAAGACTGCAAGTTATTGACATCTCGTTCTCTCTTCGCGAAAGCACTGAAAGATGAAATGCAATTTCCAATGAAGTGATTGGACAGGCCCAGAATTGCTAGATCAACATGAGGATTGGAAGTAGGGAGCTTATATGCTTTCACCTAATAAAATTAAATCTCAATTACTTCAAAATCATAATTTTACAACAGAAAAATTGTTTATAAACTAATTATCAAAATTCAAAAAATAACTAACAGCAAGTTTTCCCGAAAAGTTTTATTTATTATACCAAAAAGTATATGTATTAGGAGGAAGAATGAACTTTTCGAAAATACAAAATTTTACAATGTTCTTGAATATTTATCTAGTAAACATCAATATTTCTTTGAATCTTTCAATGTAATACACATAATGCATCTGTAGTAATTAACACATAACAGAGTATGAATGCATTATTTTGGAGAAAAAATTATCCTTATAAATTGAGAGGGACAAACAATATCTCCCATATAAAAACAAACCGCATTCTGACTGAATATACTATCTGTTTGAATCAAACACAACACACACTAATAAATGTTAAATATACATATAATTATATATTTGTGAAAACATACCTTTAAATCCTTCAGGTACTTTTCAATATCATCAATCATGTGGTCATGATCCGAAGCAACAAACACTGCCTTTGCCTTTATGGCCTTGACTTTGCTCCTGAGTTGCCTAAGGATAATATCTTTGGTGGGAAAACAGAGTTCAGGGGTAGCTTTACCATTCTCATTCTGGTAACCAAGACACTGGGGTGCAGCAAAAAGAAGAGGGCTGTGCTCAATGTGTTCACAGGCTCTCACCTGGAAATCATATGATTTTGCAACATAAAATTCAAATGTTTTCCTTGAAAATTAAAGAAAAATTATTGAATGCTATAGCAAGAAAAAGCACTTAGAAATTAATCTAAACATTTCTTTACTATTTGTAATTGATGATGTTCTAAAAGCAGAAAATACATACTATTTCTAAGTTTTTAGACATAAAAGAAGCAGTTTAATTAAACAATTCCTATTTAACAAAACAAAAAAAATCCCTAATGAAAGAATATAATTTTTAAGTATACATACTAATTTCTAATAAATTTGAATCATCAGATAATATTTACTTTTTTAATAACAGCAAATACACTGAAGTCTTTAGTTAATAATAAATATGGCATGAAGAATTAGTTAAAATGTACAAATCAAAAAGTATCAATTCAAAATGATTAGTAATTTTATCTAAATACATGGCCTTTTAATAAATGCCCTTTAAAAGACAAAAAAACTTTTACTTCACAAAACAGAAAGCTCTAAGTACTAAATTTTAAATCATTAATTCTTACATTCATAGTAAAACACAGAAAGTATAAAAATAAACAATGGAATGAAATGTTTTATCAAATTTATATATAACTGTACCTATAAAGTAAACATGAAAGAGAGAAAAAAAAATGTAAGATAATATAAAAACATAAACTTTACTATTTTCTGTTAAAACATGTAAAGAAAAAGGAAAAAAGATTTAATTTTATTAGAAGGAAATTCTTCAGGGAAATTGTTACTTAAATTGAAAATCTTTCAGATAATATTGCCATCAAAAAAGAATTTATGTTCAACTGAATTTCTCTTTTATCCTAATTGAAAACTTTGATTGTTACAAGCAATGCAAAAATATATTCTAGGCATTTTGGCTTAATTTTATTAATACATAAAGTAATTCTGCATAGATCAGGATTTGTCATTCCAGATTTCATATATTTCAAATCAAGAGATAATAATTATAAACTTTTATGTGCTTTAAAAAATTATGTTTAATACTTTTATATTTATCTTGCAATCAAGTAACATTCAAAAATATTCCTATTATACATAATTATTACAATTATAAAACCATAATTTCTTAAAACATTATGAAAAACACTTGATACTTAAATATTAATTTCTTAATATAATGTTATAAGGAATTTTGGTTTTACTGTCCTATATATGTAGTTATACATATTTCTATACATTAATACACAGTTATATATTATTTAAACATATTTTCCTAGATCATACAATATTTTAAAAATCTACAGTTTTTAATAAAGCAAAAAACTTACAATGTAAATCATCAAGAATGTACAAGTTCTAGAAAAATTGCAATTATTGCAAAAAATAATGATTTTTCATTCACAATAAAACACGAAAAATTATTTCCTTTCAGGTGATTGCAATAACTTTTTAGAATCAAAATCCAAAACTATAACAATCTCAAATACAACGTAAATCGTTTTATACATACTGTTTTGAATTATATATTTGAATAATTTATGCTTTACTGTATCTAACAGAAAAATTTCACATTTTATAAAAATACAAGCAGCAATCACTGACCACTTTTTTAATTATTAACTATACAATACTTGTAAAATCAACAATTCAATTTTCCTGTTTTACATATATCAACTTCAATGCCTGTTCTAAGTTCTCTTATTTTAATGGAGATACATTTTCAATAAGAATGGTCAGAAATATGATTTGCAAAATAGAAAAACATACTATACTGATATCATAAACAAAGTGACTTCTATACAAATTTAATAAATGTTCTTACTAGAGTTTAAATAGGAGTTTTCAATTCATTTGTTAATTGTAATGCTTTTAAGCTTTTATCATTTATATAAAATTCATAATTTTATGCATCCATACATCTATTTGCAATACATACTTTTCAGTACAAACAAGATATATATATCCATCCAACAAATAATAGAACAACATCAATTTCAACAGGGAACAAATAAAAATATATTTAAAAATCAATAAATAAATGATTAAAATTCAGAAATGTACCTAAATACTGAATAAAAATATCAATAAATTCCGATAAATAATCTCCATAATGCCAATGAATGGACTCTTGAAAGAGAATAAAACATCAGGATTTCTAAGGATAAAAATATTTTATATCACAAATTATCCCATTCACTGTTTGAAAATTAAATCAATAAATACCCAATCAGGACCATTACGCAAATGGATGCCAACAAAAGGTCCCCTGGGTTCCATTCTGCTAAGAAAAGATTTTGCTTCCTTTAGCACTGCATTATTCCACACCAAATATTGATGCAGTTCACGATCTTCTGATCGCACTGGAAATGTCGCAGGTGCTCCAGTGAAAGCTATTACCGGAAATTGGTCAGGTGGGTATCTATATGATGAAGAAAAATACAAAATAGCCATAAACATTTTCTTGTGATAGTCAAAAGGAAAAATTTTTATCAATACAATAAATGATTTTCTCACCTTTCAAAACAATGTTTCATTCTCATTATCAGTTGGCATCAATAAAAACTTTATGATATTTATATTTGTCAAAATAAATAAGCTATGAAAGTTTGACTAGTATAGGAAATGTATGAATATTTAGAATCAGTTGTATGTTAATGAATGACCTTTGTCACGATAAGATTACATGCATTGTTAATTTAAATATGATACAGTAATAAGTATTGAAAAAAATACTTCAATTAAATAGAGACATGGGTCTAACTTTATTCTACACCCTTATTCATCATTGATTTGGCAAATTCAATTTACTACTATAGTTATGACCAAACTCACAATTTCAATATAAGAATAGACACTGTTAGGTTTCAACATTTTTCTATTGCGGTGGTGTGATCTAAACTGGGGGTAATACTCAGTTATAAATAAAAAAATTTTGACAAAAATAAAAACTTAAAAATAATTAAATTGTTAAATGATACAGGATGGCAATTATTTTGATAAATTATCCATGATTAATACAATTTATCTAGAATAAAACTAATCTCAGGTTAATAAAGATGTAACAAAAAAAATTTTTATGCTTATGAAACTGAACAATTACTTTTACAATTATTTTTCTTAAAAAAAATATTTTTAAAACTATATGCAATTATTGAAACAAATCATAAAAACAATAACCACTAATATACACTATCTTTCAAAAAACCTGCACAAAAGCATTTTCCCCTAAAAATAACTTTCTCTTTAAAATATAGTCAAATGAAACAACATGAGGAAAGACAACATTAATAATTCTAAATGACTTAATAATAATAAAGAATGTGGCATTATTAAATAAATCAAAAGTGAAAAAATCTTACTTTTCATTCCACATTTGTGCAGTATCTCTGTAATGAACATCATAATGCAGAGGCTGATAAAACACAGATTCATCAAAATCTATATCAAATGTATCCCAAAATGGACCAAAGGGATTGCCTTCTTTTGCATTACAATGGTCACTTCCACCCCGTGGCATGTAGCAAAACACTGAAAAATTATTCGTGTTTTCATTTATTCATAGAGAGATTTTTTTAAGCAAATTATACTTGTTTGAAGAATTTTACTGTGCACATTAGTCTCTTTTCATTTGTACATCCATTTTCAAAATACTTTAAATAAGACTTATATGAATGAAATTTTCAGGAATGAACAGAAAGTGTGAACAAAAAAGATATTGCAGGTCCATTATAAACAATTTATGCATTTTCATGTAAATATTTACAATTAGCCTGCATAACAATTTCTTAGTATAAAACATAAAAAATTTTCTTATTCCATTATAAATGATTTAAAATAATACATAGTAGATAATTATTCTAATCAATTTTACAACAAAAAAAGTAAACATAGAAATTTTAATACTTTGTAATGATTATTTTATTGACCAATACCAGTAATGCACATACTACAAATATACATAAGAACTGCAAATGCACACCTTATAAAAAAATGAAGTGTGAATAACATTGCACACATTCCACACACAATCTAGATTTACAATACCTAAGTTTTAACTGTGTTAAAATTTATAGATAATTAAATACAAGAAATTATAAATTATAAAAATTATCACATACAAAATATAGGTATATTTAACATGTTTGCATCAATTTATGCTTTAACAAAAACTACATACAAAATATTTCAATTAAGTTTTACCATATCAACATTCATGATAATTCAAAAGCTAAAATACAACAGAAGGGAAACGAGCTAGATTTTTCTTATATATAATCCTATATTTAGAAATAACTTTGCCATGTAATCAGAATTATAACACATCTAATCTTTACACAGAATAGGTAGTTGATAAGTACACTGAAAGGAATAGCCTTCTAAAAAATGGGTTCGATTCAAAACTTTACCATGGAGATCTTTTAATTGCTCTCTGTCCCTTCTCATATGCAAGCATTCAAATTATACTAAGCATTACAGTCTCAACAATTACATGCTTCACAAAAATTTCACTACATAATTTTTCAAAATAAAAAAAAATTATATATATATATATAATCCATAAATATATATATACACAGATAGCTATAGAACCTAAGTATAACTATTCAAGATAGGAAATATTAGGCACAGTAGTACAATAACAAACTCCTGGCCTTAGGAACCAAGATTGCAAGTTTAAACAAGTTTTAGGGCTAGCCAACCTTAACCTGTAATTTGTCCATACAATGTGTCAAGTAGTAGTTGTATGTATGTGTATATATATATATATATATATATATATATTATATATATATATATATTATATATATATATATATATATAAATATAAATATAAATAATATATATATATATATATATATATATATATATATATAAATAAATAATATATATATATATATATATATATATATAAATATAAATAATATATATATATATATATATATATATATATGATTTTCCCCTGTCATGTGTTTGTCGAGTGTTATTGTTTGGATGTGATCTCTTGTTAGTAGAGAACTGACCTATATATATATTTATTTTAGAATAGATTTATTTATTTTTTAAAAAGTTAATTTTTAACAATAACAGTAATTCTGAAAAATAGTGAAAACTCTACTTTTTAAAGTACTAATACATAAAAGAAATATAACAGTTCACTACAGATTATTGAACAAAAATAACTTATTGTAACAATATAAATGTTCTGATTATGAACTGAAGAAATTATTAGGAAAAGTAAGAAAAAAGAAAATGTTGCCAACGTATTTAGTAAATACTTTTGAAAACTTCTCAAATTGGCATAGTAGTTATGGAATTTAAATTCAAGAAAACTGTAAACATTCCCGATGCTTAGCAGGTTTATTTACCACAGTCTAATAATACATGGTCAAACAATGGGGGGGAAACACCTAGTCCCAAAATTTTCTCCTCAAAACAGCCCACCTTCTACAGCTTGATTTACAATTTAAATAGTAGAAAGTTCTGCATACTAATATCCAATTGTACAATTTTTATTTTTCTCTATGTTACTAAAAAAAGTTGATTACATAAGCCAATAATTACATAATCTTGAAAATATAGAAATACAAACAGACCCTGATTTACCGAATGCCTATTTAACAAATTTTGCATTGTAAAGAATTTTTATAAAATGAAGGAAAAAAATCCTCATTTAACAAATAATAGACCGCAAATCAACAAATTATTTCATCAGCTGAAAAAAAAAATCTATTAGTTCAAATTAAAAAAAAATGGATTCCTTTTCAGATCAAGTTTTAGTTTTTTTCAGAGCAGAGAAAAACTTTTCCTGTGAGGAGCAAATTTCAACAAGAAAGGGTGCAGCCCATTATTAGACTTTACAGGTGCAGATAAGTTATGAATGTAACCTACCACATAAGTTTTGAATAGAACAGGAAATTTCTCATCTCTTTCCACTCCACAATGCAAGGGATATTTTAAAACATTTTACCATTTGCTGCCTTTCTTGAGAGGAGTGAGGTCTATTATACGTATAGTTTTGTAGAAAATTTTATTTTTGAAAATTTGTGAATATTAAGTTATTGTAATCTAGAAATTTATAGTGAAACTCCCATCGAAACTGCTACAGTTTCCAATGATTTACATTGTTTGGAAACTGTGAAAACACACCTCTTGCAGCAAGATGAAAATGACGCATTACTTTCTTTGCATAAAGTTGAAAAAGAACTCTTTTGAGTCCAGAATAAAAAAAGATTGTCAAATATCTATTAATAGTCCAAAATTTCCAACTGGAGCATAATAATCCACTAAGAATATTTCTAGTAGTAGAATAAAAAGTGTAATTTCTAACTGTGGATATTTTTTGTGTAGTTGCTTATTATAGAATTTTCAAAAGGTAAAGGCAAAAAAAAATTTTTTTTTTACCCTGATATTACCAATAATCTCAAATTAACGAATAAAATGTTCGGTCCTTGTGAACTCGTCAGAGGGGTCCGAAAAAAAGTGATAAAATAAAATATAAGTTAACAAATACCTTTTCTCTTCCCTTTAGGCCATACTGAAGAAGCTATGTTTTGCATAAAATATTCCATAGTAATAACTCTGTGATATTCTTGTAAAGGTTCAACTTTAAAGTATGAATCAAATGGAACTTGTATCTAAAAAAAGGAAAGGAAATTTATACAAATTTATTTTAAAGTAAACAAAATGTAAATTACTCTGCTCAGGTTAAATATGAATCATTAAGAACATTTCAAAAGTAAAATTTTATCTACATAACATACTGTATATTTCCAAATATAAGCTGATTCCTGTATAAGACAAGAAAAATTTACCCTAAACCTGCATGTAAGCCAAAATGAAAAGAAAAGTTCCTAAAATATTCCAACATGTCTCCATAAGAGCAAAAATTTGCAAACAGGTGGAATATTTTCTTATAAAATTGCTGTTAAGTATAGAATGATATTTCTATTTTTTGTAAGTCAATGAAGCCATATAACAGGGCTTTGAATTGTAATTTTTTTCAATCCGGTTTTTGTTCTGGTTCAACTAAAAAGAAAAATATAGGTTCAGTTTCAGTTTTTGTTCCACCAAAAATAACAATTTCGGTTCAGCTCTGAAAAAATTAATTTTATTTTATGTATATTTTATTTGTTCTGAAAATAATTCCAACATGAACAAAAAATATAGTTCCATCAAAATTTAGAATTCATTCTTTTTTGACTGGTGCACTATGTGAATTGCTACAATTAACCGGCATGTACAATACAAGTGGGGAGCAGAGAACGGCAAGCATTGGCATTGTTATTCGTAATCAAAATCATGTTTGAGAATTAGGTTCATGATTCTGGTTTGTATATGTAAATAGTCTATATAAAAATCTGTGGATGATCCCAAGCTGAGATGTGAAAAATATAACTCAGGCTGATATTTTACTTAAAAAAATTATCCCTACTTCTTGCTCATTCAACTGAACTAAATCTGCCTTCTACAAGATTCATATCAACACTGAAACAGAAAGGTACTAGTGAACATCAAAACAGGAAATCGAGTAGCAATGTACTTCTAATGATGATATAATTATATGGTTGCATTAAATTAGAAAATACTGATAAGTTGGTAACAGTATCAAAATGACAGAAGATATATTGAACTGAAATAAATCAATAATTTTTTTTAGTTCAGTTCCGGTTCAAAGCCCTGCTATATAACAAACACCCTTTTTTCATTCATTTGCTATCTTGAAAAACATCTGAGCTAGTCATACTTTCTGCACCATTTTTATTTTGTTTGAAAAATGAGTACAGGAAGAGTAGTTTGCATACTATTCATGATTTCTGACCAATATTTTGTGCTCTGGAGGACAAACTCACTACACAATGATTGTCTGTATCCCAGTGAAAGAATACGAATTTTATCAACTACTCAGAAATTTGGATTTTGACACTTAAGTATATTTAAGTGATATTTTTTTCTTCTTTAAGAATAAAAGTTCTGTTCAAAACACCCAGAAGCTTTAAAAAATTTTAATTAATTGCAAATATTAAAAAAAAGTAAAAAGAAAAGTTTTTTTCTAAACTATGTCCTTTTTTAGATTAACAGATTTTTATATAAGCTGACCCTCCCCCCTACTTTCATTTTAAAATAGTTTCAAAAATTCTTAAATTATACACAAAAATATATGGTAAATAAATTGTACAAGCAATTTTTTATGATAAAAGTTATTCACCAGAACAATTATGCTTTTATATAAAGTAATGGATTTTATTTAAGTAATTTTTGTACACTAGTAAATAGATGTTTCAAATTGAGAATTTTTATTGACATAACGCAATCCCCCCTCCAAAAAAAAAGAGAGAAGAATATTGCAAGGAAATTATTAAGGGGAAAAAAAATTCCACCCTAAAATTGCTTTTCTTTTAAAAAACAAATAAATTTTCCCCTCTTCTCAAGATTATTCTTCATACAAGATTACTTTGTTTCAAAGCGAGGAGATGTTTCTCTGGGAAAAAACCTATGTAGATACATCAATATCTTTAACAGGTAATAAGAAAGCAAGAACAAACCTTCAAATTTTTAAAAATTTACTGGAACTTAAAAGAAAAGTTTGAGAGAAATATACAGACAACAAAACCCAAGAAATCAAAGAAACCTTCCCCCTTCTTAAATAGATTCATATGAATTCCGTACTACAGCTATATAATATAAAGACATTTAAAGAGGATATTTGAGAGAAAACCCATGCCATGAGGCCTGGGTTCGAATCCCGGAGAAGACAAGGATGTATGCAAATGTATAGTACCTTTGTGGCATGTGGGTACTCTAAATAGCCATCAAGCCTCTTGTGAGGTTGGTGGAAGGGGAAAAGAGGAGCACGTCCCCTGCCCTCCCAGGGTGTTCTCCCACTAAATTGGGGTGGAACCAACCTAAATCGTACTGTCACATGTATGGTGCTCAAGGCTACGGCCAATGACAGACATACATCTAGAAGTCCAACCTGTCTCAGGTTATGGCAACTTTCCTTCCTTCCCTTAGGGAAGGACAAGACAACAATACAGAGGATATTACTAACAGCTTATCACTGAGTTTTACAAAATGCTTCTTATATGAAGCAGTAGTCCTCAAATTGTGTATACCTTTGGAATATACATATATGCATTTCCATCATTATATAAGCAATTCTGAAAGAAATAAAAATACCTTGTTTGATGATACCTTGTAAAATGTTTGATGTGTATTAACAGTCAAGTGGTACAAAGCCAAAAATGTACTTCAAAAACTATGAGTTACAGATAACTCATGACCCTCATGGATACTCATAGCAGTAAACTCATGGCCGGCCTTATCAAGTAATGGGTTCAAGTCCAGGTGTCACTGAAGACTTGCTGCGTAGAAGGCTATATCTTTCAAGACTAAAAGTACTCACATTGGTGTGGCATGGAAGTTTGGAGAGAGTGGGATGCAAGCTCAGGTGTCATTCTCATTGCTTCACCACAGTTAAAACTTATGAGGTCTGTCACCAAAAGCCTTCAAACAGCTTAATTTTTCCAAAGTTAATAAAAAAAAATGAATCAAACATATTGAAAGGGTATTCATTACTCAGTAAAAAATACTATTTTCTCAGTATCAAAAACATACAGTTTATGACTGGATTTTTTTTTTAAACCAAAGTTTTAAATGATGGGTAAGTTTAGTATACTCAGATTAATTTTTGATTCATACTGTTAGTGTGCTTATTGGCAAGTAATATGAGGTCATAATTAATTCAAGTATTTGATTAAATGTAAGGAAATTATCTGCATATAAAACTAATATTTTAATAAATAATTTCTTGTTCAATAAATGTTTTGATAAATTCACTGGACAGCATTAATTTTTATGTTCCATCAATATATACTTAAAAGTAACATATAAAAACAAATTTTAGAGTGCGGTGAAAATAGAGAGCAATAAACACAGAGGACAATATTTGTAATTGCAATCATTCACATTGGGGGGAAGAAAACAAAGACAATGATTTCTAAATTTTATATTATTAGTACTAAATTAATCATGGTAACTTTGGATGGTATGCAATAAATACTTCTACATAATTTTAATACTAAGTATTCCATAATAAGTATATTAGTTAACAACCTGAAAAGAAACAGTCCCCCCAACAACAATGATTACAACATCTTTAGGAAACAGTAGGATCTTCAATCATAAAATGAGCAGCATGGTGAGCAAAAAAGGTAGTGTTGATAAAAATTATTTGACATATGTGCAAATATCAATAATAAATTAGAGTACATTAAAAAAAGAAAGAAAAGTATTTGAAAAAATTCATAGGAGATATTATTTTATTTAAACATTAAATAAATATTTTTAAAAACAGTTTCAAAATGTGCTGCATTTTGGCAGCTAAGCCATCAGCAGACATGACAAATCCCCAAGAGTGGGACCATTTCATAGGTGGCATCATCTAGTGGCAGCTCCCACTTCCAAATCGTGACATTTGAATTTTATTCAATTTAAACTCTCCTTGGATACTAAATATTGCCGAGAGTACCAGAGCCAAACTGGTTTTCAAGGGAGCTTTTACATTCCAAATAATCATGTGACATGAATGCCCATGATTTTAGCATCCACAGAAAATCTATCGACTTTAGCCGGGATCCAACCCACATCCTTGGGCTTATGAAGGCAGGCACACTACCTCACAGCGACCGAGTCGAGTGAGTTATTTATAATTATATTTAACTCAACAAATTAAGTCACAGAAAAACAAAGATTGACAAGAAACTACATATAATTTGAAGAGTAAAAGTGAAAGACTTCTCTACAAAATAAAAAATATTACAGGGAAACTAAGTTCAAAGTAAAGGTTGGGATAGGCTACCTCAGAAAAATTTCTCTTTGTGCAGAAAATACATAATATACCTAACAATATACAGCATAATAATTAGAATGACTTGCCGATCTAGAGTGCCCAGTCTTGTACTCTACCCAGGGAGGAAGGGCCAATGTTCTATTTAATGCATGAGCAAATGCTAAGGAACCCAAAAAGTGGTCAGCCTGGTTTCCAAACCGTCCTGTAAGAATAAATTCATGAGTCAATAACAGCGTACATTTATTCAATGAAAAGATCATTGAGGCGAAAGCATAAATAGTTGGTGAGGGCCTAAATAATAGTTGACTTTAAAACAAAACAAAAAATAAAGGTCAGTTTTTTATTATTATTATTTCTCTAATTAAATTGTCTTTCCTTTTCAACTCTATATTATCGATAAATACTACAAAATTTAGAATTGCTAACTCGATGCAGTTGAGAAAATAAACAAAAGATTTAAATAAAATTCAACATATGAAATGCTACTCCATAATTTAAAGATAATTAACATAAATAATATATTTTTAAAAAAAATATTTAAAAAATTAAATCAAGTTTCTAACCTCCAAAAGAATTTTTTTCCCAAGAACCATAAATGTATGGTCAGAAAAAATAACACAATCATTTTTATACTTTTTCATTAATAGCTACATCCATTAATAAAAAGGTTTCTATTATTTAATGCATATAACCACAACTTTAAAAAGTGATTATTTAATTCACCACACATTACATATGAAATATAAACTGATAATTTTTTAAGAATATCACATGAAAATTCTAATTTCATACTAATCACATGAGATGAAAATTATAAACATGAAGCAGAACAGACTACAAGCAAACTATGTACTTTCAAAAAGAGTAAATATAAAATGGAAAATATTTGGCTAAAGTGTAGAATAGGTGGCCCCTTGAATTTGGTGGTTTAAAAGATACACAATTTTCAAATCAACAATTACATCATTTATTTCTTCATTTCCCTTTTTTTCTTATTTTGTCCAAGAGGGATCTTTGGAATTTTTCAGCATCTGTGATTTATCTGCTTTGCATTTGTTCCTCTGAAATATTAAAAACAGTATGTCTGAAAGGTATGATTAGCCTTTTTTTACGATTTGGAACAAAAGTAGAAAATATCTGTAATGTGGATGGATAAAGGACTGACTGCTGCAAATAATGAATGTTCAGTTTGCAAGAAAACAATGTATTTGATTACCAAGGATTTGAATGAATGATGATCTGGATATGCCGAAAGAAAGCAGTGAATGTGCATCACATAACAAGATCTGTAAGGAAGAATAGCTGGTACAAAGAAAGGGTTCACTCCTAGGAGAGCCCACACCCTTGGCGCCAATTGCTTTGTTTGGCGATAATTGCGCCATCTTGGTAACCCTGCTTTTAGAAACAACATGGCAACCCTAACTATTTCTAGCATTTACGTATTTTGTGGGCGCGCATTTTAAATTTCATTTTGTTGTTGGGCACCGGGCTGGAAGCATGGCTGCGTTTGTAAGTGAATACACTTTAGAATTTTTTACGTTATTGAATGCGAGAGGCAAGAAAGAATTGACTGCTTCCATTTATGAATGCCCTAAATGTAATGAGCAAATGGGATTATACGAACAAAAGAGTGTTGTTTTGAATGGAGATGTCGAAAAAAAGGTGTTAATGCACATGATGTTTGCAGAAGTATAAGAAAGAATTCATGGTTTTCCAATAGTAAGTTAAGTATGTATGACATTTTGCATGTAACTAAAATGTGGTTTGGAAGATGTATGAATGATTACATTGTGAATGAATTGAAATTGAATAAAAATACAGTTATTGATTGGTTTATGTTTTGTCGAGAGGTTTGTATGAATGCGGTTGTGAATGATAGTGTAAAAATAGGAGGAGTAAATGTTATTGTTGAAATTGACAAGAGTAAATTTGGGAAAATGAAGTATGGAAAAGGCATGCCTGTGGATGGAAAGTGGGTGTTTGGAGGTATAGAAAGAGGAACAAATAGATGTTTTTTTTAGTGGTTGAACGACGGACGAAAGAGGAATTGCTGTGTGTGATTAAAGAATGGATCCTGCCTGGAAGTACGATTGTTTCTGATTGTTGGAAGGCGTATAAATGTTTGTCAGTTGAGGGTTTTAAGCATTTGGAGGTGAATCACAGCATATGTTTTAAAGATCCTGATACCGGTGCTCATACAAATTCGATTGAAGGTACATGGTTGGCAATAAAACGGTTTCTCCGGAATCATACCAGCCACGCTGACGGCATGTTTGACCATTACCTCCTGGAGTATATGTGGCGGGCACACAATCATTCGCCAGCTTAATGCGAGACTTTCAGGATTTTAAAATCGGTTGTTAAACTTTACCCTCCACTTGGGAAGGATCAACAATAAGAAAGTAAGTGCTGTTGTTATATTTTTTATTTTAAAGTGTTAAATTTCTGTATTGTTTACATATATTTTCATTACGCATCCACCTTATCCCGCTATATTCACTTGCCACCATTGTCAGGTTCGCTTGGCGGTTTTTCCGGTTTGGCACCAAGGGTATGAGCTCTCCTAGGATTTTACCCAAAGAAAGTAAGCCGAGTATGTTTGAGATTCTGATGTTGACAAATATGTGGGTGCCGAAAAGTTGAACCATGACTTCATTATTTTTGAACATGATTTTTCGAAAAAAACAATCGCAGATTGGATGGGTTTCTCCAAAGAGGTGTATATAGAAATGCGGGTGTATGAAAGTTCTTTGCTTAGAGGTCCTAATGTTATGGTAGAAACTGATGAAAGCATGTTTGGTAAAAGATAATATAACAGAGGCAAAAGAGTGAATGGAGCCTGGGTGTTTGGAAGGATTGAAAGAAGCTTGAATAGGTGTTTCCTTTTAGATGGCCAGGTTGAAGGATATTCTGCTACAAACCATTAAGAGTTACAGAAAGGAAGGAATCATAAGGGATAGCTTGAAAACTTACAATTGTCTGGAAGATGAAGGTTTTCCTCAACTTTAAGTCAATCACAGCTAACATTTTAAAGACCCAGAAAATGTGGCTAACATGAGCTTATCGAGGGTTTGTGGAGCTTCATCAAGAAATCTCTGCACGGAACCCCCAGGTATGAGGATCAATTTGATTCTTACCTTGCAGAGTACATGTAGAGAAAAATGAATCGACCCAATAATCCAAATGCCTTATTCATGTCATTTTTAGAGGTAGTTAAAAGAATGGTACTTACGTATTAGCATCCTCGAAGCTAAATTAGTTCCTCCCAAATCATGGCTTTTACCCCAAAAATCTGACTGATTGGGTTTATTCCCATATAAAACATGTTGGAATCTGATGTTTTGATATTAAGGTGTGATTTGCAGGACACAATATTTTGCTATGGTCACAATAATACATAAGTACCAAAAGAATTTACTCTTCTTTAGAAGAACTTTCCTAAATGCAGGTAAACATTTTTTTTAAATATTCAAATTTAGGGTTTCCTTTAACTTAAAAAAACATAAAATTTTTAAATTAATGTGTTATTGATAACTTAATAAATATTTTCTTTTATTTCTCATTAATATTTCTGTATTTTCATTGAAAAATACCACTTTATTAATTCTAAAAACACCTATCACTGCTTAGTGACTGGTTCCAGTCACCAAAAAATTAACTTCGCCAAGAGGCCACATATTCTACACCTTAACCAAATGTTTCCATTTAAATTGCTATGGTAACAGGAAAACAGTGGTATGACCTACACCCCTGTATCGTGGGAGACCAAGGATTCTAGGGGGACTTAATATTCTCCTGTTATGCCACTGCTGGAACAGGATAAATAATCAATAAGAAACATTAAATTTTGAAATTAAAGCATAATTTTCAGAAGGTCATTAAAATTTAGTGATTAACTTTTATTTAACTTAATAGAAAAGTTTTGAATCATGATCAAGTGACAAGGTCAACACCTGAGTTGCATTGGTATGCAAGGTATGCATTGAACACTTTAAAAAAAAAATTCAAATGAAAAATTACATTTAAAAAATTCTATACGATAGAATTTCTGTATTAGATTTATAAAAAAGATTTTTTTAATTATACTATTCCAACTCCATACGAAAAAAAAATTTCCTTTTAATCTGATTATATTTCACTTCGAAAACACTTTATTTTTTAATTAAAGGGACTATATAAGATATAAGGAAACTAAAAATTTTTAAAAGATAAATTTCAAGCGCACAAAAATTATCCTTACAAGAGGACGGCAAATCTTACCCATACATGGACAGTAAAGAATGTAACCATTCGGATCAATTTCGTATTCTAGCTCTGAACGAACTACTTTGAAAATATAAAGTAATATAAATAAAAGCGCCATAACTATAAATAAATATTTTCAGAGACGCTGTTGCCAATTTTTTTTAGCTGTAGAAAAACTTATAATAAAATTTTCTTATTCGTAGAGGCAACTTTTTATGGTTCAAGTGTAGTATGGGGGGGCGCACTTGGCGCAGTTCTTTTTTTTTGGCGACTAAAAGTAGTCGCCAAGATACTTTTTTCGGAATTATTTATTATTTATTTCCGAATAAATTTGATATCTCACCATGACATTTAGATAAAAATCGCCAAATCCGAAAAATAAACACCAAATCCCCCTATACTACATTTAAGCCACTTTTAAATAAAAATTCAAATATTTATAGAAAAACCCATTATATCAGCAAACTTTAACATCTGTAGGGGAACTCTTTAGTATTCGAGGTTTTAACCAGTTCAAAATACGCCAAGATCACTAAACAGAGCAAGTATCATTCAAATGTGGCTGTCGTTTCGAAGTAAGAAGAGTCAGAAAAAAATGGAGGAATGCGGTTCTTACGTAACATAATATAGTCCGAAATATAATTACATTTTTTAAAGAGAATACATAAAAAAAGGAATTTTTAATGTCAGTTTTGGGCTTATTTTGAATGCTAACAAATTTTCAAAGAGTTTTAGAGTAATAATTTTAGTGTAAATGAAGAGATTAAAATAGAAGAAATTTGTACATGTAAACTCTCATAAAACAGTTCTTTTACATTTATAATTCAAAGCCTTTTCGAATATGCGTTCTTCTTCGTCACGCTGACGCTGACGTCTCTGGGAAACGGAACGCGAAGCGTTCCTCCATCCCATATCGAAGTTGTGAATGTGGCCTGATGTGGAAGGGCCTGGCTGAGAGAGATTGTCCTGATTGGTTGTTGGATCGTGGCAAGGAGGCGTGGCTATTGGAACAGTGAGGGTCGTATCTTGGGTTACGGCGGAATGTCCTGAAGTTAGCTGAGTAGGATTAATTTGATTGGTCCATGGCACTGGGAGAGTAGGCACTCTATTGGCTGCACTGATGCTTTGGAACTGTACAAAGAGGAGGGGTCTAGAATGCTAGCTTGTGTGGGATTCCAAGAAGGAATTTAAGTTTAAAAAGTTATGAAATAGAAAAATAAAAAAAGAGAAATTTAGAAAAAATATAAAGTCACTCGCCACTCGGAGAGTGGCTAAATTAATTGTTAGGGGGGGAATAGAAGTCCAGGAGAATTCTCCTAGGTCTTTTTACATCTGGCTCTGGGTAATAGTTGTTAAGTTTTTGAATATTTTCGTTGTCAATATTCGGTAGATTATTGAAGAAGGAAATAGCCAGTTTTTGAATATATGCTTTACAGAGGAGAATTTTAATATCATTATATATTAATGAATTTTTCTAGTATATCTATCCGCTTTAACTATGTTTTTAATTAACGAGTTCTGAGCAATCTCGAGAATTTTTAAGTTTGAATCTGCAGCATAGCCCCACACAGGCGCACTATAGGTGATAATTGGTCGCATAGACTTATTTACTCACAAATCCTTACGCGATGGTAAAGATATTTATTTATTACTTACTTAATTTTGAACCTAAATTTTTTCAAACCTAAAAAAAACATATATATATATATATATATATTGAAAAAAAAAAAATTTTTTTTTGATGAAATTAAAATCATTTTTAAAAAATATTGAAATTGTTCAAGTAGTGGGGGTTGTAAAAAAAATTTAAAAGATGAATTTTTTTTCCCGTTATTAGGTTTCACAATCAAAAATATTTGACTAGTCCAATGCTTATAAAATTATGCGATTTTTTTGCTTTTTTAAAAATTGTTTTTTATTTTTGAAAGTACCCTATTTAAAAAGGGGCCCAAATATTTTACCCAAAACACAGGCTCTTTTATACTTTATACACTTTGTTGCCACCTTAAAAATCGAGCATTACACGTCTGGACTAAACGGTTCCTTTTTATTTAGTGCACTTGATGATTCCTCTTGCACAAAATTTATTTACCTTTTTTGAAAAATTTTGGGGTGGAAACGATTTACAAAATAACCAAAAATTTTTTGAAACTGTCGCAAAAGGGGAAAATTTTTCCAAAAAAGGGTTTTCCCTGTCTTTCAATTTAAATCCCTGAAGAATTTTTAAAGACGAAAAAGACAATGTTGATAATGAAATGGATGTAGCGGAAGAGAGTTCAAATGACGATGAAGAAGTAGATACCGAAGCACCGGCCACATCTCGAGTGTATCTTCCTAGCGCTGAGAATAAGGATGAAGAATTAGACTATGATGAATCGGCTTATATTTTTTACTATGCTGTTAGAACTGGTAATTAATTCATGGTTTTATTGCTGTTTCCAATTTATTGTGTTGTTAAAATTGTGGCATAAGTTTATATTCCTGAAGTTGTTTCTTTCATTAAAAAATTTGTTTAAATTTAAAATAGGACACATAATGGGTTTCTCGCCACTAATTTGATCATTTCAATTCAGCTCACATCAGGAATTTAAAGTGATTTTTAATCGATAATTTAAAACAGTATGTGAATTATGTTGGTACGTAACGAAGTTTTCAATGAAATAACTTATTTTAAAAAACATAGAAACTGTTACGATTGATATTGCTGTAAATGTTTAGTAAAAAACGTTTTCTTTTTATACTGGCAATGTCCCATAATGTTTATTATATGTGGTAAAATGCAATGTCTTTGGAAAACCTCATACTGGTTTGATAACAGTACCATTCTGGGAAAGTTTTGATTAGTGCCGTGTGCTAGGATTTAACTGTGGTAAAATCTTACCTCAGCCCACTGCAGTATTTGGCGACAAGAAAATTGCGTCAGAGACGAAAACAAGGGGGGGAAAACTGGGTTTTCAAAGAGGCATCAAGAGACGAAAAACGTGGTTTCTAAAATGGACAACATAGGAAACATCAAATCAAAAATAAGAAATTGACTGCAAATTCTTTCAAAATTTCAGATATCCATACCAAGATTCTATCAATCCTTCATTCATACAAAAAAGCACGATCATTACTTTCTTACCTTTTATTCAGAAGAAAATCCATTAGTCGTGTTTTTATGAAGAAAATGTGGTTTCTAAAATGGATTCTACAAGAAAAACTGAAAAATCGTCTCTTCTAAAATGCAACAGTGGGAAAAAGAATCCAATATGAATGCTTAAGGCTGATCAACTAACGATCTCCATTTCTCTTAGACACAAATTATTTTCATGTTTCAGACATCCATTTTGATATATTTTCAATCGTTCACTCATTCACAAAGCAATAATTTTTTTCTTTCCTCTTTTGTCCAAAGGAAAAAATATATGTTTGTCGAGCTGCAAAAAAGAATAACATGATTTCCAAAATGGCTTCAATAAGAAATAAGAAAAACTGTTGCTTTTAAGATGCAATAGTGAGAACAAACATCTTCCAAATTGAATTTATCAACACATCTCCCTTTCTCTCTAACAAATATTCTTTTTGCAGTTGTTTCATTCACATAAAGAAAATATCAGCTTTCTAGAAAAATCTCTTACACAACCTTCTAAGATGCCCATAGGGAAAAATAATGACTGATGTGCAAATCCTGAAAGACTAAAAAAAATCTGATCCGAGTAGGGTTACTATTTCCCTATGTTTTGCAGGGTTGCCAAATTGTTAAATATCGCCAAAAATTTGGCACCTTGAAAAGCAAAACATTTATTGAGTTTTGGGGAAATAATCTGGTCTTTTTCTTAGCATCAAATTGTTCAATGTCGTTCATTTTATTATTCATTTCACCAGTGACGAACCTAATTCACTGATTTTTACTCATACTGCATCGTACTCACAACCGAATTCCAACACACAATTGGTGAGAGATAAGATGTTTTTGTGTGTAGGGATGGAGGGGGAAAGTAGCTTAGATAAACAAAATTTGCTCATGTTACTGGCTATTTTGAGGATATTCCAAAGCCAAATTAGACTTTTTTGTACAAAATATATTAAACCACATCTCTTTCACTTCACATTCCTCTTGAATCTCACCTGCACATCTGGTGTTTTTCGTATTTTGCTCATTCCTCCCCAAATCATTTTGTGTTAAGCAATTTTCGTTTCATGTTAAGTGAAAAAAATGCATGGAAATGCATAGTAGTTTGTTGGGACCTATGTATTATTTTGTGTTAACCGATATTTCGTCTTAAGCATCTTTGCATTAAATGTATCTAACTGTATTATGGAGGGGGGTCTCTTAAGATAATTCAACTATCTATTTTTAAAGGTTGCAAAAATGCTAACCAGCATCTTATATTTAATTTTAATGAAACAAATGTATTGGCAATCTGAATGGAAAAGAGATGGAAGCCTGGCATTCTGGCCGTTTTAAACATGACTTAGTACAGCCCTTTGTTTCTTTTGATATAAAAAATCGTACTGAAATTTCAAATCATATTTTGTAACTGTTCTACTAAATTGTAAAAAGGAATAGATCAAATTTAAAAACAAAAACTGCATGGCGAAGAATAGACACTCAATATTTAAAGAAATTTTGAGTTGGGGTTTGTTTAAGCTGTTTCTATTTATAAAATGTCCAACATTTAAAATAAGTAAACATATAGCGCTTATTTTTAAATAAACTGATCCTGTATTTTTACCATGTATCTATTGCAGTGGTCACCAACCTTTAGGACTTTGTGAACTTCTAATACGGTTGACCACTTTCTGGAGAGGCCTCCATAACTATATTGTCACTTATTTACATCTGTACTTACATTTCCATTGAACTTCATAAAAAAAAAGGAATAAACTGGCAACACAAAGCAATATCTACAAACTGAAGTGTTATGCAACCAATTTCAAATATCTGCTAGATACACCTGCAAAAGTAGCTAAAAAGTTTTAAGAAAAGTATAATCCATATTTCATGATATGTTCTGTTGCTGATATTCAAGAGCTGGTCCTCATAGCTTATGAGTAATGCCCCAATTTTCATTGACCATTAAAAACTTGGGCACAGGTGGAGATCAATTATTCTATATTGACTGCTGGTTTCCAGTCTAGGAGAGCCCACACCCTTGGCCTTGAATTATTTTGGGTTGGCAATAATTGTGCCATCTTGGTAACTCTAAACGACACACTAGATATGGTAAACCTATTTCTGGAAATTTCATATTTTGTTGGCGGGCATTTGAATTTCATTTTGTTTGGGAGGAACGAGGAACAGGAATGGTTGTGTGTGAAGGGTATATCTTAAATTTTTTGCTGTTGAATCTCTTGAAAGAATTGATTGAATAGTGCATGAAGAAAGGATTTATTGCTTAGAGTTATGAATGTCTAAATGTAACGTCGGCGCCGATGTAACATGGTCAACAATAAGAGCAGCTTTCTTCAAAAATTGCACCAACCCGCCAAGAATATGGTACGACCATTACCTCACAGAGATAAAAATGGCGGTGCTCACCACGATCATTCACTTAGCAATAGAGACCTTCAAGACTTTAAAATCCAGTGCAGCTGTACCCTCCCGCAGGAAAGGTCAGCAGTAAGAAAATAAGTGCTGTTTTATATTTTTTATCCTAAATGCTTAATTTTATATGTTGTTTACATGTTTTATTCCATCATATCTCTCTGTATTCACTTGCCGCCATTGTCAGTTTCGTTTGGCGTCATCTCGTTCTGGCTTGGCTGAGTTCCTGTGCTTGTATGCACAAAAGCAGGCCTTACCTGAGTATATAGCTAGCATTACCAAATACTCGTTCAAACAGAAATTTAAAACAAATAAATGTGCATGACTCACAACTTCGGCACAAATCGATTCAACCAATGGCCACATTTTCAACTAAATAAGTTGAATGATTGTTTATGTATTAGGCCTAGACCCCTAGAGACATGGACAATGGTCGTCACATAATAATATAGTATTACCACTTTTGCCAATTGACGTGCAGTTAGAAATTCCTTTTTTTTATGAATATGTACGAGAATAATATTTGACCATTAAAATTATCTAGATCATGATCTTAAGACAGAGTTGAGAACAAAATTGGGCCCTCCTCTGAGGGCAAGGCCTTGCCTTAAGACATCCCTGGTTCAATTGCATGTAAAATACAATAATCTTGTTTGTGCTTACAATGACAACGTTTGGTGAGGTCTTTCAATTTGGCAAAAGTATTCAATGGTGAGAGTACCATTTTTTTTAATAAATCTAAAAATAAACTATGTATGTTTAATTCTTTTTATTCATTGTTCATGTTTATGTGTAAATTAATAAAATGTCTTCATTGATTTGATTGCACATTTTTTTAATTCAAAAAGACCCTTTTCAAAATTAAATGCTCAAATATGTTTTAAATTAAGTTTTTTAAAATTTTAATATTCAGTTTACACTTCTCCTGACTAATAAATATTTTACTAAAATATTTTTTGATAAGACTTTTGTGTAATGTATGCTTACATTTGTTTGCTATTTTAGCTCACTTACAGTTATTTGTTAATTGTACATATATAATAGTAATTTTTCTCTATTGTTAATTTTGGAGCATCAACCTTTTTCTAAGTATTTATACTATCATTCATTTTGCAGACATTTGTTTAGAAAAACTCTGAAATTGCCAATCTATTTCAAAATAATATTTAAAAAAATTTTCTAGGTTCACCATGTTTGAGTTTTGACATCTTACGTGATAGCAGAGCCATTGAGCAGATCAGTTTCAGCCTTTGTCCATGACTCGTCGATTGACGGAGGTGAAAAACGCCGGGCGGCAACAATCTCCTGATAATGAAACTATCCAACATGCAGAAAACTAAGACCCCAAAAAGTGATGATGAATCTGAATCTGATTCTGATTCTGATTCCGATTCTGATTCTGATGAGGTCACACCAGATTTAGAAGCGTTAACAGTACGTCACATGGGCTGTGTCAACAGAGTCAAAGTAATTTTTGTTCTTCCTATTGAGTTTTTTAAATCCAACCTTGAATTAACTATTTAAATACTTGTTTTAAAGATTGATTTATGTCAAACAAACTGAGTATATATGTATGTAATAATTCCAATAATAATCTGTAATAGCTCTTGATTTATTAACATCCAGTCCTTCAGGACAACCATGTAGTTATTTTAATTGGTTACCTGCTTGCCGGGGACTTATAAAACTATCTCTATCCATCTTCTAAAATCATGTGACGTCCTGTTGCCCATAAATACCAAGATCTGGAAATTGCACGCTCTCTTCTCTTCTGCTCTCGCCTCTCTGCAATCATGTAGTCAGCCGGCTGCCATGCTTTGTGTGTTGTTTTTGTCTGTTTTGTGCCGTAAAGTCTTTATTGTTGTAAGGTGCATATATGTTTCAAGAAGTGCAATAAATTGGAGTTAAGCCTTTCAAGATTCCTGCTTCTTCGATAATACAGTATCATTCACACACCACCAGCCACTCCCTACCTTTGATTCACCATGTTAAAATCAACCACTTGCCAAGACAAATTATGCACCACTAAAAGTTTTTCTTATTATATATATATTTAATAGGTTTTAGCCGTAGACCATTCTATTGTTGAAATAGTTCCGAGCCACCCAAGGAATATTAATCTATTCCCATTGTATTTACTGTAGCTTATTTCTCTCAATTTTGTGTGATTCATCATGGATATAAACAATCGTATCCCCTTCAGCAGAGAGCTGCAAAATTATCAAACATTGACCGATAAAAAGGTTGGGAAGCACTGGATTATAAGATCTTTAAGGCTAATTTAAAGCATATATCCTTCCTTTCTTTTTTTACTGCATGTTTTAACTTTTAGGTGCTGAGGAGTTAAAAAACAACAAAATTCTGCAGGTTATTGAAGCAATTTTGATAGTTTCATCAGAATAGAGCTTCAACTTGGCATAATGTAGTAATCAGAGAAATTGAATGAATTAATGAAGCTAATAATGTAGAATAAGTAATTACTATTGAAACCATATTTAATTTTTTCAAATTAGTACTCAGTTATTATTTATTGTTACCTTATTCATGCAGCAATTATTGATATCAACAACTTTTATTAAACAAGAGAACTTATGAATAGTTTTATCTGTGTGTCCGTGTGTGTGTGTGAAAAACTACTTTCAAAAAGATTGCCATCATCCATTATGTATGGATCTTGGTTAGACTGGTGATAAAGTAGTCAGCTTTGTGACTAAATGAATCTTGGTTGTTAAGTCTTATATACTGTGAAGTTCTGTCTTGTAAAGGCTTCATCGCACATCAAGTAAAAAAGATTATTTTTATCATCCCATTTAAATGTTAGATACAGGTGGTTATTTAAATAAAGGAAACATCTTAGATTTATAAAGAATCCCTTATTAGTGTGGTGCAAAACCGCCTTTGATATGTAATACAGCCTGGATTCGCCTAGGAATTGATTCACGAATGCTGAATAGTGTTTAGAAGAATATTGTTTAAGTTCTGGGAGAAATGCTGTTAGAGGATATTGATTCCATGTTGAACACTCTAAAACAGACCATGATGTTTCAATTATATTGAGAGTGGGTAACTGTGCTAGAGGGGCAATGTAGATGTTTAACTTCATCCTCATGTTCATCAAACCGTGATTGGACAAGTTCTGCTGCATGGATAAGGAAATGATCATCCTGGAAAATTCTATACTTCTCTCCAGTGATTTTTCCTTTTTCGGGGTTACAATTGTTCAAGCAGAAAACCACAACATGGCTGCCCATATAATGACAGATCCACCTTAACACTCGACAGTTGGAAGATGACAATCTCGATCATATGCTTGTGCAGGTGTCATCCAAACGTGCCCCTATCCTGTTATCCTTGTAGGGAAGAGTGTGAAAGAAGATTCATCGGACCATATTACTTTCTTCCATTTATCAATCCACCTGGTTTGACTGTAGATGACATTTGGCATTAATATCTGTGACAAGTGGTTTGGGAATTGCTGCTCTGCTGAAAATGTTCTACTTATAAAGGTTCCTTCTAACAGTAATCATTGACACTGGAGAATCCAGATGCTTATTGAGCTCTGCAGTCACTTTTGCTGCAGTTGTTTGCTTGTTAGGCATTACAATCTGCTTCAATTCCTGTCAGTCTTTTATTTAGTTTCTTTTACCATTCTCTATCTTGCTTTGTGAGCTTTTCTTTCCCTTATATGTAGGGGTTTCTTTAAACACTTTCATTAAAAAAACCTAAAAAATTTTGGATGTTTTGGGCATTTGCTCCCCCAAAATGGGCCTTTATTTTTTCCCCATTTAAAAAACTAATGGTTCGACATTTTTTTACTTTTGAATTTTTTTTTATCATGTAAATTAAATTATAAGGGAACATTTTGGGGATTTTGATTTGCAATTAGTCAAATAACTTATACTAGAAATGTAAGGTGTTACTTTTAGTAGAATGCAGACTGAATTTTTGAATCATCCATAAAATGGTTTCTAAGCAAGGCTTTAATGTTATTCATCTCAAAAAATAATGACTTACAGGCATAAGTAGATGGAAATGTGGTTTTAATAGCATGAGTCATCTTCAAACAGTTAAATGTATCTGGAATCGAATTCCATGTTTCAAAACTTTCATTACTGGCAGTTTTACTATATATCAATTCCAACTTTTTCCTTGTTTCAATAAATTTTTGAATCCATATTGAATTATACTGAAAATAAATCAGTTGTGCATATAAAAAATTCTTCAATTTCCAACCAGTAGATCTGGGACAAGTTGTTTGTCAAATAAAGTCACATCAGGGTACATAATAAACTTGAGTTTTCAAGTTTGGGAAGTACTTGTAGTTTCTTGTAATAATATCGTTTTTGGAAACATGCAGTTTAGCATCAGAAACGCAAATGAGATCCCTCATGAAGATTACTTCATAGTGAACTTTATTATTTTGGACTAAAATAAAAACTATTTTGATTGGTAATGTGCCCAAAATAAAGTGTCACGTGCCATTTATGGCATGTGTGCCACTGTTTCTCCATCTATGGGCTAGAGATTACAAATAATTAACAGATAAAACTGTTTATTTTTAACAATAACAAAGAAAATGGAACAAAAATAATTATTATATTGAAACATTTAACCGCACATCATTGCCTAATGGTTGAAAAGGTTTATCATTTGTCATTCTCCATTGGTTGGTTCTATCTCGCTCTATTCCTCTGTCTGGGGATAACTACTCCTACTCCCAGCAAAGCAGACTAGTCATGTGTTAGGGCGCATGCAAGTGTCGCCCCCTTTACATTCAGCCGTCCTGAGAAAGGAGCCCCCCTCGGTGACAGAAAAATCAGCATTGTTTCATGCATTAGAACCTATAAGACAAAAACTGAAAACAGTGAAAAGAACAAGAAATGGGTGTGATGCTTTTCAAATATTTGTTTGTTTAATTCTTTCACAATTAAGGCTTTACATGGTACACACCATAATTAGCTCTGTCTTTAAAAAATCTTTTCCTTGTGTGTCTCTAAATCATAATGTTTGTAGAAAACCCATGATTTTTTTAATGTTTTTCTAGAACATTTGTCATTAGGATCATTATGTATAATTTCATGGAGAAGTTGAACAGTTGAAGCAGGGGCTGTTTTTAATAATACTGCAACAGCAGGGATTTCTTCAAGACAGACCATCATAAATATAATTGTTCAGAAAATAAATGAATAAATTAGGTTGCACTCACTCATTTGATGATTCCATTGTTGCAGCATGGTGGTCCTAAAATTTTCTTGATTCAGTTGTCTTTTTAATTCTTGAAAATTTTCATTTTTCTTGGGGTTAGGAAATATTTAAACTTAGTTTGAGTCCCCGCTCCCAAATGTCATGTTGATGTTGGTTAGATGGCTAGAAATTACTACTAATTAACAGATAAAACTGTTTATTTTTAACAATAACAAAGAAGATTGGACAAAAACAATTATATTAAAACATTTAACTGTGTGTTGTTGCCTAATGGCTGAAAAAATACATCATTCTCTTGTCAGTTGAGTCTATCTTGCTCTCTCTGTGTCTGGGGATCACTGCTCCTACTCCCGACGAAGCAAGCAGGGCGCATGCAGGTGCCCCTTTACATATATATTCAAATATAAATTGTTCACAGTATAGCTCTAGTATTAGATTAATTAAAACTAGTGAGTTTCATTGTCAGATAATTCATTCAGGTACTTATTACACAACTTTGCTTTACACCTTATTATCTAAGGTGTGTTATGTGAATATCAAAATGATACTTTAGAGAGGCACAAAACATCTCAAAGTTTTTGACATTTTATTTCATCATCATGACTTAATTTGCATAGTGAATGTTAGGTAATCTGAATATTTTTTGGAGAAGTTTTATTGATAATGTGCTTCAAGTGTTTGAATTTTTACAGACAAAGCCTAACATCAAACATATAAGTTTTGTTGTAACTTCTAGTTTTCTATCCATGAAAATTGTCATTAGTAAAACTTAAGGCTACAAACATTTATGAATCCCAAATTGCAGAAATATCAATATTTTTTGAAAAAACACTATCCATTTAATAAATTTAGCATAGTAATTTCCAAATAAAAATACATTAGTAGATTAGGTTTGTTCTAATAATAAAAAAGATTAATGTTTTAGATTTGCTTATGACTATGTAACAATGTTTTTATATATTTCCCACTCATTATTCTAGCTATATTAATTTGTATAGTTGAAATCCATTTTGTGTGTTTGGAAGAAGACAAGAATATTTCATAAACTTTTTTATGCTGATAAAAATTATTTTTGTTTATGAAATACCTATGGTTATATATTACATTTTTCAGTTATTTAGAAATTTATGTAACATGTAAAGTTGCATATTTTTAATATGTATCAATTATTCTGTCACATTCTTAATGATTTTCAGTGCTAAATGTGGAATGTGCATCTGTACTTATTTCTGTTGAGGCTAACTTACATAAAAATTTCAGAAAATATTAATTAAATTTTATTCTTATTTTATTGATTGTTTTGGAATTTAAACTTCATATTATAAAAACTTATAGTAGGATTGCTAATTATGGATGCAAATGTGTATGAAAGAAATATGGCTAGAAATAATTGATAAATACTCATTTTTTTCTCTGTTAATTATTCTCTTGTTCTATTGTATATGTTTATCAATTAGAAAACTATAAAAATCAAGACATAAGATCAAATTCTATAAACGATGCTTAAAATCTGTCTTATATATTGTATGATGTATGAAATATGCAAACATGCACTCATTATAAAGTTTTTTATTCAGATGACTTACTTAGGTAGAGAACCTTATGCTGCTTCCTGGTCTGAGCTTGGAAAGGTTCACATTTGGAATTTGTCTCGACCAGTGAGTGCAGTTAACAATCCACGGTTGCTTGTAGCTTACAAGATGCAAAATGAAACAGTAGAACCAACGTTTACTTTCTCTGGTCATCAAATGGAAGGATTTTCCTTGGGATGGTCACCCTTGATAACAGGTAAGTTTATATTGTAAACCAAAAACTTTGGTTCAACTTCCAGAGGGTCCTTTATGTTATAATGAATGTATTTTACTGTTTATAGTTGTGATAGCTCTGTATCAAAGTTGCAAACACTGGTCAACAGTTTGCAAGTTTAAAACAATTTTTCTAAATAATCTCAAATTATTAAGAATCATGTTGATTAAATTAATCGTAGGTCTTTACACAAGACATGTTTGCAAGTTGGGAGATAGAGATTAAATTTAGGTTTAGTTTTTATCATATGCCATTGCTTAAATCAAATTATAAGATCTTTAACTATGCATGTATAAAGCAGCTTTGAAGACAAAACCAAGCAACCTTTGTTCAAAAAGTCTCGTGAAATATATATTATATGAAAGGAATTCATGCATATTGCAAATAAGTAAGGCTTCTAAGTAACCATAGTTGAATGTTATACATGTCTGAGAAGGCACTGAAACTACATGAGAAGTCTTTTTTTGGGATGTACATCAGTTTGCAGTCGCTGTTTCTTGAATCTCCTCAATTGTCAAATTCTTTTTCCCTCACAGAACTGTCAGTACTACTTATACACACATTTTTAAAGATAATTTTATCCATACATTGCTGAAAGCATTTGGTGACAATCTTTTGCTGACTTTCCAAGCATTTTAACAATCTCATATTGGCACATTGATCCATTTTGTTTGTTACAAAGCTACAGCATTATGCCGAATGAAATGCTGCTTGTCTAAATAACTACATAGTACATATAGCTAAATAGGAACTTTACTGTGCATGTCAACTTTTACAGGCATTTGAAGATCATTCACTTATCTTTTTGGATGAAGGTTGTAGATGAAAGTATAGAAATGGCTTAAAAGCCATTCCTTTATATATATATATATATATATATATATATATATATATATATATATATATATATATATATATATATGATAAACTTTTAACTCCATAACCAGTAGTACTTTTTTCATCAAATATTTTGAGGATTTTGTGCTTCTAACAAATATATGGAAGCTTGTTAAATTGTGTGTGAGTGATTTAAAATTCCTTTTTTCTCTTTATTTTGCTTTAATCCTCTTGCTGCATTGCTATTTTATCAAAGTAGATTCAAAAATAGCCTATTCTTTTATTACATTTTCGAATCTACGTTTTAGAGTTGAAATATACAAAAAAAAGTTTTGTAAAAGATTTTTAATTATAAAATATAGAATTAGAGATCATAAAAATATGAACATAAACAGGAACAGTATGGGTTATACAACTAAATAGTTGGAACAAATACATTTCTGCTTAAATTGCGAGTTGAGCAAATTTTGCTACATCTACGTTGACCGTGGATATTGCGGGATCCACAGCAAAAGGGTTGAGGCTTATTCAAATGAAAGTGGGACTGTAAAAGCAGCAGTAGTGTTCTGAGAGGTACAACTTTCAAACATATGTTATAGGTGGTGCTATATGTCATGCAGCAGCAATGTTTAATTTAGCAAATATCATTTTTACAAACAGAAATGTACAAAACAATAAAGAGCATGTCTTGGATTCCTCCAATGAGGCACTGCATGCTATAATGCAGTTTTTGCACGCTGAATGTGAGATGGGCATTAAAAGTGAATGATGAGTTATGAACTAATATAAGTGTTGAGAATTAGAATGGCTTCTGTTTTCAAGTGAAGAAATTAATTTTAATATCATTTGCATTGTTTATTAAAATGGGCATTTCAAACTAATTTTAGAACTGAACAGTTATAAAATGGAGGTGGGAGTATGTTTGAAATTAGGAAACGATAATTTATTTTTTTTTTTACTTTAAATAAAATTTTTCCTTTAAAGTTTTTTCCCTCTAAGATTTATACTTTATAACTTTTTCACACAATATTATATTACCTTTTATGTTTATAGTGTCATTCATTTTGTGAATACATCAACAATCTTTGGAATTATTGTATTATATTGTAATGTAGCATTTGCAGGCTTTTTAGAAAAAAGCAACAAATTTAATATTTAAAGATGTTCAGCAGTCTTATCCACTGCTGTATCCAAATTATTTGGTATGTTTTCTCTTAAAAATATCCCTAAAAAAGAAGACTGTGAAGTAATTTGAGAATAAATTTTAAAAATTGCTGTTACAATAAAGATAACTTATCATTGTTGAAAGAAGAAAATTATTTTTAGTTACTCTTTGCATTCCCTATTTGCTTATAATTGATTTTTTAAAAGAAAGAGATTATTTAATAGGTTAAAATTTCATTTCTAGTGCTACAACTTGTTTAATTTGATATCATCAACATGTTCCATTTTTAAAGAATGATACAAGTTAATTGGGAAAATTTTTAGGAGTCCTTGCCACTGGTGATTGTAAAAGTAATATCCACATTTGGAAACCTTTAGAAGGAGGATCATGGCATGTTGACCAAAGGCCTTACAAAGCCCACACTGATTCCGTGGAAGACATTGCTTGGTCACCTAATGAAAGCAATGTATGTTATGGAATTTTTAGTTTTATTATTTATGTTGAATTTTTTAAGTCTATAATTACAAATTAATATACAATATATATATTAAAAATTCTAAAGTCTTATGTTTTTTTTAAAAAATCTGAAAGCACTAGACTTTATTTGCTTAATAATTTTTTAACTGTGTATGATGGAAAATGTATTTTTCTTTTCCTTTTGTCAAAATGTCATTATTTTAAAGTACATGAATTATGAATGAATAATATTTTAAAATTTATATATTAGAGCAATCCTTAAAAATTTGGTGTTAAAGGGTTGGATTAACAGAAAAGAGGTGTCATACCAAAGAGGCACTGATAATATTAACCTTTCATGAGCAGCAGTATTTAAAATCCTATGCATGTAGGTTGTTAATATTTTACACTTCTACATTACCTGTGTATGTAAATTAGACTTGCTTCCTTTTTTATTTAACTGTAAAATATATATCATAGGTAAAAAGTATTGTCAGCATATTTTTTTTATTTTTATCTCATTCAAATGTGTCTCAAGTATATTTGTTTATTTGCATAATTTATTAAATTTGTTTAATCATTCTTAGTTTTTTGTAGTTTATTTTACAGATATAAATTCAAAGAGGACTTGGTTTGTATTTGAATAAATAGCTGGTATGCTCTGGTATAAATTCTTAACTTGGTGAATATATATATATATTAATGTCAAATTATCAAATGAAAACGGGTTGCTTTGGTCATAAAATTGTTTTCTTTAAAATTAATGCTAATACAATGAGGGAATGAAACAAATCAGTAAGATGCTTTGACACATACCGTAAAATCTAGCGTATAATGCGCATTTTGAACACAAAAATAAGATCGAAATTTACGGGTGTGCATTGTACGCTGGTTATAAAAATGTGAGTTTTAAATATGAAAAAAGATAAGCCTAGAAGAAAATTAGACTTCTACATATATCAAACTTTTGTTTATTTAAAAGAAATGACTTTCCTTATGAAACTTAAAGGGTTGTAGTTCTAGAATTATACTAATTTTTTTTAAACTTTAGAATAATACGTCAAATGAATTACTTCAAAACAATAGCATTGCGCATGTGCATTTCAGTTTTTTTCGTGAAAAAGGGGATGTACATTATACGGCAAATATACCTAAAAATTAAAAATTGCAGCTTGAAAGTATAGGTGCACATTATATGCTGAATTTTACAGTAATTGCATCTGTCACATGAAACAAGTCCGGTATTTATATTTAGTACTATTGTATGTTTCTAATTAATATATAATTTCTGAATATTAAAGAGTGGGAAAAGGTTATTAAAAAACCTATTTGAGAATCTTTTTATGTAACAGTTTTGTTCATTCTACGGTTTTTAATATTTAGTTGCATACACATTTAAATATATCCGTAGATGTGTAGAGGTGAAAGTTATTTTTTAAGGTGATAGAAATGCTGCAAATATTTTTTTTTCTTATTGGGGAAATAAGAATCCATCTCTTTGAATATTACATTAAATTTGAATCCAAAATGTAATGTGTGATGTAACTATATAAATGAACTATTGCATTATTTTTTACATAGGTGATGGCCTCTTGCTCTGTTGATAAAAGCATTCGCATATGGGACATAAGAGCACCCCCTAACAAAGCATGCATGCTGACAAAAGCTGATGCCCATGACTCGGATGTCAACGTCATCAGCTGGAATAAAAGTGGCCCTTTCATTTTGTCTGGTGGAGATGATGGTAAATTGAGGGTGTGGGATCTGAAGCAGTTCCCTGTAAGTATCCAGAATGAAATGAATTCTCAACTTTTGCATTTTTAAATTTCTAAGCCTTTTTTTCCCTTTTTATTAATACAGTCGAACCTCCATATTGCAAATTTTTTTCTATATAGCAAACTTTTTTCTGGAACCAAGAACATTTCATGATTTTCTTCATTAAATAACCTCTCTATGCGAAGTGCATTTTCTATGTAACAAACTTTTTTTCTTGGGATTCAATTTTTTTCACCCTATTTTTAAAGTATTTCTGGACCTACGTATGATGAAGTGATAAAATTACTTGAAATAATTTTAACATAGAATTCAGTGGGAAGGAGATACGCTTGAAGGAGTGTTTGGGCATTGGCAAGATGTGAGGCATATTATGAGAGAAAACATTCTTTTAAACAGAAAATTCAACCAAAATTAACAGACTTTATTAGTAATTAAAGGATATACATCTGCTAATATATGCTTAAAGTTATAAGTTATAAAAAAAATTTGTTTAAATTAAACTTTAAATTAGAAAGTTTCTTAAAATTCATTAATTTTAAAACAAAAATTATTTTCTTAATGCTGAAAATGCATTGCAGTCCTCAACATTCTTTTTTCTTGTTTTCCTTGTGGTTTGTCTTCCTTTTTTTATGTGTATGATATATAAAATAAATAGTTATTAATTTACGAAAAGATGTGAATATTTACTTTTTATAATACTATATAGTGTTTATGAATTTAAAAATTGTTTTATATGGTTCATAAAGTATATTGAAAGATGAAACTCTATATAACTAATTTTCCATATAATGAACTTTTTTTCGGAATTTAGTGACTTTGTTATATAGAGGTTTACATTTTGAATAATGTTGTTACTTATACCATCTATTTAACAGTAACTTCATATCAAGGCCCTTGAATTCATCACAGCGAAGGGCTACATATATGCCTATCATTAGCCGTAGCTTTGAGCATCTTACAGGTGACAGAGCGATTTAGCTCGATTCCTTCCCAATTTTGAAGGGAGAACACACAGAGGTTGGCTAGGGACCTCCCACATTTCTTTTCCTGCCACCAACCTCATGAGAGGACTTGTGGCTGGATGGCTATTTAGAATTTCCCCATACCACAAAGGCACTGATCCAATTGTGAAACAACAGATTTCAATTCTTAAGATAATTTCTTAATACAATTCATTATTTTAAACATCTTTCATACCACTTAAAATGAAATGAAGAAATTTTAGTAATGACACCTGTTCTAGCATGCTAACCTTTTATAAATTTATAACTTTTACTTCTAAGAAATCGGATAAAAACTAAAATCATTCTTATTAGGATGTTTTGTGATATCTGAAGTTGACTCTTCGAAACAAAATGTTAATGTGAGGAAGGGAGAGAGATTTATTTATGACCTTTTGTTTCATGACACTTTTTTATTCCATTCACATTTACCAGATTTAAGAAAACAAATTTGTTTTAACGAAAAATAAAAGTTGGATTTGAGTGACAAATTTGTAGGCTTGCATACTGTCCATTTTTATACTTTGTACATAAAATTTATGCTTTTGCACATAAATTGTTCATTGTTGCGCATATTCACAAAATTTCCACCAACTATTTTTTACACACATCTGCAGTTTTTATTTAATGTTTTATATTCCCAAAGACTTAAAAATAAGACGAAAATCGTAGAATTCATCGTCATTAAGTTTTCTAAAAATTCATGAAGTTTGTCCTTCCTGCATATCGTATTTTGTTAGCTATTGGTTCCCTACTGATTCTTAAATATAGTTTTATTAAGCAAAGCATTGAAATTTTTGTCTTCTTCTGCAGCAACTTTCTAGAAATCTACGTATTTTTTGCTTGGAGCATGTTTATTATTTCTACTTCATGTAGCCAAACAATTTGTTTTCATTGATTGTTCTGTTTACCACATTGTATAATAAAGGTGCAATATACTTTCAAACATATGAAGAAAGATATTTTAAAGAAATTTGAATGTATTACCATATCCCCAAAAGGAAAAATACCTACATATTAAGTATGTCATGCTTATATATATATTTACATTTGTTATGGTGTTGGATATTATATTGTCCATTGTGTGAAAACAAAACTACAAAGCATGTAACATGAGATATCAGTTGTTCAAAATTTAATCAATTTTTCTAGTTCTGTCAGACGTACTAAGTGATGCAAATTATGATATTAATCTGTGATTATTTGCGCAGTGAGACTCTAGAACCATTAAATCAAAGTCTGAAAAACAAAGCAATATTAAATTTATTAACATTAAAACAAACAGTTAAATTCCCAAACTTAAACATATGAATTCAGCATTCAGTCATTCTAACATCTTAAGAAACAGTCATAATAATAATTCCTCAATCTCTTGAATACACAGATCACATGTATTTATATATTGAGGAAAAAACTGATGCCATAAGAGAAAAGAACTTTATTCACAGCTTCATGTAAATTAGATGCAGCTCGTTTAATGGCGGTATGATTAAATGGCTTATACTTTGTCTAGCGGAAATTGCTGGGGAGTTAGAAAATTGAGGTGAAAGCAGGTTGTGAAGGTTTATTTTCAACATTAAGAGCTGAAGTACAGTTGATATAATTTCTTGTAAAAGTTAATGCAGGTGATCATACCAGATCTCGTTTTGGAAAATATTTCCTAAATGGAAGAACTAAAATATCTGCTGTGATTAAGGACAGGAGCGTAGCTACCGCCGTATCAGTGATACGGGCCCCAAACTATGTAAGCCAAAAATCTCAAAACGTTTAGGGGCCTTTAGAAAGGGCCCCTAAGGAACTTTGATATAGGGCCTACTCAGGACTAGCTACACCAGTGATTAAGGAACTAACTTGTTGGATTAAATTTATGAATTAAAGTTATTTGCAGCAGTTATAAAACCAACTACAAATTTTATTCCATTTAGTCACTTTGATCTTGCTAAATGTCTTATTCTAAGTGGTCTTTTTCTTATTCCAAACATAATTGGGAATTTCAGTAGAGAAAATGTATCCAACTCATTATGTGGATAAATTTGAAAAATGTGTGAGGATACCCTTTGAATATTTAGGTTCATTAACTGCAGATAATACAGCAGTAATGCTACTGCTAAAATGGAGTTGTTACCTGTTTAAAAAAGAAAATAAATAAAAGTACTTACTGTATTTTTTTTAAATCTAAACCATATGTTTTTTTCCTTTCCAATGTTAATGCTATTGAAAATCAGGTTCAGCTTTGAATTCATGGGGGAAATTGAACATGATGCTGACTGTTAAAGCAATAACAGGTTCATGTATGCATTAAAAGTTTTTAATGCTGGTAAAATAAATGAATTACTCACTTTTTATTAGTTAGTAAATATCTGATATATTGATAAACCTTTTTTCACAATATTTTATTTTTTCACAAAAATGTATTAAGAATTTGGGGTATGGCTTAGATTCAAATAAATACTGTATTAGTTAGCTGCTTGTCATTTAATACAATTAGCATCATGAAAGGGTGTTCATTCCTTTTTAGTTCCTACTATTAGTTCACACTCTCCCTATACACCATAAAATCCAGTGTATAACGTGCACCTATACTTTCAAACTGCATTTTTGAACTTTTAGGTATAGTTGTCGTATAACGCGCCCACCCCCTTTTTTACGAAGAAACCTGAAATGTAATTATACAATTCTCTTATGTATTGGAGTCATTTATTCAAGGTATTATGCCAGGTTTTTGAAAAAATAGCATACTTCTAGAATTACAACTCTTTAAGTTCATAAGATATGTCATTTCTTTTAAATAAACAGTATTTCGATAAATGTAGAAGTCTTAATTTTTTTTTACATGCTCATCTCTTTCTTTTTATTTTTGAAGCTATCATTTTTATACCCAGTGTATAAAGTGCACTCATAAATTTCTATTTTATTTTTGGTGTTAAAAGTGCGCGTTATATGCCAGATTTTACGGTATTTATATATCTTGTTCAAATTTTCAATCGTTAATAAAATACTTTTTATTCATCCACTCAACTTTAGATACAATTTTTTAAACTTTTAGTGGATGACACTTGATGTTAACTCAGTTTTTTCAAATATTAATTCATTTGAATTTAATGAATAAATAGTAACAAACAAAAATAATAGTCCTAGATGAAATATATTAAGGAAAATGGCTCGTTGTGTGCCTGTAGTGCAATGGTTTTGTGCATTGCATTTCCAAGGGTCGTGGATTTAAATCCCACCTGGGATGGCCTAATTTCTGAGAATGTAATTTCTTTTTGCTATACTATTTTATTAGAATAATTAAATTTAGTTAATGAATAGCAACAAACAAAACAAAAAAATAGTCCAACACCATATATAGAAAGGAAAAGGGAAAATCACTTTCTATTTGGTCACTTAATATTGGGATTCTGTTGTGTGTATATACATATTTATAGTAATTGTAACTATTAAAAGTAACTAAAATAAAAAATTTCTTTGTCGACCTAAGTAGGAATTGACTTAATATTTTTTTAATATTGTTTTTTTGTCAGAGTTCTGAGCCTGTGTGCACGTTTAAGTACCACACAGCACCCATCACCTCTGTGGAATGGCATCCCACTGACAATTCAGTGTTTGCAGCTGCTAGTTCAGATGACTTGCTCACTCAATGGGACGTGGCAGTAGAACAAGACGAATCTGAAGAGGAGGAGGAGCTCCGTGATATTCCTGCACAGTTGCTCTTCATCCATCAAGGGCAGAAGGAAATAAAGGAATTACACTGGCACCCACAAATGCCTGGTGTACTCATCTCTACGGCACAGGAAGGACTAAATGTATTCAGAACTATTAGTATATGAATGTTGATTGCTTTTAATAAAAAAATTTGTTATGTTTTTTCAAATGTCATTGATTTCATGTAAATATATTGCATCTAATGACTTTTTTGAGAAAATTGTTGTTTGTTTTTTGTTGCCTGGAATCAACATCAAACTGATTCTGCTTTTTAAAAGAAAACTGTAGGATTGAAAAACTACTTTTCCTACTGTTTTTAAACAAATGTGTGTAATTTCTTTAAAGAAATTCTTACTTTTATTTTCTAAAAGCTAATTTTCACAAGGAAGTCACACGTATTGAAAAATAATTAAGGCTGAAATAGATTTAATTTATGGATTCTACTGGCAGCTTTTCTAAATTGCCTGATGGGGGCATGAGTCATTGTCCATTTTAATATCTTAAACTACTGTTCATTAGAATTGTAACTCAAAATAAATATAATGGTTTAAAATAAGAATTAAATTCAGTTCTACATATAATTAAAATTTCGAAATTGCCCTTTTGGTTCATCTGTTATGAGAAAGGTATGTTTTTAATCATTTCTATTAAAATAAAAATTTATTCTAAATGTTTTTTTAGGTCTTATAACTATAAGAATATGCAATTATTAAAGCAATGAAAAAAATTATAGTATGCTATTCCAATGTATGGCCAGTTTGTTAGAAAATAGCATTTATCTAGTGAGTATGTCATATCATTGGTCAACGCAGTTGATAAAGTTGCCAAAACTGATACAACTGACGACAAATGGAATATTCTTGCTGTTAACCATTTGAATAATTATTAAGCAATACCACCTAGGTAAAGCATTCTGAGAATATACTTTATTAACAGATATTTCATCGTGGCGAATCAAGATAAAATGGTGAAACAGTATGCCGAAGTAATTGCACTGTATCATAAAATTGTAATGAGCTACTATAAAATGTTATGTTTGTTTCTCAAGTTATCATCCTTCCAGCCGATCATCTATTAGCATATATTTTATGTTGTAGACTTTAAAAGAGATTGAAAAGTGTAAAATACTTCGAGCTTTTCAAAAAAAATTTTGAATGCAGTTACATTAAGCCCAACAAATTCTTCGAACAATCCTCGCCAAGAACACCAAATACAATCTCGCCAAATTTAACTTGTCATCAGTTTTTTCCTTCATCTGGCTACCAACACATCTGCAATAGCTCTTTTTGCCAAAGTGCTTTTCCTCTTCTATTCAAGGTAAAAAAAATTTTAAAAAAAACAAACTGTGCGCAGTAAATCTACCTCCTCATGGTGCACCTGGAAACACTTTTTAGTGGCTAAAAGATCTACAACTTGGTCTTGTGTCTCAACCACCTCAAGTTGATGCTCTTTGAGTGTTATAGTGGAACGCTGGCGGACTGTCCCAATCCAAGCGCTAGAGATATGTTAGATTAATGAACACTGTTTCAGCTTTTTTTCTTTATATTTGCTGTAACTGTTCATAATCTGCCATTAGAAATATTTTAAAAAATACCATATCATTATAATTCAAATTAAAGCTGAAACTCAATATTTTATTATTACTTATCAACTTTTTCCAGAATATTACATATTGTATCTGAAATTATTTGGCCCTATTTTAAGATTCATGCAATCTGTGTATGAAATATGTGTAGATTGAATATTTGATATTTGTCTAATCAACGATTGACTACGTAAAGCAGACTGTACATATAAAAGGTGATTTATTAAGTGATGGTACATCTTGTTCAATGATTAACATCTATGGCAGGGGTGACCAACCTTTTTGAGAAGAGTGCTACTATTTGATAAAAAAAATGCATGCCACTTCCAACAAGCAAAAAAATATGAAAAGTTAGAAAAAATGTTACTTATAGGCTTCTTATGGAGTTTTTATGTAAACAGCACATATTTCTTATGCAAGTCTAAGCAGTGAAATTTAAAAATAATTTAATCTATAAGATAAAAGTACAAACACTTAGGTTTTATTATTAATTAACTTTTTAATAGTCCATAAAATCAATGAATTTTACAGATTCAACAATAACTTTGGTTAGGTATAAAAGAAAAACTAGTGATTCTAAATATAATTAATAAGCAGCGACATTTAAATTTGGTTTTTGAATTTTATTTTTTTTTTTCCAAAAGTTACTTTTTAAATAATTTTAAAGATGGAAACAAACAAGTGGTTTTAGGGTGCATATGAATTAATTTTGTTTTATTGTTCAAAAAAACATTTGTGAAACCCCAACATTATCTGCCAAATCGTGAAAATTTTAAAAAAATTTTGTTAGTAGAATTTAAAAAAAATTTAATACCATTAGGTTCATTCAATTGTTAAAGTTTTTCTATTTCAAAATTTGAAAAAATTATTATTTTTTTTTTCAAAGCTTACACATTTACTTAACGAGGATTTTTCAAAATTATAATTACTTTCGGAGATATAGGTATTTTAGTGACGAGGCATATAAACCTTAACGAATCGAACGATAGGGATCCGCACGTGCCTCGTCCCGATATATATATACAATGGAACCCAAGCGCGAATTTTTTTCCTGGAAACCCGGAAATTTTAGTTTTTTTGTAAAAAAACCCCCCCAATAGGAAGGTTTTTCTGTATAAGAACTTTTTTTTTCTGATTAAATTTTTTTTCCCCCCATTTTAAATTATTTCTGACATTTCAAGTTATTCTTTTTAACACTTTTTATAATAGCAAAATCAAACTGGTTTTAAAGGGTCAAAAACTCACCGAGATAATTGAATTCTGGTCATTCCCTCCAAGTGCAAACCCTTAATCCCCGTTGTCCACGGGAAACACTTCATATCCTCTTTTTACCCTAATGGAGTTACCCCCGTCCTGAACTGGGCCCTTTATTTTTAATGTGATCAGTTTATGATAACTTTGTTTTTCGTAGCTCAAAAAAAGTCAAAACGTAATGCTTAAAATCAAAAAAAAAAAAATTTTCTTTTGTGAAAGGGGTAAAAGGGGGATACCCTTTTTTTAGTTTTATTTTTTATTTGATGGATATATAAAATAAATATAAATTAATTTACAAAAATGTCAATAATTACTTTTTTTAATATATAGTGTTTATGAATTTAAAGTTTGTTTTAAGTGTTTTTTTTTAAGAAAATTGAAAGATGAATCTCTATATAACGAATTTTCCATATAACGAACTTTTTTCCAGGATTTAGCGATTTCGTTATATAGAGGTCCGACTGCATTTTAAAACACATTAATCGAAAGTCTGAATTTATTAATATCGACTTTTGCACATAAGCAATAAAACCATTCTAAAAATTTTTTTCAGTTTGCATTTTTAATGAAAGCTTCATTCTCTTTTGGTGACCTTATGCGGGTGGGTCTACGCATGGGTGCAGCCTAAGGGTTTGGTTGGCACCTCCAAAAAATCTTACAATAAAAAATAGTAATAAAATAATATTCAAAAAATTTTATAATTTGTGGGCTGCCTTCTAAAATTGACCGCCCCATCAAATTGGCGTCATTGCCCTGGAATTCAAAATCCGGCTGACATTGTATCCAGAGGATTGAAAATTTCCAGATAGCTAAATGACACCTCTTGGTTACGAGGTCTAGAATGGCTCAGAATTTTGGCCTGAATCTAAGAACGAAGATAGCTCTATAATTCACCTGATTCAAAACATAGAAAATCTAACGATATTGTTCAGCATGAATGTATTATCGAAGAACGAAAAAATCTATTTGACATCTCCAAATGTAGCAATTTAGAAAAAGTAGTAAGAATTACCGCGTGGCTGAAACGATTTATTAACACCAGAAAGACTGAAACTTAGTATATACCTATATTGCCCCAAAGCATTCAAAATGACTGCATTGTCAAAAAATGATTAATTTTAAAGAAAAGGTTTAAAAAATTTAAATTTTAAATTTTTTAAATTTTTTTTAAATCATATAACAAGTTATTTAAATATTAACAAAAAAGAAAAAAATTTTCTTTATTGGGAAAAAATATATTCAAAAAAAAAATTTTAAAAAATTGTGCAATATATGTAAATTTTTTTTCTAATTGAAAAAAAGCGTCAAAATGACTTCCCTTGGGGAAACTAGTTTTAAGATGTTGAAAAAACAATGTATTACATGGTCCCCCAACAAAAATGAAGAGTTATCAGAAGCTGAAAGATTTTGGGTACAAGTTGAACAAGAAAAATTCTCCGGGAAATTAAATCTTAAAAAAATAATAAAATGAAAAAAAAGGGAAACGCCTTTTTATACATGCCTTATTTGGATGAAAATGGACTCATAAGATTAGGAAAGGCTATAAATTTTTAAATTTGTCTTTTTGATGAAAAACACCCTTTTTATATTACCCAAAAAATTCCTGGGTTTAAATATATTGATAACCCCAGATAGTATAATAAAGTAATGCATGGAGGAATAGCCGTAAATTACAAGTTGATCAAATTACTGGATCCCCAAAAGGGCGCCAATTAGTTAAAAATGTTTTAAAAATTGCTTTATTTGTAGAAAATAAGCTCACGTCACCATTCCTAGTGATCGTATTAAACAAACGCCAGCCTTTTCGTTGCGGCGATTTCGCTGGGCCTCTCACGTAAAAATTTTGGAGAGTGCAAAAATCCAAGTGTTTTATTTACTTGCGGAGTTACCAGAGCACTTCACTTGGAACTGGTATCTGATATGACTCTAACACGTTTCTACCTTGCCCTTTCCCAAAATTCCTAAAAAAGAGGAAATTGTAAAAGGATATACGACAATGCCAAAACACCCCAAAAGAAAAAGAAATTTAAAACTTATGCAGTATCTTATCCCAAAGCATGGTTCAAAATTTCATCGCCAATGGAAGGATTATTTGGAAAAATATAATCGAGAGATCCCCATGGTGGGAAGAATTCTATGAACGTCTGATGAGATCCATCAAAGGAGCCCTGCATAAAATACTTGCTAAGGCCATATTAAGTTTTGAAGAAATACAACTATACTTACTGAAATAAAACTGTTCTCAACAAGACCACTGAGTACGTATATGAAGAAGGATGAACCCAAAACCTCTCACCTCTATGTATTTTTAACGGGAAAATTAAACATATCCTGTTACGTTTGCGGAGACCCTGAAAATGCTTCTAAAAATCATCTTTTTAAAAAAAAAAATCCAACATTTCCCCCTGAAAAGGACAGTTTTAGTGGAGATTTTCCCCACTAGATGGCTGCACCTGTCAGCTGTTTCAAATCGAGGAACAGATGTGGCATGGTGTGATATAATAAATTTTCTATTCTAATAAATGTTAAACAAATAAAAATGTTAAACTTATTTTAATAAATGCATTAATACTTTTAAATTTTTAAAAATGATCCTCATAATTTTATTTCGTTTTATATTTTACTTGTGTACCTCTATCGAATATATATGTTTAACTGTAACGAAACTGTATTTTTTAAAACGTGGCTTTTTGAACAACGTTTTTTTGACTTTTTTGTGAGGTGTCAAATGCAGAAAAAACCAGTTTTTTTTTGAAAAGTTTGTTTATGAATTTTGAAAACTCAACGCGGAGTTTTATTAGAGTGCTACTAAACAAGCACCCAATACTCCTAAAACAACTGTGGCATAGATGGGAAAATCAGTACTTATTAGATTTGCGAACTGCTCATTCAGTGAAAAAACCGAAAATACATCCTAAATTAAAGGTAGGTGATGCTGTGTTGATTGAAGAAAACACTTAAAACAAGCTTCTACGGGGAAGCTAGGTAAAATTAAAAGAACCCTACAGGGGCGTGATTACTAAAGTGACCAACCGTCCTTTAGGGAGGACAGTTCTCCGTTTATAGGTTCTGTCCTTCCTCGAAAAGTATCCTCCTTTTCAATATTTTAAAACCGATCTGTTAATCTATGTATTCGAGATAAAAAATTTCCCAAAAAGTCGAAGCGGCGAAACAAACACGACAGGAAATAACAGTTTTCAACAGACTTAATCGCAAATAAAGTGGGTAAATTTAGTTAATTGTGTTGAGTTTTTATATCGAAAAAAATGCCTGATATTAAAATGGATGACAATGGTCAGTTTGAAGAAGAAAGACTACTGAATGCATATTTAAATTGTAATGAATTAGAACAATTAGAAAATCAACATGCTGAGATATTGATAAAAGATGGGTGAAAATACTTAAACCATTTTAAAAAAAATTAACACATTCCACATGAATATTTAATTATTCTTATTGAATTTACGTTGTGCTGCCCTGGAACTAATGCAGCAGTTGAAAGTTTTTTCAGTTGAAAAGATTTTGGACAAGTGAGAAATCAAGAATATTAATATATTAGCTCGGCTTATCGTAAAATTCAGTGTAAAGGGTTTATTTTTGCCTGAAATTTCCGGTATTTAGAAAATGATTTGTTGAAAAAAAAAAAACACTTTTAGGGAAAAAAAAATCCCGCTTAAATAAATAATTAAAAGGAATGTAATCCAAATTAGAGTATTTTTGTTTGAATAATTAAAATTTTTCATATGTTGACGTTGTAATTTTTTCTTAAATTTTTCGTCCTACTTTTCATTATAAAAAAACTAGTCACCTTATGATTACAAAACACGCTGTTACGAACTAAAGATAGGGGAGGTTAAAACGGGAAATGTTCAGCATCTCATCCATTGAGTGCTGTTTCTTATAAACGAAAAATTTTTAAATTTTTTAAAATTTTTTTTCCTTTTTTTTACTTTTTTTTTTAGTCTAATTATCATTTATTTAACCTATCATTTTAACCCATTTATTATCATAATCATGTTAATAACTTGTTAATAATATCCCTCTGGAAAAATAATTCTGTATTTTTAAAGTGTTTTTGTGTTTAGCTTAGCATTTAAATATTTTTTTTAAATTTTCCCCACTGTTGTATAATTTTTAATATTTACATTTACAGAATGATGTGATAATAAGTGAACTCTTTTGGAAAAGTTCAGGGGGGGGAGGGGGGCCCAAAATTTTCCCCTTTTTGTTTCGTTCAGCTGGTGCCAGCCCCTCGCTTCTAATTTATTGTTTTTTGACCATGAAATTTACTTTTTTTATTTCAGAAAAAAAGAAAGTTTCCCCGGGAAGAGAGTTTGTGGCAAGTCTCTCTTTTTTTTGAATGGGAAAATGTTTGGGCACCTTTGACCTGGGGAGGCTCAAACACGGGGGAAATTTAAAAGAAAAGAAAAAATGGAGTTATGGGTTTGGGTTACGTTGCCGGTAGGGGGTAGGTGTACAAGGGGAGGGAAATTTTTTAAGGAAATTCATTTGGGGACGAGATTTTCTATTAGTCCCCTTTTTATTTCTCCCCCCAATTTTTAAATGGTTGGGGCCATTTTGGGAGAAAATCGCCTTAAAATTAGCTTAGTTTTTAAAAATTTAAATTTCATTTTCCCAGGATGAAAATGCCCTTGTTTAGTAAATTTTCCCGGATTTTAGCGAGGGGCCGGTTTCCCGAATCGCGCAATCTATTTTTTTTTGGTTTTTATTTTTTAAATTCATTTAATTATTTTAAAATTAAAATAAATTTATTTTAAAAAGATTTTTAAATATTTATAGTTTATGAAACAATTAAATTAATATATAAATATATATTTTTTTGATCATATTTAATTTTACAATAATTTTTTTTACAAAAATTATTATAATATATTTTATGTATTTTTATAATTTTTTAAATATTTTATTTTTTAATATATTGTATTTCAAATTTTAAAAGCTATTTGTCACTAATTTTTGCATTTAAAATTCATTTAAATTTTTTATAATAAAATTTTTTATAATAAATATTTTTTAATAATTATATTTATAAAATATAATACAAATATTTATATAATTACAAATAATTATTTTACTTTTTTAAAAAAAAAAAATAATTATCTAAAAAAATAATTTTAAAATTTAATAAACCTTTTAAATTTTTTTAATTGTAAAAAAAATTAAAAGAAATTTTAAAAAAAAAACAAAAATTTTGCAAAAACTCGCAACCCCCGGCCGGTTTTTATGTCAAAAAGGTACTTAACCCAAACGGGATTGCATCACTGGAGATAATAAAATTTAATTGGGATGTTTTCTGTTGGGAAAAAGGCTATTTCTCCGAATTGACTGGCCATTCGGCGCTATTACATTGGGGTTGATCATTCTAAGGGAGTACTCATATTACACGAAGTCTCGTCCCCGAATGGATGCCCTCCTTAGATGATCTCATTGTTCGAATATTCGAAGCTGCTACAAATGTGTGAAATACCTCGAATTTTTCGTACGCCAATGCCCACTGACCGCCGCCGGGCGTAGTTTTGGGGGGGGGCATAGCCCCGGGGTGGCATGCAAAAGGTGCGACGGTGCCCGCGATTTTTAATTAAAAAAATTTCCTCCCCAAATCGCGCCCACGCGACGAAAAGAAACGGGGAAATTTTTTTAATACAAGCACAGATGTAGGAAGTTTATTGGTCGCTATGCAAGCACATTTGTGTTTTTCTGTTGCTTAGGCCAACGGTACTGAGTGAAGTAAATGATGCTCAAAATTATTTCTAAACAGAAGGACTAAATATCCATCAATGTGTTAAAAATACGTGCTTTACGAGCCAAAATGAGGGAATTTTGATGACGCTTAATATGTGCTAAAATTTTTTTGGGAGCTTGAAATTTCTTTGAACTCCCAAAAAATCGGGAGGAAGCAAAATTTGGCGACGGAAGTGATGTTGTTATCATGAAGCAGTTTAGGCGAACAATGTTTCTTCAAAGATAGAGTAACTGCTGAAAATTTGAAAAATTCCAACAGTTGGGGAATCAGCGCAAAAAAATATTTTCTTAACCCAAATTAATTGAGCATGGGAACTTAATTTTAAAAGAGGGACGACTGGAAATTATTTCGTGTCGAAACTTGGTGTAAAGAAGTACCCCTTTAGGGGGGTTCATCCCCAATGGAATTCCGTCGAATGCCAGTCAGTTGGGAAAACAGCGTTCGAAATTCATGCTTTGATTTATACAATTAAGTTTCAATTTTTTTTACCGGATTGATTGGGAAATTCCCTTTAATGCGGTAGGATCCGAGTTAATCAAGCGAAAACATTTTTTAATTTCCTTTTTTTTTTTTAAATAAATTTATATATATTTATGAAAGGTTTATTAAATATTAAATGATATTCTACAATTATTTTGATTTTTGGAAAAAAATTTACTGAAATTATATAATATTTATATAATGTTTTAATTTTAAATTTTTTATATAAATAAATAATAATTATAATAAAATATATAATAAATTTTAAATGATTTTTTTACAAAAAATTATTTATAAATATTTTTATAATGTGAAATACAATATACAAAATGAAATATTACATGTATATATATATATAAAATAATTTATAAATTTATTATTAATTTTTAAAAATTTAAATATTTCGTAATTATATGAAATAAATTTTAAAAATGCTTTTTAAAAAAATCTATTTAATTTTAAAAAAAAAATTTAATAATTTAAATAATTGTATTTAAATAATTTTTAATATTTTTTAAATTTAAAGGTAATCAATGAATTGTAATTAATATTAATTAAATTTTTTTAAAAAAAAGAATTTTTTTTAAAAACCAAAAAAAATTAATTACAATTTTAAACAAAATTAGCATTAATTAATTACTTTTAAATAATATTAATTTTTTAAAAAATTTTAATGAACAATTAATTTTAATTAAAATATTTTTTTAAAAATTTTTAAATTTAAAAATATTTTTTAAATAATTTTAATTAATAATACTTTTAAATAATTTTTAAATTTAAAAATACTTTTTTAAAAAGTTTTAAAATAATAATTTAAATAATTTTAAATCAATAATACTTTTTTAAAAAGTTTTAATTAATAATAATTCTGAAAATTTTTAATTTTAAAAATCAATTTTAATTTATTTTAAAATAATTAATTTTAGGGAATTTTAACTAATAATTTATTTTGTAATTTTTAAACAAAAATTATTTTAAGTAATTTTAATTAATAATAGTTTTAAATAATAAATTTTTTACTTTTTTTTTTTAAATTTTTAAAAATACAAAAATACATAAATACCATTCAATATTTAATAAACCTTTAATAAATAGATTTTTTTTTTAAAAAAAAATTTAAAAGGGAAATTTAAAAAAAAAAAGTTTTTCGTGATTAACCGGGTCCAACCGCATTGAAGACAGACGATTTACCAATCCCCTGGGGCCCGGGGAAAAAAATTGAAACTTAAGAAAAAACTGCATAGATTTCGAACGCGTTTTTTCCGAATTACGGCCTTCGACGGAATTATTTGGGTTTAACCCCTAAAGGGTTTTTATGACGCCGCCGACCCGAAATGAATTTCCTTAGTCGTGCCCTCTCCTTGTTAGATCAAGCTCCTCAAGACATTAATAAAGAAGAATTTCAACTTCAGCGCGTACTTCTACAAACTTTCGTAGCTGCAACAGAGCCAGGCTGTAAAAAAGAACTCATTAGGCACATCTCTCTCTGGGTTTATTAAAATATATTATTGAGTCCAAACTTGAAGATGGCTTACCAAACATTGTCATAATGTTGAGAATTTTTTTAACATCTGCCGTCAGTAATGCCAGTTGTGAGAGAAGCTTTTCTAAGCTAAGATTAATCAAAAATTGCCTCACAGATAGACAATATCCACGTTAAGCCTAACAAATTTAGCTATTCTTGCAATTGAACATGACATACATATCGATAGTGACAGTTGTAAAAAAGATTTTGCTATGAAAAAAAACACGAAAAGTGCATTTTTAATCAATAAAAAAATTAAAAGCTGCTTTTTTTACTTATTTTCTTGACTAATAATTGAAATAGAGAGGCGACAAATTTCCGGTCAGCCTAGGCGGCGAAAGCCCACGCTACGCCACTGCAAGCATGAGGACGCAATTTCGAGCAGTTATTATAACCATTATACACTTGTCAACGACGTTTTCAATAAACATTGTCTTTCCTTTCGTCTCTTAGTGTTTGTGTCTCACTTGCGCCCACACATTCCTATACAATAAATGATTGTTAAAATGTCCTGGACCTACCCTTAAAGTTTGTACCATGAATTCGGGTCCACCCTGTCTAATCTGTAATTTATTCAAAACTTTCTATAGAGGGGTTTTTGATAGAAAGATTTTTTCCCCTGTAAAAATTCAGGGGCATTTCTTTCTTTTTTTAAAGTACACAATTTTTTATTTTTAAATTATACTTTGACAAAAAATGAAATTTCGTAGTCTGGTAAAAATGATGCTTTCGCAAGGACGTCTTAACACGAAAAAAATACTTTAAGTCTCGTGTTAATGATTTTCCCTGTAAAATATATTTAACCTTTCTTTTCAAGATGATGCAAACTTTCATCATAACATTTACTGGACAAAAATTGGTTCTCAGAATAAATGTACTGTAAATTGGCTGTTGCTGACAACTTTTTTCAGGGCTATTGCGAAATAAGGAGCGTAGCAGCAGGGGTGGCTCTACGGCCGGAACACTGGGGCGGTATTTGCATCGAATTTGAAAAATATTTCATTTTGTTACAAAAAAAATTCAATATATTTTCCGGAATATTATTCGGTGCGAATTTAGTATTTTATTCAACGTATCGTATTTTCTTGTAAAGTCAAGGTGGTTGAGTGGTATATAGCTAGGGTTTCTGATTTCCCGGGGCTTTCCATTCCCGGGAATGTAATTGTTCCCGAGATTCCCGAAAATACAACAAAATTTCAAAAAATTTAAAAACAAGTTATTTTTAAATAAAATCAATAATAATTGTATAAAATTAGGATACGTATAAACTTCAAAATTAATACTTATTTATATAATGACCTGAAAAATACATAATAAATTGATTATTCATTTTAAAATAGGATTTCAGAAAGCATATATAAGCAATTTATATTTTTATCACTCAGCCTAGTTTCTAAGCTTTGTGACGAACAATCCAGCAGCCGAAAATGCTCTCTCGGCTTCAACTGACGTTAGAAGAATTGTTTTTAAAGCCTCAGATACTTTTATAATGTTTGGTGAGATGGATTTTCAGTTGAGTCGAACAACTTGTATCTCTTATTTCATGATTTTGTTGAAACAATTACTTTTTTTGGTTGAACAGTATAAAACTCTTGTTTTAGAGTAAATTGCTTTCTTTAATTTTTCGTCCAACATCAAAAGTTTTTCTTTCAAAAGCTCAAGGCTCTCTTCTAAGTACGAAGAGTTAGATAGTGATTCCTCTTCTTCGCAGAAAAGCCTTGCCCCTCTCTCTCTATCATTTGCGCTTGTCTATCCAAACAATTTTTACTAGGCAATCACGAAATATCGACAATAACTGTGCCTGCTTCGTATTTTCTCCCAAAATTCAGGTATTGCATTAATCCTATTAAATTAACATTGCGTCTCTCATTAATTCTTTGGATTAAAGAATGTTTCATATTTTTCGCAAATTCTGAATTTTGTTCGTTCAATTCTCCAATAACGAAAGAAAATACACCTTCTGCAGATAGCAAAGTTGCATTTCGACTGCATAAATTTTCTAAGCCAATTTTTACTGTGTTTAAGCCTGCTATAATATAAGTCCAGTTTCAAACTCTACATCAGCCATCATTTGTTCTTCTTCAATGTCAATAAATGCTTTTAAATTTGCTGACTTTATTTCTAAAAAAATTTCAAGTATTGCCAACCAACTATTCTAGCGTGTTTTGGTATCCAAGCAAACCGTCTTTTCACAGCCAAACTCTTCTTTTTAACATATTTTTGTAAAATATCATTCTTGAGAGGTGATTTTCTGAATAATTGTACTATTCTAAGCCCCTCGCGATTCCCGGGAATAGAAAACTTATGACTTCCTGGGAAAGAAACCTAGTGGAAGCGCATCGCGCTTCTACGCCACAGGTCCGAGGTTCAAACCCAGGGCAGGGCAAAGTCGACTTAGCCGTGCTTCCCTTCAGTGGGTCGATAAAATGAGTACCGAGCTTCCTTGGGAACTAAACAATTAGGGTTTCGCATCAGACGGGAGACCTGACTGGAACATTTGCTCAGGCACCTCAGCCCTCGTAAACTGAGTTAGGCACAGTAGGCCAAGGGCCCTTATGGGCTGTTGAGCCACTGAGTTTATCCTATTTTGTACTCTGTATGTTTGTCTGTTTTGTTTTATGTTGAAACTTGAAAAGTTCGAGGTAGGAGTATATTGATACGTTGATTGGGGTTCGAGGATTTTATACCAATCTGACGCAAAGAACAAGACAGTTCTTTAAAAGCGATGAGAATTTATTGAAGAAAATCCAATCCTTTATAAATACAGGATTCAGCAGCAATATTCACAAAATAAATCTCAAAAGATCTTCTCACCTTCAACAGAACTCAGACACAATTATTGGTGTCTAAAATGCACTTATATAAAAGATTCACAAGCAATAGCTCGTTCCACAGCCGGAGTAATCACTAAAGCAATACTAACAGATCGCTAGTCAAAACCAGACGGACTCACTTTCGGCGAGCTCTTTCTCTGTTTATATCCCTCCCGGATGATTCGCGAAAAACACGCTTGCGCCACAGGTCTTGAAATTAGTTTATTTCTCTACTAATTTCTAGAAGAATCCAGAAGATTCCGAAATTGCCAAAAATAGTCGCCAACATGGTCTTTAAATATGACGCCAACTTGGCTCTATCACCAAGATTTTGCCGCTCCCATTGAATCACCATTATAACGTAAGGGACGGCGTTTGCTTGTGAATATTACAACTCTAACGTAAATTAAATCTAATTTAGAGTAAGATATATAAAGGCATTACGCATCCAAATGCAAATTATTTACACTATTTTACACAAATTTCGTAACAATATGTTAAATCATGGAATTTTGTATGTTTACTCATCTTTTTCACTAGTCCAAACTTTCAACCCAATATTCAATCATAAGTTTCATTACCTCCCCTCCATATAATAACAATGCATTAAATTTAATAACACTACACTTTAAACTCTTTCATGCCACTGGCGTATATAAGGGTCTCGCTCAGCCAAAGCGTTAATTGCTCCGGAAGTATATACACGTCTCTCCTAAGTATAATCTTTTTTGTGCACTGCTATCCACAAAATTATTCCGAAGACCTTGGAATGCAAAAAAATGAACTTGACAGTGTTTTTGAATGATTTATTTATTTCAGAGTATTTGCTTATTTATTCCTTTTCCTCCCCAATACATACCCCTTACGTGGAAAACTGTGACATTGGGAAGCGAATAGCGTAACTTTTAATCGGCAGTTAAGGTATTAATTATAAACCGTATAAATTATGGAGGTAAGTGTTAATTTTTGTATATAATTTTACGTATGACAAGTCCATGGGGTCAGTGGTAATTATTAAACTTGCTCTTAACTTAGCATTGTTAAATTAATTATAAAATGCATTGTGCAGTACTGATACATTTATAAGTGTACTATATCAGTGTAAATGTGTCTTTCCCTTTTAATTAGTCAGAATATATTTTCTTTGTTTATACTTTCAATAAATTAATAATTTTTTTAAATAATCTTTTGTTCTTGACTTTTCGATTTGCTTGCGCACCCTTCGTGAGTTATCACGCCCCCTAGGGAACCGCACCCCACAGTTTGAGAAATTCTGCACTAGTAACTTTACCTTACCCCAAAGGGGAGTCACAACGGACATTCCTTTTT
>BMAV01025575.1:0-60653 GCA_019973955.1 Trichonephila inaurata madagascariensis
TTTTAGCAGATTCTCATAAATCAAAAAACTTTTATTATCCCAGAACACACATAAAATTTCAAAAACTAACTTACTTCTTATTTTGTAGCAATGTTAGCGAAGCAAGGGACTTTTGGGAAATAAAAAAGGATTAAGGTTTTCAACTGAAGTGGTTATAAGAAAAAATTTTTTTTTTTTTTATCTTTGTTACTCATATTTTTCAAGTCTATTTAACTCAAACTTAGTTTTTTAAAGACATTTGTTCTTTCTAAATAATAAGTTTAATGTTTATAGTGGAAAAATATAACTTATGTTTAAGGATATAAATTATTTTTTCATTTGTAGTGGATATATTTGTGCTTTTTATGATTTGGTTCGGCTATATATATATAAATTAATTCCAAATAGTAGAAAATTGCATTTCATTTTTTCTGCCTTAAAAATTACGGTTTTAAAGATTTTTTTACGATTTAAGCAACAAAAAAAAAACAATATTTACTAATTCAGACTGATTGATCGATTGATTTTTTAACATCGTACTCCGAAGCAACGCGGGTGGCCGCGGTAGCCGAGAGGTATAGGTATCGGATCGTGGCATGCCTTGTCACGAGTTCGAGCCCAGTACCACTAAAGACCCGCCGTGTAGGGCAGCGATGCACGTTAAATCTGTCGAGAGCTGAAACATCCTCCCGTTGGTGTAGTGTGGCAGTTAGAAGAGGGGGTTGCCAGCTCAGGTGTCGTCCACGTCATTTGACCATGGTTCAAAATTACGTGGTCCGTCGCCAAAAGCCCTCGTGTAGCTGAACAGTGCGACGTTAATATTCTATCAATCAATCAATCAATCGATCGAAGCAATGCGGTGGCTGTGGTAGCGTAGTGGTCAATGTAACGGACTCGTGACCGGCGTGTCATGAGTTCGAGCCTAGTACCACTGAAGACCCACCGTGTAGGTAAGCGATGCACGTTAAATCTGTCGAGAGCTCAAACGTCCTCCATTGGTGTGGTGGGGTAGTTAGGAGAAAGGGGTACCAGCTCAAGTGTCGTCCTCGTCACTTTACCGTGGTTCAAAATTATGAGGTCTGTCACCAAATGCCCTCGAGTCTTCCCGTTGGTGTGGTGTGGTAGTTAGGAGAGAGGGTGCCAGCATAGGTGTCGTCCACGTCACTTGACCATGGTTCAAAATTACGTGGTCAGTCGCCAAAAGCCCTCGTGTAGCTGAGCAGTGCGACGTTAATATTCAATCAATCAATCAATTAAATGCCCTCGAGTAGCTGAACAGTGTACCAGAACACTCAATCACTCGAAGCAATGCGAGAGCTATTGGCAACGAACAAAATCTGAGACAAGGTTAAGTGATTAAATCAAAATGTGAGCTGTCTTCCTGTGCAAACTTCCACACCACACCATGATAAGAGCTTAGAGCCTTGACAAATTTAACGTGCATCAGTCCTCAACATTATGATTCTTCGTAATTTTCCAACGCTGAAATTGATAAAAGAAAATCAGAACAAATATTTGAAAGCAACTTATATGAGCATCAGAGAGAACTTAGACTACAATAAATAAAATTTTATATTACAAGACATCATATTATATTTTTGTTCAAAGTATGTGCAATAAAATACATATTGTTCATTTTTACCATTATGTGTGATATTTATAAGTACATAGACATAATATTTGTATTCCATGCAATTTTCATAATCTATTTGAGAGAAAACACTGATGAAAATTGTAAATCTGACTTAAGATCTGTTAGTCAAAACAGAACTCGAGCGTGAGTGGTAGAAACTCTGATTTTTAACCCATCAGAAAAAAAAAAATTTTTTTAATTAAAGATGTACTGGTATCTATTAGCGAGGTATCTTAAAATAATGATCTATATATTTTCAAATGTGACGATTTCTATTTCCGACTAATACTTTATTAACTAAGTTCCACTCCATAAAAAGTATTGCAAAGAAAATTTCGGATTCTGTTTGCTTCTTTGCAGAAGTGGTATTGTGGCCGGGAAGGTAGCGTTTACGGACCTAAAGAAATTACCTTTCCAATAATGCTAAATGAATAAGAGTGGCCTTGGCGACAAATTTGGTCATCGAATGTTGTCAAATCGCCAAATTTGATTGATTGAATATTAACGTCGCACTGTTTAACTACTCGAGGACTTTTGGCGACGGACCACGTAATTTTGAACTATGGTCAAGTGACGTGGACGACACCTGAGCTGGCACCCCCCTCTTCTAACTACCACACCACACCAACGGGAGGACGTTTCAGCTCTCGACAGATTTAACGCGCATCGCTGCCCTACATGGCGGGTCTTTAGTGGTTCTGGGCTCGAACTCGTGACAAGGTAAGCCATGATCCGATACCTATACCACTCGGCTACCGCGGCCACTCGCTAAATTTGAGGACAAAACTATATGCATTTAGAAATTTCTAGAAAATCCTTGGTTGATTATTTGAAGAGAAAACTCCAGATGTGTCTTAAAATGTTCTTGTCTCCTTAGAAGCAAAGTTGGAGTCAAATATATATATATATATATATATATATATATATATATTTGACAGCAACTGTTCCTTTCATTTTATAATATTCAATAAGTCGTCTGAGATCATCCCCCTCAAGACAACGAGAGGGTTAAAGGTTGCACTTCTCGGATGAAATGCCTAGAATTCTATTGCTCTCGACGAATTAGACACCTAATAAAACCAGTTCAAGATTGATGACCACTATGAAATGTGCTAAAAGAGAGAATAATTCAAACTGTCTAAAAATACTACAAAAATAGGGAGAAAAAAAATTGAATTGCAAGAGAAAAAAGTTATACAGAAAACAAGTAATATAAAAAAAAAATTAAGTCAATTCTTACTTAGATCAACAAAGAAAAATTTTATTTTAGTAACTTTTTATCAAATAATTACAATTAATATAAATATGTATATACATAGAACAGAATCACAACATTAAGTGGCAGTTAATTTTTATTAATTATCATTAAAGCATCGTATTGTCATCCAAAACAATCGTGCATTTAAATTTCAGTTCAACTGAATGCTTTAAAACGTGAGAAAAAAAAACCTTTTCACATGTTTTGATACAAGTGGCCAAAAGGGTCGCTAAGTCGCCAAAAATGATGCCAAAGTGGCTGTATTTGTAATTCTTTGAATAATTAGTTTTAATGAATTAATTTTTATTAATTATAATTAAATTATACTGTATTGTCATCCAAAATAATCATGTATATAAAATTTCAGCTCAACTGAGCGCTTTAAAATGAATTTTATTAACGATTGAAAATTCCACGAAGATAAATAAATATAGAGACAGTGTGAGCTAATAATAGGAATTGAAAAACACTTCGCTGTTGGGAAGTTATTTTACGCAGAAAATCGTGAAATGTTCTTGGTTCCAGGAAAATGTTCACCATATAGAAAAATTCCCAATATAGAGGTTCGTTATCTGGAGGTTCGACTGTAATTTATTAACTTGTTTACCTAAATTTGATTACATACGTACATTCGTTCAAGAAACTTAAATGAACAAATCTATTAATTAGATCTGACTCTATGAGTTGACTATCTCAATATCATGGCCGGTTTGCTCAAAATCCTGGATAATTTAAACGATACTATTACACTTGATGAGTACTTTTTATATCCAAATTATTCACTTGCTTAAATTAATAGAAATTACCGAAACCTTCTACCACCTACTGTGTTTCAAATACTAATAATTAATAAAAAACAAACAAGGGGAAAACCGCAAAATGTATTCAATGGCCTTTAGTTAAATTCAAGTAATACATTAAATGATCCTTCAAAAGAGAAGAAAATATGTTGGCTACGGAAATGACGCGATGGCGATGTCATCCTGTAGTGATACAAGTCAAGAAACAGTAACTAACGGTTTACTCCCACTCCAAGAAATAAAATAAGAGGTTAGCATTTTGCTTGATTTACACCGATGGCTTCCGTAATAAGTCTTGATGAATATGGCCTTTCTTTGAGTTTAATTATGCGCTTCATTGAGACATTACACACTTTCTTCTTGTTGCATTCAGGCTGCTACATGAATCATTCGTTCTGTCATTTTCTTCTTTTTGAGGGAAAATAGTGGGTTGTAAAGAATTGTACAAAAATGGTACTTTTAATAACCGTGCAATTTTTGTTTTCAGGGAATTGTGAGTCTAACTTGGTTACATTTACAAGAAAAGTTAAAATAAGGGAGAAGTATCTAAGGAAATCGAGGAATATATCTAGTAAAAGAGGAATATGTGTGTCAGTAATTATACAGATTTTTTTTTATAATTGTTGTTTTTATATAATTCTCCGAAAATATAATTCTGTAAAAGAAAGTGTACTAAATTTAAGAGAAAGTTTTTAATGAAGATTAAAGGCATTTAAAAGAAGTGGCATATAAAGTACACCCCACAACCCCTGCATAGCCGGGAAGGCAGGATTCTAGGGGGCCAAAAGCCTGACTGATGTCATGAACGTATGGTGTTGCAATCCTTTTTAAGATCCGGCTTGGGTCCCAAAACCTGACTTTGTTGGAGGTGGACCTAATATTCGTTTTTAGTTACTCCACTGTAAATAAGTAAGATTCTCTCTTAATTTTTCGTTTTTTATTTTGTGAGGAAACTTATCTTGTTCTGTGTCGAATGTATTTCGTTCATTAAAACCATTTTCATTTCCTGTGTGTCTGCTGTAGTCGACTGGCCACGGTTACGACATCGTGGACGACATTGTAGGGTCACGGATACGAGTACTAGTGCCACTGAAGATCCGGGGTGTAAAGGAGCTGAGGCACGTTAAATCTGTCAAGGGATCATAATTCTCAGATTTAAGAGGTGGGGGTACAACTTAGTTTTTGTTCTCGTTACTTGACCGAGGCTCCAAATTTCGAGCTTCGTCGCCACTAGTCTTCGAGTAGCTTCAAAGTTCGATGATTATAAAAAACGGGAGTTCGTTTCCTGCAGTTGTCTAGAATGTAGTTAATTATTTTAAGTCGCATTCTAAAACTACACAAGGTGACGGATCTCGGTAATTCTGAACAATACTTTCGTGGAAAAGAAAGCCCTCCCTTGTTTCCATTCTTTACACTTCCACATCAGTTAAATGTGAGGATTTTGAACCTTATCAAATTTAACTTCCCTTACCCTCTTTGCACGACGGATCTTAATTGACACCAGGACTTGAGTTCCTGATTCGATAAAAACACACACAACACGACCACGAGTTCATGACCTTGACCATTTGGCTTCTGTGACTTGAGTTAATGAGGAGTGAGTGCTTATTAACGTCCCACGAGGGCTATTGGCGAAGGAAATCGTAATTTTGAACCACAATCAAGTAAAAAGAACAATACCTGAGCCAGAACCCCATTCTATTAACTTCCCCACCACGTTAACTTCAGGACTATGAGCCTCGACATATTTACTGTGTGACTGGCTTTCATCGTGATTTCTACTAATCTCCTCTTGAGGTTCTTTGGGGCCAGAATGGCAATTCTTTCCATCCATATCCAGAAGCAAAACGTGAGAATGCAAATTAGGAATCTTATAAATAGTAGAAGTTTAGCGTTCGTGGGGAGGCTATGTGAACTTGCTACATGAGGTCTATGTTTATGATATAAAACTAGAGGAAATTACTAGTTTAAGGATTAACCCACCCATACCTTTGTACTCAAGATAAAGGTGGATACCATTCCACAAGGATTAAAGCCACATCAGTACGGCCAAGAGGGCAGCTGTTACATAGAATTTAGCGGTAAGCGTCTTCAATTAAGATATAAGGAACTACGTGTATTAAGGAGATTAGCTATAATCTGTAAAGTTAGATATATATAGTGGTTAATTACGCGATTATTTGGTAATACGAATTGTGTCTTCTCACTCCAGATCCACTTTCTATAATTATTATTATTATCATTGTGTGTATAATGATTAAGTTAAGATCTTAATAAACAGATATTAAGATGAATGGTATGTCTAGTTCTTCGTTATCTCCTACAGAAACAGGTCGCGTAGATAATGTAGAAGTGGGGCACCCACGGGCCCCTACCTCACAACTGTTCATCGGTCTTTCCACAAAGCGAGTCTTCAGTGACACGAAGATTTGAAACCGGGACTCGACAACAACAGTCATAAGATTGTGTGGATTGATTGATTGAATATTAACCTCGCACTGTTCCGCTACACGAGGGCTTTTGGCGACGGACCACGTAATTTTGAACCATGGTCAAGTGACGTGGACAACACTGATCTGGCACCCCCCTCTCCTAACTACCACACCACACCAACGGGAGGACGTTTCAGCTCTCGACAGATTTAACGTGCATCGCTGCCCTACACGGAGGGTCTTTAGTGGTACGGGGCTCGAACTCGTGACAAGGCAAGCCGCGATACGATACCCATACCACTCGGTTACCACGACCACAAGATTGTGTGGAAGAAGCATTCTTCGGGACATCGAGAAGAGAAATAGATCATGCACCACATTTGTTTATGTAAATTTAACTTGGGTCTGGACGATTATGATATCCGACTACGTTCGGAACCGTTATTTTAAAAAGTGCATAAATGGATAATTTTCATGATATTTAGTGTCACTTAGATTAGAATACATGTACAAAATTGTTTTAAGGACATTTTGACAAAAAAAAATTATTTAAATACAATATTTCGACAAAAAATTAGAATAACCTTTTATCAAATTGTTCTCCTTTTGTGAAAAATGCTTCTATTATAATAATATTTTGCCTGCATATAGCTCAAACCTCTGTACAGAGACTCAACTATGATTTTTGAAAAATTCACATTATTTTCAGAGTTACAATCTATTGAAATTAATTATCGGAGTTTTTCTCTTAAAATTTCCCTCTGTTGTCGTAAAACATGGATAAACCCACTTCTTGGTTATATATTTGAAAAATTCTAGTTAAGCCTCTGTACAGAGGTCTGAGCTATATACAGGCAAAATATTATTATAATTGAAGTATTTTTCACAAAAGGAGAATATTTTGAAAATGGGTCATTCTACGTTCATTTTTTGTCAAAGTATTGTACTTAAATAATTTTTTATTGTAATACGATTCTTAAAACAATTTTATATACATTTTCTAATCTAAGTGACACTAATTATCATAAATATTACCCATTTATACGCTTTTGCAAAATAACGGTTCCGAACGTAGTCGGATACCTTAAGACTAGAATAATATCAAGATTTCCGCACTTTTTCTGTCATAACAAGTATTTTATCTTATTCGTTTAAGTTGTTCTGTTGACTTTATGGTTATATAGATTTACTTTTTTTCTTTTATATTTGAAATTGAGATTTCGTGAAATCCTCTAGATAAATAAAGGGAACTTTTAGTTTTTGTTTCGTCTTGCCTGCGTCTGCCTTTTTTGAGTTTTGTGAAACAACAAGAAGTATGCATTGAGACCAGACCTTATAAATTTATTTTCAGGAAATCTCAAAGTAAAAGTTGGGAATTTCTCTCCCTAAAGAGACTTAGAATTCATATTTAAACCAAATCTTTTGAAACTGCATTTTGTTCAATAGTTGGAGAATTTAGGTAGAACACTTATGAATAAGATCAATAGAGTTAAGGTATCCGACTACCCTAAAATTTTGATTTTTTTCAAAAATTGACATTTTTTTTATGAATTTATTTTATAGGCCATCTTATTAGCTTAATAAAAATACCAAGCTTTTTATTTTCCATTCACTAGAACAAAAACTACAAGTGTTTTAATAAAAGAAGATACCATAACTTTATACAAGATTTCAAACTTTAAATTGCGTTTTACTCGAAACTTGTTTTTTTTTTCGAAAAACTCAAACGGGAACAGCGATTGCTCAAAAAATTTTGAAAATAACTTGCTGAAATTTTTTGTGAATGTTTTTTGTATAACAGTAGAAGTGTTTTGACATTCAAATTTATCAATCACTGTTTTATTTCAAAATTTACAGTCCTTTATGTGAATATAATCACTGTTTTTTTAAGCAATTTCATATAGTCACTAAGATAGAGTGCTCTAGTTTTTGTAAAAATTAAAATATCAATTATCCTGAAGGACACTTCAAACATGAATAACAAAGTAACACATTAAAATTGAAAGGTTGAGAATTCGTTCAAAACATTTTTGTACAGAGAGGGTCCCGTTTATGTAATTTTTTGTACATTTTCACCAGTTTTTTTCCCCTTTAATAATACTAAATGTTTTTGCTGTTTTCAATTTTACGATTTTTTCCTTAAAATATACTAAATAAATCTAAAAATCCCCCAAAAATTTCCATATCTCTATTTTTTCAAAAAAAAGTTGTTGCAAGTAGTCGGATATCTTAAGAAAAAGTATTCACAACCAAAATACCAGAACTTAATAAAAAATTAGTAACCATGAGAAGGTATACATACATATACAGTCGAACCTCCATACAACGAACCTCTATAATACAAATTATTCTATATAGTGAACTTTTTCCTGGAACCAAGAACATTTTGCGATTTTCTCCGTAAAATAACCTCCCAATAGCGAAGTGCATTTCCTATATAACGAACTTTTTCTTTTGTGATTTAATTTTTTTCTCTCCCTTTTTTAAAGTATTTCTGGACGTTTCAAGTTATTCTTTCTTTAAACTCATTTTATGGTTGTTATAAATCTTGGACTGGTTTTATTAGGTACCTAGCTCTCCAAGAGCAATAGAATTCTGGATGTTTCATCCAAGAAGTGCAACTATTAACCTCCATCTTCCAGTTCACTGAAAACAGCCTCGGTATCCTCTTTCACCCCTAGTGGAGTTGTCTCGTGCCCCATATCTTTGAACTAGTCTCCATTCACTTGTGGTGTTGATCCATCGTACTGGAAACTTCGTTTCTTGCAGCTCGAAAATGACAAAACATAAGTATTTGAGCATCAAATAAAATAATTAATTCTTCAGGAAGTGGATAAATGCGTCAAGAAAATTTCCTTACAGTTATTCTTTCTTTCTTTTTGATCGGTAAGATATATAAAATAAATATTATTAATTTACAAAAAGGTGTGAATAATTTCTTTTTTTTAATACATAGTATTTATGAATTTAAAATTTGTTTTATGTGGTTTGTGTGTAAAGAAATTGAAAAATGAACCTCTGTATAACGAATTTTCCATATAACGAACTTTTTTCCGGGATTTAGCGGGTTTGTTATATGGAGGTCCGACTGCATATAGTTTTTTTTTTCAGAATATTTTTTGAATATGCAAACTATACATAGAAACATATTTTCAGAAATAAAACTCTGAGTTTTGATTGATTATTTGTAATTTGTTTATTACACTTTGAGGCTACTCGAGGACTGTTAACGATGGACATCATTATTTGGAGCCATGGTCACGTGACAAAAATGGCACCTGATCTGGTACCCCACTCTCTAAAGCTACACACCTCGGTTACGCAAGGACATTGAGCCTCAACACATTTAATGTACATCATCATCTGCCCACGGAGAGGCCGCAATAGCCTACTGGTCATTGTTCCGAACTCAAGATCAGCGTTATCGTGTTGTGGGTTTTAGTTCCATTACCAATAAATACCCACCATGCAGAGGGGCTGATGTACATTAAATCTGTCGTCCCGTTGGTGCGGTGAGGAAGTTAACCCCTTCAGGACCAGCAGAAGAAGAAAGAAGCGCTTCCGCAGGCCCGCACGTTCTGAGAGGATTCGCACGCACGGGACCAGGCAAATTTTCCTGCTAAGTCTATATATAATTTCCTTTAAAAATTCATATAAAGTCTTAAATGCAATCAAATACACTAAAACTTTCAATTTACTATCATAGATAATATTTGAACATGAAGTACAAAAATTTTCGCAATATTTAAAAAAACAATTGCGAATTTTTAAAGAAAAGGTTTTCATTTAAATAAAAAAAAAAATTACATACATTTTCAAAAAAATTGACGAAACAATCCCATACATTTATATATATATATATATATATAAATACGAATATAGAAAATATTAGAAAACTAAACCACAACTCATTCAAAATATAAATAGAAATATCCATAGAGCAATTGATGACGAACCTTTAAAGGTCCGATTCTCTCGAAAAATCTAGACATGTGCGGTTGTTTATATTCATAAATATCTCGGATCTAATTAAAAAAAAACACACAGAGCCGAAAGCCCATATTGAAGTTCAAAGTTTTGTGAAACATTATTCGAAAAGAAAAGAAAAAACGGCTTTTAACCGCCATCTAGTGTTTTTAAAAATTAATATAAAAACATTCCTAACTCGGATCACACCGGTGTGATAATGGGCCTATGAGCAGGGAAGGCTCAATCACATATATGATACCATGGGCCGTGGAGGGAGAAACGTGTGATCCCATATATGAGATCATGGTCCTGAATGGGTTAAGAGAGTGGAGTGCCAGCTCAGGAGTCCTCCATGTCACTTGACCATGGTTCAAAATTACTAGGTCTGTAGCAAACAGGCTTTGTGTTGCCATAAGCACGCGTTAATAAATACTCACTCACCCTCTCTACGATGATGATGATGAGTTTGGTGTCTTATGGCGCAAGAGCCAGTTTTGGCTATACTGTGCCAAACATTCATAGGTTTGTGGTCTGGACGGGAAAAGAAGAAAAGGAGTTTGCCAAAGATAGTAAACCCCTTGGGAAAAGGAAAAGATCACTAGGTTACCTCGGGATTGTGACACCCGTACCCTCCTAAAGAAGGTGAGCCCCCTGAGGGGCACCCTCTCTACGAGGAGGACTTTTAGTAGCGTCAAAACTGAAATCCACGATTATTAATTGAGCTATGTTTAAAGAGCAGATGATTTTTCTCCAAAAGGTATATTCTTGAGATTTTGCTGTGATTGTGTGTGTGTGTTTATAAGAATGCTTACTGTAATAGTAATATTTTAAAAATTGTTCGGAAGGAACAGAAGTTAAAAGAAAAAAAAATATATCTAAATAATTGCAATATCGCAACTAAAAAACCTCCTTTTTAATGTAATTAATTATAAGTTACACACACACACACAGTTGCCACACATTTTATTTTTTCCAAATATATTATAATACCATTCGGCGCCACCATTCTGTTGTTCAATGAATATTTTGGAATATCCCCAAAGACCTATTATCGAAATCACCCAATTCTTCAAATACAAACCACAAGAGTTTGCGGTTAGTATTTGAAATTCTATGGCATCATATGTCATAGTTAAATTGGAAGGAATTTGAAAAGAAATATCGTTTTTCAAATTAGTCTCTTTCAAAATTTGCATCATTCATCAGACTAACAAATCAATAAATAAAATCAGTGAATTATTTTGTTTAATATAAACATGAGTGTGCGTAGTAAGTGTCTTGGCAACGGAATACCTCCCCCCCTCCTTATATGCATACTTGGCTGTATTCATATGTTATTGTTATTCCACCTAGGGTCAAAGTTGTAAAGACGCTACGCTAACGATGAGTACGGACGCAAACATTGCGCTCCTAACACTGTATAATAAATATATGTCTAAAACATTCAGTACAGACTGTTCATTAACCCATTTGAGTTCTTAAGTACGCAAACTCCGAACAATAAGAACGAGATCCAATGATCTATCATTTGATTTTTACAAAATTCATTAAGTAATTTTCTTTAAGGTATCCGACTACGTTCGGGGGGAACCATGATTTTAAAAAAGCGCATAAATGGATAATTTTCATTATATTTAGTGTCACAGATTAGAATACATGTATAAAATTGTTTTAAGGACATTTTGACAAAAAAAATTATTTAAATACAATATTTCGGCAAAAAATGAACTTATAATAACCTTTTTTTTTCCAAAATGTTCTCCTTTTGTGAAAATGCTTCTATTATAATAATATTTTGCCTGCATATAGCTCAGACCTCTGTACAGAGGCTCAACTATGATTTTTGAAAAATTCACATTAATTTCAGAGTTATCATCAATTGAAATAATTTTATCGACGTTTTTTTCTTAAAATTTCTCCCTTCTGTTGTCGTAAAACATGGATAAACTCACTTCTAAGTTATATATTTCAAAACTTCTAGTTGAGCCTCTGTACAGAGGTTTGAGCTATAGACAGGCGAAATATTATTATAATAGAAGTATTTTTCACAAAAGGAGAATATTTTGAAAATGGGTCATTCTATATGTTCATTTTTTGTCAAAATATTGTACTTAAATAATTTTTTATTGTAATACTCTTCTTAAAGCAATTTTATATACATTTTCTAATCTAAGTGACACTAAATATCATAAATATTATCCATTTATACACTTTTGCAAAATCACGGTTCGGAACGTGGTCGGGATACCTTAAGGATACGACTTCTAAAATGCAATAAAGGGCAGAAAGTATATGAAATTTAACATTTTATGTCTCAAAAAATATTCATCTCAAAAATAAATCCTTTGAACTAATAACTGTAAAAAATTATTTTTGCTGTCCAATCTTTTAATCTCGTGAGATACAAAAATAACCTTTTGGCAGCACACTTCGTTAAGAAAAATGAAAATGTAAGAAACTGCCCGCGCGGAAATATATATTCATTAATATTCAAATTCCATATACAATATAAATTATTTGTTATTTAAATATACATGAAGAACAACTGTGCATTTCATATCTAAATTATATTACATTAAAAACATGTTTCTCTAATTTAGCACGAATTTAAAAAAAAATTAGCATTCACAAAACAAAATAAAAAATTCCACTTATTTAACCTTTTATAAAAATGTCACTCCTACAAATAAATATGAAATTTTAGGCAAAAGTTTTTAAATAGCACACGTAGTTACGCAGTAGCGCACACAGGAATTTTTCAGGGGGTCCGGGGTTAAAAGTTTACCATTCTTATATCATGCTATTTTTGATTTTGTCGATTTTCAGGAACAAAACACAGTAAAAAACTAATTATTGAATAAATAAAAAAAAATTAGCATTAATTAATAAATTAATAATTAATAACAGATAGTTAATTAAATTTTACGTATTATATACTTAGAATTATATAACCAATCGGAAAAAAATCAAGGGCTTTGGGGGGGGCCGGACCCCCTTGTGTGCGCCACTGTAGTTACGTGATACCAGTGTAAATAAATAAATAAAAGCTTTAATTGATGTTTTTTTGCTTCATATCAGTTTTTGGTACATTCTTAAAGTGAAGGGAAACAGATTTAGAATTCCAATGCTTTCTAGAACAGAAGGTGTACGAATCAGAAACAATATCCTTTTACTGAATGACCATACTGACACAATCGATAATATGTTCAATGCATAATACAGCATGTATCTTCGACGTCTTTCTGGGCATCTGCGGAGAATCGTCTATTATTTATCCCCTCAATGACTTGCTTTCATAATTCACAATAGCCTGATCCCGAGCATGTTTACAGAATGTGAATAGGTTTATACAGCACTTCAATTTATGCGCACCAAAATATCATTTACATAATTATTCTATCCAAATAAAAAATTTCATTGACACTAAAATCTCGCATAAATATTTGATTTCATATAAACAATGCGTTCTAATGATCCAGTACCGAAATGGCGGGCATGATTTATATTAAGGTGAATCAATTTTTTCAATTCCTACTATTAGCTCACACTCTCTATTTATTTATTTTTATTTTAGTGGAATTTTCAATCGTTAATAAAATACATTTTAAAACGCTCAATTGAGCTGAAATTTTATATACATGATTATTTTGGATGATAATGCAATAATTTAATTATAACTAATAAAAAATTAATTGATTAAAGCTAATTATATTTAAAGAATTACAAATACAGCCACGTTGGCACCTTTTTTGGCGATTTAGCGACCCCTTTGGTGACGTGTCAAAACTTGAAAAAGTTTTTTTTTCCTCACGTTTTAAAGCATTCAGTTGAACTGAAATTTTATAGACACGATTGTTTTGGATGACAATACGGTACTTTAATGATAATTAATAAAAATGAATTACCACTTAATGTTGTACTTCTGTCCTATGTATATAAATATTTATATTAATTGTAACTATTTAATAAAAAGTAGCTAAAATAAAATATTTCTTTGTTGATCTAAGTAGGAATTGACTTAAAAATTTTTTTTTATATTACTTGTTTTTCTTATAATTATTTTTATTTTACATGATACAAATCGTGATTCCAGTGAATAATTTAATTAAGAGAAGTATACTTACCTACTTTCAAGGACTGGTAACAAATAATCAGTTTTGCCAGAATTAACGATTTCGTGATCTGTGCCCCGCACGACCACTTCCGTGTTAAAAGTGTATTCAACATAATAATATGGATGTTACTGCTAAAAAAATTGTGTAAAACGTTTTTCAATATGCTTTATATTTTTGAGAATACTCATAAAAATAAATCTTGGCTAAGTAATCCTTCAAATCCTCTGTGGTTTTCCAAATATTACTTGTTTTAAAGGAGGAGAGAGGGGAAGATAAAATTTAAAATTGAAATATTATCAGAACAGAAAACTTCTATTATATTGGTAATAACGTTCACAAAGGTAAGTGAGTGTTTATTATCGTCTCACTTTATTTCAATGCTAACTATCAGATTCGCTATCAGCGATGGACTTGGCTATTCTGAACCAGAATTAAGCGATAATCAATCAATCTTTAACTGTGATTTCGTTTAAAATCCACTTCCCGTAGAGATGACTTGATTTTATGCAAATGTAGCTACTATTTAAACCCTGATGTTGGGTATGTGAGTTTAATGGCTAATCGTTGACAGCCAATCATGAAATTTAAAAATAAGAGAAGGTGAACTGCGACTGGGAGGTCGCGTGTCCTGAAATTAATATTCGTCGTAGAATCATCCACTAGGAGTTGTGGAAGTCAATAACATTGGAGCTGACAGAGCTTTAGGGGCTCTAGCAAGATCATCAAAAGCAGCTCTGACCGAAGCTAAGTGATTTTTAATAATTTTATATGTCAGATTAAGTGTTGGGATTTCAGATTGCTACCACAGTTCAGCTATAAAGCTGTATATTTTCATAAAGTTTAAAGATAGTATAAAAATAGATATTTTTAATATCATGCGTCTGCTTCAATCCCAAACCCTCTTACACCCTTGACCCCCCTCGGGCCACGACATAGTTCTTGGAATAATTGGAATTATCATTCTATTCACAGTCTATTTTTATTACTCTCATTTTCAAGTCTCTAGTTCTTACTTTTTGTTAAATACAGTTTAAATTTCTGCTTAAATAGTTTTTGCTTTATTTGTTTGATTGATTTTTTTTAACGCCACACTCTGAAGCTACATTAGAGCTATTGGCTTTTATTTAACAATTTTGAATCTTGGCCAAGTGACGGGTAGGTCACCCAAGCTATCTGGCACCTCACTCCAAACCTTCACACCAGATCAGCAAACGTAAGGACTGAACTTCGAGAAATTTTATGCTCATCAATCCATCAACACAGCGTAACTTCAGCAGCAACAGGACTGGAACCCACGCCTCGATAACGCTGTCCATAAGTTAGCGCCAATATCCGCTCGGGTACCTAAGCTACTAAATTTTGTTTGGAAAAATTTGAGCGAAATAGTCTTTCAGATGAGCACATAGATATAGAAAACACATTATGATTATTCTCAATATCATTTTGTGACGGGCTCACGCGTCTTTTCTTTAACATGACCTCTGGGTTCTTTGGGGGGCAAGATTAATGGCAACTCTTTTCCAACCAAAACCCAAGAAGTGAAATGTGAAGAGGAAATGCAAATGAGATAGCTTTTAAATGACAGAAGTTTCAGTAAGTCGAATGGCAATTTGGGGAATGTTACGTGTGAAAGTGACACAAGCGTGAATTGACAGACAATTGTGAAGTTACCTTGAAGATTAAGCCATTAGGTCAAGGTGCATACCATTGCACGAGCGCCCAGACGCCTCTTCATAAGGTTGAAACTAAAATTGGATTAAGGTAGGATTGATTATTTGATATTAGGACTTGTAATATTATTAGAAAGGTTAGGTGGATTAAGTATTGATTGTGGTCCAAGTTACGCGATTTGGTTTAACTATATATATTACTGTGTGTTTGTTCATAGTAGATTCTCGCATAAATAATATTATCTAAATTGTTAGACACTTAAGTTTCATTCTTAATAAAGTCATATTAAGAATTTAAAAATGTCTATTCCTTTTGTAAACCCTACACCTCTAACTCACTCGGATAATCAAAGAAACGGTCACCTTAGGGGGTTCACAATTTTAATTGATTTACGTCACACTTTTAGCAACACGAGGCCATTGGTAACGGACCTGGTAGGATGGGGTGTTGGAACTTCCTGTTTTGAACATGTTGCCGTGATATTCGTAGGTAGGGGTCTGGTGGAAGGGGTGGAATAGGATATTTGTGTCCTCACCCATCTCAGTCTCAAACATGTTGTGGTCGAGGCAGTAGTGCACTTTTGCCATGAAGGCGCATTTCTCTAACGGTCGTTTGGTGATTGCAGTACAACGTGCCTTCCGTCGTCACTTCGGTGTTCCACCACGAGGTCATGTTCGATCGAAAATGTGTTTAAATGTAGATGCATGCCTTCCTAGCAACGGGGAACGTTTCCAAAGAAAGGAAAGGACCTCCGAAGACCGTTAGAACACTTGAAAATGGGGAACGAGTTCGTGTGTCAATTCAGTCCTGTATGTAGCAATGATCTAACAATTTTTCTTTCCCGCTCTCTAAGAAAGGGACCTTGGCAACATGTGGTTACCACAAGATGGGGCCACGGCCCACACTTCCAGGGTTTCCATAGTGTTTTAAGAGCAGCCTTCCCCGTATAACTGATCTTCCTGCGAGGGGACGTAATCTGGCCTGCATGCTCACCTTATTTATTCCCTACTGGTTACTTCCTGTGGGCTTATCTCAAGTCACTGGTTTACAAAGATCGCTCCAAGACTCTGGAGTGACCGCGGTAGCCTAGGGGTATAGGTATCGGACCGTGGCTTGCCTTGTCACGAGTTCGAGCCCAGTACCACTAAATACCCACCGTGTAGGGCAGCGATGCACGTTAAATCTGTCGAGAGCTGAAACGTCCTCCCGTTGGTGTGGTGTGGTAGTTAGAAGAGGAGGGTGCCAGCTCAGTTGTCGTCCACGTCACTTGACCATGGCTCAAAATTACGTGGTCCGTCGCCAAAAGCTCTCGTGTAGCTGGACAGTGCAACGTTAATATTCAATCAATCAATCAACCAAGACCCTGGAAGACCTACAGAACAACATTCAAACCGAAATTGACGATATTCCGGTCAATTTACCTGAAAAGATGACTCAAAGTTTTCGAAATCGGCTGCATCAGTGTATTGATAAGGGAGGGCTACATTTAACAGACATTGTGTTCAAAACTGTATAAATTCAAAGTTCTAATGTTGTGTGGTAGGCGGAAAATAACAATAAAGTCGAATGAAAGATGTAGTGTGTTTTATTGCATTTTTTAAAACAGGAAGTCCCCACGCCCCACCCTGTATTTTGAATCATGCTCAAATGACGTGACGATACCTAATCTGGCATCAACCTCTTTTAACTTTCATTCCACGCCAATGGGGTAACTTTGACACCTTGACAGATTTAACGTGTATCAACCCCTCCACACGGTGGGTCCTTAATAGCTCTAGGACTCGATCCCGTGATTCGACGCCGACCAGGAATTCGTAAACATGACTACGCGGCTATCGCGACTACACGAAGATTCTAGAAGAAAAGGTCTGAGCGTAAGAGCGCATGCGCTGCCGCCCAACAAATCTAATTTCAGTAAAAAAACATATATATCTAACAAAATTAAGTTTATTAGAACACATTTCATATACATAGATATGTATATATGTATTTATTTAACCCTCTAAGCGGTCTGCACTTAAAGTCTTGCCATTCTGGAGATGCTTCAAAAATGCACCGCACATATATTTTGCTTTCAGGTGGGGTTCTCAAAAGCGGTTGAGCCGTATTTTTAAGAATGCGGCTTGGCCACTTTTGGGAATCTTGCTTGAAGGTAGAAAAAGCATCTCTGGAATGGCGGAATTTTACGTGCAGACCACTTGGAGGATTAATAAAAATCAGTGAAACAAAAACATTCACAGGAACTTAATAAAATTTTATGCAGCATTTTCTCAAGCTTTTTGAAAAACGAAACATTTATTGAGTTTTGGGAAAATAATCTATTTGCATAGTCTTTTTTAGCATCAAATTGTCGACAAATTAATTATTCGATGTCGTCCATTTTGTTATCACCCATGTTTTTATGTACGTCTAAATGATTGCGCATACCTTTTATGGTGTTCCTCTTTTTGGATGAAGTGAGAACATAATTCATTTCATTTTCATCGTCAAAATCTGCATCATTGATATTTTTGAGCTTTAAACAAACTCCAAAATGTCTTTGTCTGCCATAATTGAAGCTGTACACACATTATCATCATCTGCTGCAACGAATTCTTCCCATGATACAGAAGGACAGTCCAATAATACAGAAATTTTCTCAAACATTTCGTTAAGTGTCGACTCAGTTTCAATATCCACCTTCTACAGAAGGAAAATCTTACCCTGTTAAGAGAAGAAAATACATACCGTAAAATCCGGCGTATAAAGTGCACCTATACTTTCAAGCTATATTTTTTAATATTTTGGTATATTTACCGTATAAAGCGCACCCCCCCTTTTTTACAAAATAATCTGCAATGAACGTTAGCAATACTATTATGTTTTATAGTCATTTATTGAGGTATTATCCAAGGATTTTGAAAAATAGTATATTTCTAGAAAAACAACCCCTTTAGTTTAAAAGGTAGGACATTTCTCTCTCTCTCTCTTTTAAATATATATAAACAATATTTCAATATATGTAGAAGCCTAATTTTTTTTCTATGCTCATTTTCTTTTCATATTTAAGGCTCCCATTTTTATACCCGGCGTATAACACGCACCCATAAATTTCGATCTTATTTTTTGAGTTAAAAGTGCGCATTATACGCCGGATTTTACGGTAGTTGTTTGTCGGGATTGCTGTATTTTTTCGTCTTAAGCGCTTTCGCGTTAAACGTATTTCACTTAAGTCCTTTTTGCATAAAAAGATCTTGACTGAGAATTTTTGAGAACCATTTTTGTTTATATCATTTTTATTCTTGATTTTTTTTTAATATCTTCCAGCCGCATAATACGATTTTTTTTAAAAAAATTTATCTTCATTTTAGACATTTTTGTTGTTATATATGCATTTCGATAAGTTTATTCCACTCTGAAACTCTAGAATCTTTATTTAATACAAATTAAACAAAATTTAGAAACCAAATATTTTTATTTTGTGAGGATTTATAACATCATTAAAAAATTAATACTCAATTTTAAATTTACAACTTTAGAAGCAGATAAATAAACGAAGACTAGATGCATATTTTCCTGATCTTTTTTAGATAATTTAATTTCATTAACGTTTTAAATAATTCAACACATATTTTTGTCTCTTATTTTAACCAGTTAAAACGTTTATTTTTCGAAGGAAAGTAGTTTATTTTGCATTAATATTTCAAGGAAAATATATCACACAACAGACGTGCACACCATTACACCATTGTTTTTGATCTTATCGTTACATCTAAAACACAATAATTCAGATCTTACTGTTTCATATTAAAAACATGTACTTTCATCACATCCAAATCTGTATTTACTCTTTCGACACATTTCAGTAAATATCTATGACATTCATTTTCTCTTGCAGGATATTGCAACCTCCTACGCTCTTCCCCGTTATCTGACGCGCGGTTAAAATTATGAAGTGTTACGGATATCTGGGATTTAGTTCTGTGAAGTCCAGATGCTCTCTCGGCTACGGCATATTAGTCTCAACAGAATTATAGACTGATAAAAAACTTGATTGTCGTCAACCCATAAAGAATGACTCAGAGCTTTAAAAAAAATCTGAGAATTTTCGTTAAATTTGTGTGACAGGAATTATTTTGAATGGGCAGAAATCTTCTTTGAAGACATGAAACGAAAAAAAAAAAAAAAAAATTAGGAGCGGGGATATTAAAAGTAAGAGTTCTGATAAAATGAAATACTTGGAAGGTTTGGATATCGCTGGAAAAGGTGAAATCTGATTACATTACTTTTTATTACTTTTTTTCATTTTTATTGCATTGTAAGAAGAAAGATATTTCTTGCTGTGCGTTATTTGCATTAAATGAAAAATTCGTATCTTCTTCATATTAAGGTATCTGACTACGTTCGGAACTTTGTGATTTTAAAAAAGCACATAAATGGATAATTTTCATGATATTTAGTGTCGCTCAGATTAGAATACATACATAAAAGGGTTTTAAGGACACACTTTTAACAAAAAAAATTATTTAAATACAATATTTTGGCAAAAAATTAACTTAGAATAACCTTTTTTCAAAATGTTCTCCTTTTGTGAAAAATGCTTCTATTATATAATAATATTTTACCTGTATATAGCTCAGACGTCTACAGAGGTTCAACTAGAAATTTTGAAAAATTCACATTATTTTCAAAATTACCACCCATTGAAATATAATTATTGGCGTTTTTTTCTTAAAATTGCTCCCCTCTGTTGTCGTAAAATATGGATAAACCCACTTCTAAGTAATATATTTCAAAAATTCTAGCTGAGCCTCTGTTGAGAGGTCTGAACTATATACAGGCAAAATATTATTATAATAGAAGCATTTTTCGCAAAAGGAGAACATTTTGAAAAAAGATTATTCTAAGTTAATTTTTTGTCCAAAATATTGTATTTAAATACATTTTTTTTTGTCAAAATGACCTTAAAACAATTTTATACATGTATTCTAATCTAAGTGACACTATATATCATGAACATTATCCATTTATGCGTTTTTGCAAAATCACGGTTCCGAACGTAGTCGGATACATTAAGTTTGAATTTTACACGGCATTCTAATTGTTTGTTTAAAATATTCGTTCTTCTCGATTACAAGACGTTATTTTCTAATTCATGTTCCATGTTTCTAAGCTCAAAAACAGATGCAATAAAATATGTCTAATACAATAAAAATCACTAAAATATATAAGTATATTGTAATTTAGTAATAAACAAATATAAGCTTAGGTATAGAAATGAAACTAATTATTTTATAAAGTCAGAACTTGAGTTTTTACTTTTTTTTCAATTCCTACTATTAGTTCACTCTCTCCCTATATATATCTTGTTCACAAATTTTCAATCTTTAATAAATTGCTTTCTATTCATCCATTCATGTTCAAATACATTTTTTAAAAATTTGTAGTGGATGCCGCTTGATGTTAGTACAGTTATTTAAAATATTAATTCATTACTTAAATTAAAAAATGAATAAATAGTAACAAATAAATATGTAGTCCAACAGCATATACAGAAAGAAAAGTCGTACGTTGTGCCTGTAGCGTAATGGATAGCCCGCTGAACTTTAATCCGGGTGAGGGTTCGAATCCCACCTGGGATGGCCTAATTTATTTTTTTACAAAACAGTTTTATTAGAATAATTAAATTTAATAAAGAAATAAATAGTAACACACAAGCAAACAAAAATAGTCCAACATGCTATCTCGAAAGGAAAATGGAAAATTGCAAGGAAAATCGCTTTCTATTTTGTCATTTAATACTGTGATTCTGTCATACGTATGTACATATTTATATTGATTGTAACTATTTAATAAAAAAAAACTAAAATAAATTTTTTCTTTGTTGATTTAAGTAGAAATTGGCTAACAATTTTTTTTTTCGTGTTACTTGTTTGTCAGAAATTCTAAAAGTAGGAGAATGCAACACAAACTTCAGAAGTTGTTCAGCACTTTCACAGGGCTTTTTAAAGAAAATTCCGCTTCTTTTTTTTTGTCACACATGCACGTACTTCACAACCATTTGACATTTTCTAGATACACTGGTGTGATCACCGTCGCCGAGGGGTCATAGTCGCGAACTCGTGGCCTGCGTTGTTGAATCGCGGGCTGGGAACTTAGTAACATTGGAGACCCACCAAATAGAGGGGCTGAAGAACGATTAAATCTCTATCGATGCTCTAGATCAGTGATCAGCAACCCCCGGTCCACGGCCCGGTACCGGTCCGTGGATCAAATGGTGCCGGGCCACCTAAAGGACATTAAACCATTGTCATTTTATTTAAAGCGGTGTATTTCTCTCGGATTTGCACAACTTTCCACGGAAATCACTTTATATTCCACGTTAAATCACTTTTATTCATTTTTGGTGTAACTATATTTTATTCTGAAGGCCTATTTATATAAATGCAACTAAATTAAAATTGTTAAATCAAAACAATCTAAAGTATAAACAATCAACGTGTCCTACCCTCAGCGGGCCGCGGTAAAATTATCAAACGTTGACTGGTCCGCAGCGATAAAAAGGTTGCGGAGCACTGCTCTAGATCAGGGGTGGCGAACCTTTATGGATCAACGTGCCATTTTTCCTAAAGAAGTGTTTAATGAGGTATGGACGTGTCGTCAAATAACTTTTGACGTGCGATTATTGGGAGAATAATAAAACCAAATACTAACACAACTCTCAAAGCTCTTTTTTTTACTACGAAAAAATACCTTTTACACTGTATAGTTGTAAATGTTTTAGCTATACCTGTGGTTCAAATTAAAGTAACATTAGTGCGACTTCTGTTGTTGCAGATTGTGGATGACAAATAACTTATATTAGGATTGTAAGATGTCACTTTTAATAGAATGCATACTGAATTGGACATCTGCCAAAAGGTTTCTAAGCAATTAATTATTTTTGCTGTGGTACACTTTTTTGACAAGAGGATTTGTGATTTGTTTCAAAATGCCGTTTTCCAGACGATGTTCTGCATACTACTGTTCTAGAATAATACACACTCACCGCTTTGTCGCCTTTACTAATCATGCTATATTTCTATACATTCAACAAGTTTGAAATTCTCTGTTACACTTACTATCTTGTACTTTTTGTTCTTTTGCTGAACTAGCAATGTTAAATAACAGGTTAAAATCGTAAATAAAATATAAATAAACTTTAAAATACAGTTGTGTCAATGAAATTGACTATACTATGTATAGACAAACCTTGCATCAAAAGCAATTATAGTCCACGGTATAACTAAAGTAAGACACTAACGAGCGTGTGTGCGCCCTGCAACCGATCACTCGCGTTTGTTCGTAATACTGCATAGTGAACTTTGTTATTTTGAAGTACAATGCCAACTGTCTGGATCAATGGCGTGCCCAAAATATTTTGTCGCTTTCCATCAATGGCACGCGTGCCATTGGTTTGCCAACCCTGCTCTAGATATTCCCTTTGGCGTGATGTGGAAATTTGGAGAAAGTGAAGCCAACTCAGGTGTCATCCCCGTAACTTGACCGTTGGTCAAAATTACGAGGTTCTTCTGAATGCAGGGATGTTTGTTTCCAGGAGTATTGGCTTGTAGCTCTTAACTCCTTTGGGTGAGCTTCGGCTTTTTTATAGGCCACGGACCAGTCAACGTTTGGTAATTTCCACAGAGTCGCACAAAACCAATAAATACATTTTATGGAAAGGTATTTTAATATTCCTTGGGTGGCCTGGTACCATTTGATCCACGGACCGGTACGGGTCCACGCCCCGGGGGTTGGGTTACTGTTAGTTATTTTTTAACACGTTTTTATAAGCTTCACTTGCATGTAACCGAATCTTTAAACTCGATTTTTATCCACTTTAAAAGGTCAGATTAATTCGATATTTACACACTTACCAAGAACCGATGACAGTACAATAATTTAATTTAAAAAAACACGCTTTTATAGAGATTCGAACTGAAAAGTAAAAAGTAATTCTTCATACAAGAATAAAATGATTAACGAGAAAATTAATGTCATTGGGGTAAAAGCTGGGGTGCTTTGTACTATATTTTTACTCTAACTCACATTTCGGAATGGAACTAATAAAAAATATCGAGCATCCCACGCTGTTTCCACAATGACGTTAATTTTCTCGTTAATTATTTTATTCTTTTATTAAGGATTATTTCTTACTTATTAGTTTGATTAACTATAAAAGCGTGCTTTTTTTTTAGTTTTTTTAAACTATAATTTATTTTGAATTAAAAAAAGGAAGTTAAAAAAAATAATAAAATCCCTGAAAGTTAATTTACTTAGCCAAGTTAATGTTTTGATAAGTTATTTTATCAATTATATATATATTAGGTGTGTTAAGTTATAGTTATTACGTTTTTTATTTTTTTATTTTTGAGGCAAATCTATAATTGCAGGCAATATAGTTTTTAGACATATTAAGCGAAATTGAAACATATAAGTCATTCTGCAGATGTCCTTTTAAAGCAAACGTCGTTTTCGTCTTGTGAAGTTTTTAAGCAGTAGTATTATTTTCCGTATCGTGTTAAAAAGCATCTGACTTGTTAGAAATCATAAGAAAATATTGCTACACTTTTATTTACAGATCATTTTGCGAGGTTGAAACTTTTGTATAAGAAAAAAATAAATACCATACATGCATTCTAAATTCGTTTAATGCACCCTCAATAGTTTCTCTTTCCTTGTTATTCGCATCATCTTCTAAAGAAACTTAGTTCGCCAAATATCAACTTCCAAAAAACTTTTCAACATCAAACTTTTGTCCTTTATTTGTCAAGTGAATTTCTATGTTATGTTTTCTTTAGAGTTACAAACAGATGTTCCTTAAACATCCGGGAAATCACTACGGGATCTCTTATCTTTATCTACTTTGTAAATCCACTAACCTCTTGGAGGGGATCTTAAAAGGACTTCAGGGGGTCTGTGGGCCTGTTTGAAACAAATTACTCATTATCTTTATTTTGTTGATAAATAAATGGATATTTCATTTCTTGTTGCTTATTTGTAGGTTTACAGTAACTTATATATAGCAGTAATAACTAGGGGGTATGTGTACGACGAAAAATGACACGTTATTATTTTTATAGATAAACCTCAACGGTCTTAATACTGGCATCTGCTTTTTAAATAAAATTTTATTCGAAACAGCCCTTATGTTAAATTTATTTTACACTGTATTATTTCTACAAGTTTTTACTAAAGAATATTTGAATTTTAGTAAGAAAGCTTTTTTTTTTAAGAACTTTGTTTTAAGAGAACAACCTTTCTTTTTCTGAATTATATTTTTTGCTATGTTAAATTATGTATAACTCAGGGCTTATTATATACATTTATTGTACCTGTAAGAAGAAGAATAGTCCTTCAATTGACTTTTTAGTGGGATGGATATGTAAAAGAAATATAAGTACCACATATTTTTGTAACATAATTAACCAGATTCTTTCTAGATCTTATTTATATAAACAGTCCAGTCACATTAATGTGACCACCTGTCAAAAGCCAGAATAACCACCTTTCGCAGAGCGGACTGCTGCGAGACGTGAAAGGAAGAGAGTCAATTAGATTCCTGAGAAGGTGTTTACTGGGATGTTGAGCCATGCCGACTCGTGCCGTTGCCTTTTGCGCTACATTACGCTGGTGTGGATCCATGGCGCGAGCAACCTTGTCGAGGTGGTTTCACAGATTCACGATTGGGTTTGAGTCAGGTGAGTTTGCTGGTCAGGGGAGAATGGTAAACTCATCCTGGCGCTCTTCATACCATGCGCCTACATTGCCAGCTCTTTGGCACTTCGCATTGTCCTGCTGGTAGATGCCCTAATCCTGAGGGAAAACAATGCGCATATTGGAGTGGACATGGTCAGCAAGGACAGATGCGTACTTGTATTGATTCTTCGTACCTTCCACAATAATGGTGAACCCAGAGAATGCCAGGATAGCATTTCCCAGACCATAATGCTCCCGCCTCAAGCCTGAATGGTTCCAGCAATGGTGGCAGGGTGTTTGCTTTCAGAGATTTCACGCCGTGTACTCCAACGTCCATCTGTCCGATGGAGCATAAAACGTAAATAATAGGAAAACGCTACTTGTTGCCACTCAGTGGATGCCCAGTAGTTGTACTGGCGTCCAAATTCAAGCCTTTGTTGCCGATGAACAGCAGTCAGCACAGGTGAACGAACCAGGCGTCTGCTTCGGAAGTCCTGATACTTCAACGTTCGCTAAATAGTAGTTTGGAAGATACTGTTGGTAGCCCCTTGGTTCATCTGGGTTGTCAGTTGCCCAACGGAAACGCGTCTATTCGCCCGAACGCATCTTCGCAGCTGTCGTTCCTTCTGTCACCTATGACCCGTGGTGCACCACATTTGCCACGTCGTTGATTTTGGACAGTCCCATTTTGCCAAGCACGGTATACTTTTACCACGGCGTCACGCAAGCAGTTCACAAACTTAGATATTTCGGAATTGATTCCACCCTTAGCCCGAAAGACAATAATCATGTCCTTTTGGACATCTGATCAATCGCTCCGTTTCTGCATTAAGCCAACGATTATATACGCAGAATGGATTATTGGAGTACCTGTTTCCATGTGGATACTTTGTGATGATCTAGGTCCGAACCTAGGGATGTGAGAGGAACAGAAGGAAGACTAGCCGTATCCATAAACAATCTATTTTTGATCACACAATTAGCAACACAATTCAAGCAATTTTAAATAAGAGATACGCCCAATCTAAGCAGCATGTGGTTGATAACGAGATACGCAAAGTATGAGAAGACTTAAAATATCGACCCACTTATTTCAGGATCGAATCTACTTTCTTAATTATTTGAGCACAAAATTGAATCTGAGTGTGTCGTCTTTAAATTCGTGCACTTTTCAAATATCTGAAATACACTATAAAATTGAATAATACTTGATCGGTAACAATGTCTATCTCCTTACTTTCTCTCTCTATCTAGCTTGAGCTTCGGGATTTAAATATAAAAAGACAAATTCAGTGTCAGAAATTTCTTTCTTCAGAGGTTGGTTATTGAATAAAATATATTTGAAAGACCAAATATTTCCCCAGAGGACTTTTACTATTAATGGAAGGTACTGGATTGGAGGCTTCTCCACAATTCCAACATATATTTGGCTTTTGAGCTAGCATTATAGCTTTATCTTAGCCCAGTACTGCATTAAGTACTCATTAAAGTTTAAAAGAAATGTTAAAAATAATAGTGACTTTAAATTTAAATTAGAAAATTGAATATACGCCAACGATTGCAGTGTTTTCCGAAGCCTTACACATTCTTTATATTAATGTGGTCACTTGGCCTTCAGTCAATACCGGGTGACCCGTTAGCCCAGATGTCCATCCGCTATCAATTACAATATGTAACTGTGCCAGGTTCTGTAATTTCACCGGTCAATAGCAGCATACCTAAACACCAGATGCGTTTCGCTATGATAAAAGTCAGGTAATATAAGAATCAATTGTGCAAAAATTCTTCAAATTCTTTATTCAATGAAAATTACAGGGGAAAGCTTGTAATTTTTCTACTTCAGTTGGTTATATATCTTTTGTAAGCAAACTTTTACATCTTTTGTGTATGTCTCTATTTTGAAAAAAAGAGAGCGACGCGACGCTTCGTATCGAGAGTAGCGACTTCGCGGCCGGCGCGTCAAGAGCTCGAAACAATACGCTTCGAACACCTACCGTGTAGGAGGGATACGCATTAAAAATCCATCCAGCTCCAACATTACTCCCGTTGGTGGCAGGCGGTTAGGAGAGGTGCCAGCTGGGGCCATAATCCTCGTCATTTGACCCATGGTTCAATATCGCGGTGTTATGGCTAAACAGTGCATTGATGTGCTTGCTTGAAGAAAAAAGGGTTCGCTGCGTTTCGGCGTGCGCAACTTTCTGCCAGGGTTAAAGCAATAACCGGCAAAAGATAAGTTTAAAATTTAATATTAATTTCGAAGAATTCATTCAGTTCAAGGTTGGATGATTCTCAATATGATAAAACAAAAATACTGATCTTTTCATAAATCCTTTTACAATTTCTCTACAAGACTTTAATTGTTACCCACACCTAAAATTCAAATCGGAATTTTTAACCTACAGCACTAGACTAGACTGAAAAGCAAATATAAGGAACTTATTTCAGCTCCGATGATAATTAAATTTGTTTTTACGGAAATTTGGTGACGGGCAATTTTCTAAATTTTACGTTTGTGACAATGGAACCATTGCAGTAGTATTTCTATTATGTACATAATGAAATCATAATATCGCTCAAAATTAACTGATATACACCTGAAACAACCTAATTGGGTTAGCATCTTTAAGAACTAATCCAAATATAGATGACTTGGTAAAAAAACTAAAAATTCAAAAGACACATTAAGCAAGTACTGACTTTTAAAGAAAAATGAGAATTAAATGTTCAAAGTTACTCATTTTTTTATTTTATACCTTAAAAGTTTATTAAAAACTAATTAAAACGTTTATTAACAAAACATCTTAATATATTATTTTTTAAATTTTCACTTCTTAGACTTGCACAAAGAAATATACTATTTGCATAAAAATCCTTTGTGAGTAACTTTTTCTTAACTTTTTTCGCTTTTTTTTTTTTTTTATAGGAAAAATTGGAAGTGTGGTACGCATAATGATTTATTATCAGATAATGTGGCACTTACCAAAACGGTTAGCCACCCCTGCTATATACATTGGAAGTCGTGCTGCCATCTATGCAACACAAGTGATACTATTGGCTGCGTACCATGACCAAAATAAACCTGAAAGAAATCGACGTGTTGTGGTAATAAATACGGACATAAATATTACATAAAAATCATTTGTTTAATTATTAATTTGATTCCAAAGTGTGCTCATTATGAGGAATAAACTTTTTTGTTTTTATTAGGTTTCGATTCTCCCAAGTACTTCACGTATTTAATACAAGCCGAATATATGATATTTGGTAACGTGAATTCATCTTTAATTATTGAAGATCAGAGGTCTCATTTTCAAAAATGAGTCCTCTGATCTCAAAAGTTGTTTTAAAAAAGACGTAGGAGATTTAAATCTAATTTAATTAAGAAAAATAGGTTTATTGCGTAAGACGTGAAATATAAAGAATAAAATCAAAAAATGGAAAATAAGCACGTTTTAGTAGAAAAATAAATTATAGGAATATATATATATATAAATGTTTCACATGAAATATAAAATTTTAAAAATCCATTAAGAGGTAGGGAAACAGGTATATGAAGAATGTGTATGATATCCGTTATGAATAACGTAAATAAAGAGATTTAAATGCTACGGTATATATTGGGACATCAAAGCACTCAATCGTCATAGATTAAATAACTACGTGAAAAAATGAAATTATGTTATTGTTTATATGTAATACTAAAAAAACAGCAAGGATAAACTATTTTTAAAACTTATATTCTTTTATACCACATATAGATCTGGAACAAATATTGACTGATTTATCGTAGTTATTTATTATTATTGATTTATAGATTCAAGAAATTATAAGCTGCGAATTAAACTTAAGCACTTGAAATTTTTAACTACCTTTCACATGCACACTTAATTGCTTTTGCCTAGGTTTTTTTTAAAGTAAAGAAGATTTTCAAGAGAATGGAAGGGAATAAAATCTGTAGAAAGGTAGCATATAATCCCACTGTGAACCAAGTGATATTTTAATACTTTTTTATATTATAAGAGCTTACTATAAAAGAAGTTCAAGGGCCCCATTTCTGTCTCTTCTGTGTTCTTATTTTAAGGCGACTAAAGGTACCTGCATTTCGAATGGACTGTTCAACATAAATTGATACTTCCTCAAACTAAACCATTTTAACAGTAGAACTAAATTTATTTTTACTTATGATGGCAGGAGACCCATCCCTTTTCACCCTAACGCTTTTATGCGTGGCTTATACATTACTACTCTGCGCTGGGGAAGCTTTTTATATTCTGGCGCTAAATTGAAACAAAACACAATTTCCTTTAAAACTTGTTTATTTTATTTTGAAACATAATAATTAATTGCATTCAATAACAGTCCTCATTATAATGATTTATTTGTGGATCCTGGAAGACGAGTCAACCCTTCCTTTGCGACGAATGTTAACATTAAAGTATTATTTCAAATCTTCTGTGTCTACCTCGTTATTTTAAATCACATTCAGATGACGAAATTCAGACGACGTACTGACACTCTACTTTCCACATCCACGCCAGAGTGCAACCGAGTCTTTTTTGATGGATATGATTAAGTTTAAGTTCGTTAAAATTTCACATTTACAAAAATGTTTTTACTAAACCAACTTAAACTTAAGTAGTTTTCAGTGGCGTAATGTACACACACCAGCACAAAACGTGGTAGTCCAGGGTTAGAGGGGGGGGCAAAGCCTGACTGCTGCAATGTACTTGCCCTTTGTGAAATTCAACTTAGGGGCTAAGACCTGACTTTGCAGAGGGGCTGAAATGTTTTTCGTTACGTCACCTGGCACGTAGTAACTCCAATTGACCATTGCTACTTGTTTAAACGAGGAGATTGAAGATGATTCTGTGACAGGGCTTTACGGAATTTTCTATTAATCTCTTGAGATCTTTGGAGTTTGTTCAGGTTATTTCACAGCCATCCTTCTCAAGAAGAAACCTTGATATGCAGATTAACTGGTATATATATATAGTGGATGCTTAGTAATCGAAAAAGGAAAAAAGGAAGCTGAGTTGCTGAACGCAGTGCTGTTGCAGTGGGATCCGCGAATTTAGACGCGTGATTATAGGACGGGCTTTAGTTATTGAAATAAATTAAGGAAGTTAAGTTCTGGGATAACTTTGAGTAAAGTTAAAGCGATTAAGAGTTTCATGCGCTTATTCACATAAGATTTTGAGCTACGTTATATCCTCTAGATTTTTCCTTCTATAGTCAGTTGTCTTTGATTATTATATTTGGAAAGCAGCAATTGGTTTCTCATATTAACAGGTCATCAATCTTTACTACCTGATTTAAGTCAGTGGTGAAAGGATGGCTTCTCCAGGCGGGGCTATTACAATTCTACTGTATTTTAAAGACATATTAGAATTCCTTGAATTTTCATTTTGAATTAAAACTTCATAAGAGATTTGATCATTTGGAACCATATTTAAGTAAAAATAACGACCTAACTACTGTAAAACAAAGAAAAAAAGACTAATTGTTCCATGTATCATATTACGCGACTCGTTTTGTTGAATTATTTACAAAATGGTGTTTCCTATGTTTGGTGTTTACATTAAATCAAGTTTTAAGGTATCCGACTACGTTCGGAACCGTGATTTTTACAAAAGCATTGTAAATGGATATTTGATATTTAGTGTCACTTAGATTGGAAATGTATATATAAAATTGTTTAAGAATAGTATTACAATAAAATTATTTAAAGTACAATATTTTTGACAAAAAATGAATAAAGAATGACCACAAAAATATTCTCCTTTTAATAAAAAATACTTCTATTATACCTAATATTTCGCCTGTGTATAGCTCAGACCTCTGTACAGAGCTCAACTAATTTTTGAAATATCTTTATTAAATTTAGAAATTGGGTTCATCCATGTTTTACGACAACAGAGGAGAGGAATTTTAAGGAAAAAACACCGATAATGATTTCAATTGGTAGTAACTCTGAAAACCATGGCGAATTTTCATTCTAGCAATTGAACCTCTGTACAGAGTCTGAGCTATATACAAAGACAAAATATTATTATAATAAAACATTTTTTCACAAAAAGGAGAACATTTTGAAAAAAAGATTTATTCTAAAGTTCATTTTTTACTTGAAACTCATTGTATTTTGTATTTTTTGTCAAATATACTTAAAATAATTTTATACATGTATTCTCTAATCTAAGTGACACTAAATATCATAAAAATTATCCATTTATACTTTTTTAAATCATGGTTCGAACGTAGTCAGTGCCTTAAGAGTTTTTATTTTTTAAAAGCCAAAAAATGAAAGAATCCCTGAACAAAGAAAATAAATTACAAACGTGAACTTCAAAAGCATATTGCAAACCACTGTTATTTGTCTGTTTAAAGTATTTTTTTGCTTGTTTGTTTTCGAAAACAGGAACAACTTTAAACTATATTTTATACGTACATATATCTTTCATTCCATGCAATTCTATTTCCAGAATTCTATCCGTATTTAGAGAAAAAAAAAGTTCAATTTTTGCTTCAAGAAAGAAACCGAGTAAAAGGGACTAAAAAATGTTTTTTTCTTTTTTTCAATTTTACATCGAAGTCTATTTTAAAAACAGATCGTACTTTCAAAAGCAGCGGCTTTGTAAAATTGAGCATAGAAACGATGACATATCCCCTTATCTCTTCTACTTTCTTTTTTCTATTACAAAACTTGAAAAGTGGTTTTGGAGGAGGATTACAAGGAAGTCGGATAATCGTCCAACTTTCGGCTCAATTTTCTTTCTTTCTTATTTTCCCTACGTTGTATCATTCTCTCTTTGGAGGGAAATCCGCCTCGGTTGCCATGGAAACAAATCTCTTCCAGGGAGTTCTCCGTATGATGTCATACAAGGAGAGGATGAATCTTGTTGTTTCAGTTGTCTGCTTGAACTTGATTGATTGTGAGAAAGACTTAAAAGTAAGAAGGAAATTTTAACAAAGTTTTCGTTTCTAGCAGATATTTGAATATTAATAAGTCACCTGGATTTTTCTCGATTCATTTAAGTATAATATATGAGCATAATAGATGAATATTGTCCCCTCTAGAGGAATTTAAGAAGTCGAAAATATGCATACATCACCAGAGATAAAAATGGTCTTTGCTTTGATTTTAAACGAAATTCTTAGAGATTGTTCTAAAACTCTACACTTTAAAAATAAATGGAATTTAGTTTTGATTCAAGTTCTGAAAATGTTTTACAAATGAAACACTGTATTTTCTATACCAGGAGTCGGCAACCTTTGGCTCGTGTGCCACATGTGGTACGCGGTAAAATTTTTATTGGCACTCTTCAATACTCTACAAATTTGTCAATTTTTGAGAGGATGGAAGTCGATAAATTTGTAATGAACCTCTCTCTTATTTGACAAACATCTTCAGAATTATGGACACTTACGGAATGACGAAAAAAAATCTGAACAATAACTCTAAAGATAAATTTACAGCTATTTTGTAAATTATTGAATGTCATTGCTGAAGATATTTAATTGTTTGAAGAGAGAAAATTGCATGTACACTGCTCTCCGCTTTTGGTTCTACATATCAAAGTAAAAAAATCTTTCCTCATATGAAAAATATGATGTCAGTACACAAATAAACTGTTTAACAACTGAATGCTCGGAAACGTGTCAATTTAAAAGTCATATATTATACCCATGATTTTGAGATAAGAAATTTTTTAGAGTGGTGCAAGCCCTAGATCCACAAATTTTATTTATCCTTTTATTTAACTAATGAAGGGAAATATATTTTTCGTTGTTTATATATCTTACTTCAATAAATATATTTGAAAACACATAATATATGTACAATTTAAATCTTCTTTTATTTTTGTTGAAGAAATACCGTATTTATTCGATTCTAAGTCACACCTCTAATTCTCAACAAGTTTTTGTGAAGAATGAAAAATAGTGTACGATGGTATCTCTCTCTCGATATCTAATTTTAAGAGAAAAATTAAAATACTAACTACTAAAAAGTAAATAATTAGTTATTTTACTAGTATTATAAACTTTTAAATACATACATGAACCTGTAATTGCTCTAATTGCCCCATCAAACGATTTTTTTTTTTTTTTTTTATTCTAAGCCTCACCTGGGTCTTAGGAGCATTAAAATTTGAAATAAAGTGTGGCTTAGATTCGAGTAAATAGTTTTTCGACGGTAATCTGACTTTTTAGGCTGTCTATTTATATGTTAAGAAATGTCTTTAAATAATGCAAAATTAATATATAATAAAACTGTAAGTAACTAAATTATTGACCTCTATTCTCTAATAATTCTGCATGCATTATCATGGGAATCGAATTGTTTCAAAAATGTCCTACTGTGTGGTGCGTTGAATCATATTGGTAAACTGGTTAGGTAAACCACTGTTAAAAGGTTGCCGACTCCTGTTCTAGATTATATTGATAAACAATTAATATTTTAACCATCATCTAATTCATTATTTTTTACTAATGTGATAAAATAACTTTCCTCGCACTGTCATGGCTAGTCTTGAGTGGACCCTGTATCAAAATTCTTCAAGGTTTTATTTTTTGAAAGGAAATAATAAGAGACACTTACTTGAAAGTGTCAGAATATTACACTTGTAACTTGAGGGCCTCATGTCATTGATACGGTTGACGCGGTGGCAGCTACGTCCCAGGTTTCTCGAAATCTTTTCTAAATGGTAATTTTGAATCAATTACAGATGTAAAATGAAATGACGAAAAGTAATTTTTTAGTGTCACATTTCAGATTTTTTTCAATATGATGTATTTTAATTTTAACTCAACGCTTACTAATTCTTTTTGACTGAATTTGAACTGAAATACCAAATAAAAGTATGCATAGTTTCTAAAGTAATACTTTATGAGGATTTCCTTATTCAGATTTTTCGAAGTTATTGGTCTTAATTATGTAAGAATTAACTTGCACTATTTTCTGATTGTGTGTGTGTTATATTTATCTCCTTTTTTAAAACTTTCTTATTGAGAACTGTATATTCAACACATTTCTTTGAATATTTTAATGCCTTTCAAGCAGGGCTACAAATATATCCGGGTGATAAGTAAAGTGAATGTTTTCATTGAAGTTCACGGAAATTTTATTTTTCAATTCATTAATTTTTCAAAACTTTTACTTGAAAGTATATGATCTTTATCCGTGGTTTGCACTTATACCACAAACCATTTTGAACTTCGAAGCGAATATGATAAAACGTTTCTAACCAATCAAACGGTACTTGTATGGCATTTTACAGATGGTAAAACATTTTAAAGAAATATATATATATTAAGGAAATTATTAATATAAGGCATCCATTTGTGCGTGTTTGATTTGAAGAACAGAAGAAAATTACATAATCTAGTCAAAACTCCATTAAAATAGGAACAGAACTTTCAAACTGATATAAAAAAATCAAATGTTTATTCTACAGAAAAATTAAGAATTTTCTCACAAAATGCTTTAAACTCACAACTAAATAAAAAAATTATTTTTCAATTGACAAATTTAATCAGTACTTACATATACCTTCGATCAATTTTATAAAATCAAAAGACATCTCCAAATGCCGCGATATACAGCCAGTATTGAAGACCGTTCCTGCGTATGTTCAAACACAGTAATCATAATGACAGCATTTGGCGACATTTTTTGAAATGGTGATGTCTTTTCTTTTGACGAAATTGGTCAATGGTACAATACGTAAGTACCATTTAATCTTATATTTACCAAGAGAGTAATGAAATCCCTTAGATACAATGGCCAGTGAGGCAGAGAAAACTTTTAAACAAACAAAACAGAAAAATGAACTAAACATTAGCAGAAACGATATAAAAAATAAAGGATTTAATTCTGAAATGATATGATGTTTGCAAATGTGGATCAAAATGTAATATATTTGTTCATTATAAACAAATTACTGAGTGTAAATAGTCTAAAAAAGTATTAAAATTAAAGAACATGTTGACTAAGAGAGATAGACTCACACAAACTAATTTTGATCTTAACAAAACTAAAACAAATTTTTAAAAATATTCCAAAATAAAATCTCAAGCAGGGTTATTTAAAACAGTCGAAGAACTAAACGCGCAAGCTTTTTTTAAAAAAGGGGAGGGAAAACCCGCGGGGGCGCGAAAAAGGGGGCTTTATTCATTTTATACCAATGAATCCCAATCGGAGCTATAGTTTACCAATTGTAAAATGTACTATTTACATTAAAAAAAGCTGTGTAATGTACTTACTTCAATAAATTTGAGCGCGTGACTTCAACAATCGGTAACGCACTCCATAATGTTCGAAATGTATTGTATTTTCTCGACATAAAATCTCTACAGTGCAATCGCGCAGCTTGGGGCTAAAATAGTTAAATCCAAATTGTTTTTTGTTGTTGTTGTTGTTTTTATGTATAAATAAATAATGCAAAAGCATTATTTTCCATACAGAGCAGTGACTGATTTAAATTTAATTCGATATTTAATCATTAGTCTTACACAATTCATCTGAAATTCAAGATACGTCACAGACTCATAGCCAACATGTCATGATATAGAGCCTAGTATCACTGAAGACCTACAGTGTAAAGGGATTGACATACGTTGAAATTGTCGAGGGTCAAAATATTTTCGTCGGAATGATGATGAAGTTTGAAGAGGAAGGGTGTCAGGTCAGGTGCCGCTCTCGTTATTTGACCATGGTTCAAAATTACGAGATCTGTTGCTTATAGCCCTCGTGTTGCTTTATATTGCGACCTTAATATAACTCACTTCTGAAATTTATGTTTCTTTTTAAAAAATATCGTGATTCTTTTCAGGTACAACTAACAGGTTTAATTTCACCCTATGGAGACAAACGGTATTTACAAATTCTTCGATTATTATTTCCTTTCATTAGTATTATTATACGGCAACTATATCCACTCTACTGGTGGCAGACCTCTTAATTTCAAACAAACCAGATGATGAGAAAGTTATTTGTATTGGTTCTTCTGGTATGGACTTCCATAACACAATGCTTGACTAACCGGAGAATAAATTTAATGCCACAGTTTTATTCTCCTGAGATCGCAAACAAATACTAACAGATCAGCCTTAACTTTGTATTTTAATCTAAGCATTATGCCAAATAAAACAAAAATCATAAAGTGATGATTAAAATTTAAGTATCTAATTTCCAAGTAATTGGGTTGCAATAATAATTAAACGTGATTCTGTCTGTAAGGTAAACATCACGTGATTTTTTTTCTGGGGTCTTTCTTGAAATTATTCTGTTTTGAAAGAAATCTATTGTAGACTATATATCCAGCTTTTACTCTTATATTGTTATATCTACTTTATTTTTTTACTCAATTTTGTGTGCTATTCATTTCCCTGAAGGCTATGATTTGGGGCAATACTTTATATTCAGAATCAATTCTACAGGAAAAATTACCTTATATTTCCCAGAAGAAATTTTTTCAAGTTGAATTGACCCCTTTTGAGAAATTCCACAGTAAGACAAAAAAGTTTGAATCAAAATGATAGTTTTATGATCCTCTTCGAGCATAAATCTATAATCAGGCAAGCTATCTTCAAAATGAACTGATACGAACTGCTAAATTATAATTTGTAAATAATCTTAAAATCGAAAAGCGATTGCTGTCGTGTTTTTGTGAAGTTTTAATTTGAATGGCGTTTCATGGCTCCTGATAGTAATACAGTTGACATCAGCAAAAGTCTGAAAGAATATTTAAAAAGAAATGAAAATGGATCAGTTGAAGAGAAAAGTAATTTACTTCGATCCTGGAGTTTCGATTCTTGGTTCAGTAGATCTACTACTAGTTTGAACGAAGAAGAAGAAAACTCTTGGTTTAGTCGAGCTGAAAAAGATAGTTATTGTACATCATTAGTAAGTCTATAACTTTTTGAAAAAAATATATTCCAGTTGTTTATATTTTTAAAACTGGGGCAAAATAATTACCGCTATTCGAATGTATGGTAATGTCCAAATTCATTTTCCACCACTCATAATATTACTTACAATGCACCTTTATTATTTAAAATTATGCTGTATGTAAAATATGTTCAATTTTTGTTTCTTTATATGTATTTAGAATATTTTTTGAATGCATGATCATATTGGAAATGGGGGAAAAACCTCCTTCAATACATATTTATGTACAAAAAGATATCATGTAAGTGATGAAAAAAGAAAGTTTTGCAGTAAACAAATAATTTTTCCCTAATAATTGAAAAATATAGGAAAAGTTTCAAATTAATATATTTTAAAATAAATCTGTAAAAGTATTCATGTAAAGAAAATTTTGAATTGATCTTAAAATTTAAAAATTTTATATGTAATCATTCTTATTTAAGAATTAATAATAAATTATGTTTAAAAATTTTCATTTGAAAAAATTGCTCATGTATAGGTGTATTTGTGTAAAATCGATTATGACAGTATGATCTTAAAATCTTATTTTAAATAGTTTTTATATGTAAATCAATTCTTAGTTTTATCTGGTGTAGAATTAATAATAAATTATGTTTACTGACAAATTGTTGCATTTTTGAAGGAGATGCAATATGCTCATTTATAGAGAGTGTATTTGTGTAAAATCGATTAAAACATTTTATTTAAAAAATTTATTAAAATCTCTGTATTTTCTGAAACATGAATAAGATGTCTTTTAAAGAAATTGTATGACTACCTGAAGAATTTAGCATATAAAATATATGGGTTAATATTTCATAATAGGATTATCAAAGAAGTAAAGGTGTTGGTTTCAATTGAGTTACCTACAATTTATTTGAAGATATTGCAGGGTAAAGAGTTATTTGTATGAAAAGTACGCTTATGGGAAGAATTAAGGAAGTGCTATGTGTTATTAGAATATACAGTAGTGGTCAAAATTGTGGGCACTTTTTAAAACTTATATATTTTTTAAGTTTGTATGCCTATAGAAAGTTTTACATTGCACAGAATGCAATGTATTTTATATCATTTTAAAGAGAATTTAATACTAAATTCTATACCAAAAAAAAAATTCAAATATTTGTAATGCAAAAAAAATTATGCTGCAATAACTATTGATATCGATTATCAATAAGTGTGGTAGCCATTATTTTTAATTGCAGCTTCGCATCGATGTTTCATTGAGCTAAAAATAGTTTTAAGCTCTTCATTCATTATTACATGATGCCAGGAAACAATTATATCCTCATTTAGTTTCTTTTTATTTCATTAGTACCTCATTCGGACAAGAGTTTTCAAATAGTGCCACACAAGTTTTCGATAGGATTGAAGTCAGGTCTGTTTCCTGGCCAGGACAACAACTCAATGATCTTAGAATGGTGCCAGTCTTTGAATTACTTTACTGTGTGGCTAGAAGCAGAATCTTGTGGAAAAATATATGAAGCATTGTTGGTAAATAGATCCCTGATGGAAGGTAGAAGTTGGGTTTTAGAATGTTGTCAATGTATTTTCTGCCATTCAGTGTGCCATTGATGATATGAAGACAACCGATACCATCCGCTGATATGCATGACTAAATAATAAAACTATGTTGGTTCTTCACAGTTGCCTGGATCCAGTCAGGATGTAGCATTTGTTATCCTACATCTTACATATTTTAGGCTATCACTACTGACTAATGATATTTTAGTTTTATCCCTACATATAACTAGTGACTAATAATCAATTGTCCAATTAATGTGTTCCATTGCCCTCTATAGTCCCTTTTAGTGCTGCTGTAAATTCAGATACAGCTTTTTTCATGGAATTCTACCTTTTTGGAATTTTTCTTTTAGTCTTAAATCTCCTGATTGCATTTGAACTGACAGAAAACCAGTATCACTCAGATCACTTCTGATAGCTGTCCATGACATTTTTTTTTATTTTGGAGGCATAGTATTCTTATTTTCTGTCATCAGAAGATGTGGTGCACCCTTTTCGACCTTTTCCTGCTTTGTTTTTTATTAAATTTGTCTTCCCCAAATTCTCAATAAGTTTTTGTGATAAAGGAAATATTGCTTAAAAGAGTTTATCACTATCCAATTTAAAGAAAATAAAATAGATTTAAAATAACAACTAATAAGAAGTGAATAATTAATTATTTTACCAGTATTATAAACTTTTAAATGAACATATGAACCTGTAATTGCCCCATCCAACGAATATTTTTTCTTTCGATTGTAAACTACAACCGATTTTCAGTAGAGTTAACATTGGATAAAAAGTTCAGTTTAGATTCGAGTAAATACAATACATATTATGATATTTTTTTCCCTACAGATTTTGACATTCTCTTATAAAACCTAGAATAATGAAAAGGCTGTTTAAAACAAGCTTTTCAGAATTAGCTAACAAATTATAGCAAATATAAAATTTTTTAGAAAACAAACTTTAAAAAAAAAACTGATTTTTAAACGAAATATATCTTTGTTTATTTAATATTATATATATATATATGTATTTTGTTACTTGTCTTTAAATTCTATAAAAGTTTATATTCATTTCTTTTCAGAGTAAGAAGCAAAGAATTATTGGTTTTATGGGATGCATCCTAATGGGATTCTTTTGCTTTACTTTGGTGTGTAATTAAATTTTGATCTCATGTACTATTTATCTATTTGAAGAAGAATGAAATATTTTTAGTAATTCATTGAAATTATATAAAAGTTTGTTTTTTATTCCAAAATGTTAAGTACTGTTTAAGTGTGAAATAATTTGTATTCCTTTTAATTTAAAATAACTACTTTTCCGTCAGCCAGGCACAAATGTCGCCAATTGGAAACCAAACGTGAGCCAAGTTGTCAAATTTAGCAAATGACAAAACAGTCAACAGAATAAATGTCAAAAACGTTCAACTATAAACAAATATAAATGAATTGTAATCAAAATAAGCCCAGTGACTGAATGGTTAGTGCATTGCGCTTCCACACCACAGGTCCGAGGTTCAAACCATGGGCTGGGCAAGGTTGACTCAGCCTTTTACCCATTCAGTGGGTTGATAAATGAGTACCAAGTTTGCTTGGGAACTTAACACTGGAGGTTTCGCGTCAGACTGACCATCTGACCGGAACATCTGCCCATGCACCTCAGGGCCCAAGGTCCCATATACTGAGTTGGGCACAGTAGGTCTTGACCCTCATGGGCTGTCACACCACTGAGTTTTTGTTTTAAACAGAACAGCCTTACACTCAAAAAAAATACTTATAATTATTGGTTTTTCCAGAATACGGTTATATCCTTGAGAATTTGCTCAAATGTGTGTGTGTGGGCTGTTTACTTCTTGTCTCCACATAAATTCAACGCAGTGGCTTATAGGAGAATGTTAGGGCCACCCTGCAAAAGCAGGTTTTGGACCCCAAGCCAGATCCCACAAAGGATTCCAAGACCATAACATAACATAGGCTGTGCCCCCCTTCCCCCTGCAAAGTTGGAATGAACATTACGCCACTGCTTTAGCGTAAAGAAAGGAAAACATGCTTTGTTTTGAATAATTTCAGAAAATAGAGCGCAAGGCCCCAAATGAACATTCCCCTTATGGTTGTAAGAAATTTGATGGAATTCTACATTATATCGCATTTTCTTGCTTGCGCTCGGCTATTTGAAAAAGTACCAAAATAACTTTTCATTTATTATATTTAACATGCTAGAAATGAAATTATTCTAACATTTTAGATGTATTTCTTGCAAAATTAAGAATTTATTTTGTTTTATTTGACAGGCTGGAATGTATGCACCTGTGTTACTGCTCAAAGCCAGAAAATTTTGCCTTCTTTATTCTATGGGAAGTCTTTTTATTATTGGGAGGTAAAATTATTTAATTAAAAAGAGTTTTATTACATATCTGAGCTGTTTAGCTTCATACTATGACATATGTGTTTTCTATGTTTGATTTGATAAATTTGCTCTTTTTTTTGACACATTGTATTTAGCCTCATTAAACATGAATGCAGTAATAAGAACTGAAGCTTGTAAATAGAGTTAGTAAATTAATAAATTATTAATTTTTGCTTGAAAGGAAGTTGAGATAATATTTAGTGAATATTCTTGAGTATGTGAAAATTTAGGATAGCCTATCAAAATTTTTTCTAAGTTGTTTATTTGAAAGCTATTTCAATATTATTTTGTAGTTATTAATTTTGTTGTATTGTTATTAAATGTTTAAAAGTACTGCCTGACTTTGACTTGGTTCCATTCACCATTTTAATTTCCATCTATATCCATAGCACCTACAATTAATTAGTTCATTAAAAACTTATCTTCTGGCAGTTTTTTTCATGTGCAATTTTTGTTAAGGGGGAAGTTTGTAGTTGTATGAGATAACTCATGAAAATGTACTCTAAGCATTTATATCAAGTCTTAAACAAATTTGAAAGTTATGAAAAATAATTGCAATAATTTGGCAGAAGCATTCATAACTTTATCCATGAGAATGGCTGGGGTAGATGTATGTTCAGTTTCTCAAGCTATAGTGGCTGACATGCCTAGTTGTGTCAAAAGTTCTGTTACAAAAATCTGAGATTGCCTGATACAATTCAAACACAGAGTTTAAAGGTAAATTAAAACTTTAAAAGGTCTTAACTTTGAATTTCTTTACAAAGTATCTTTATAACTGTATCAACTTATGGTATGAGTAGGTAGTTGCTGTTAAGACTTGAATTTGAGTCCTGATGCCATTAACCCCTTCAGGACCGGTGAAAGGAGAAAGAAGCGTTTCCCCAAGCCTGCCCATTTGGAGAGTATACACCGCTGGGACCGGATAAATTTCCCTGCTAAGCCTAATTTTATTTAAAAATTCATATAAAATCTTTAATTCAATCAAATATGCTAAAATTTACATTTTACTATCATTGATAATATCTGAATATACAGTACAAAAATTTTCGCCTTGTTTCAAAAATAAATACCGAATTTTAAGGTAATGTTTTCATTTTAATAAAAAAAGAACTATTCCCCCCCCTTTTTTTGGTATAATGATTAAAATAAAATAGACGCAAAACTTACAAAATACTATTTGGCAAATCCCCAAATGATAAATTTACTCTCACATAAACTTGTTGTAGCTTGAATTCATAGAAATCTTTTAAGTAACAGCTGATATATTTTTTATTTTTAATTAATCCTCAAATTACTTATAGCTTTCTTAGAACTACATTAGTATTATATTTTCTGTTCTTATGGTTATGGCAACTATAGTTACAATATCAACGAAAAAGAATAGTTTGTTCTTACTGAATTAAAAATGAATCAGTAAGAACAAAGATTATTTTTCATTAAAAATGAGTCATCGCGTTTGTTCTATAAAGACTTGCTTTTGAAATGTCTTTGAGTATTAAAATTGTTATAAATATGAAGCACAAATAAAATAAATACTGAAACTATTATTATGAATATGTGATACCCAATAAACTAATAAGCTTTCCATCTGTTTCAGATTTAGTCAAAATATAAACAGAAATCCATATCGCAATAAATCACAAACCTTTAAATGCCTGATTTTCTTGAAAAATCTAAACATGTGTAGTTGCTTACATTCATAAATATCCACTATCCAATTTTAAAAACTCTGAGCCGAAAGCCCATATTGAAGTTCAGAGTTTCATGAAAAAATGGGGACGGACTTCGAGCACCATCTAGTGCAGCGATACTCAACCTGTGGGCTGCATGTGGCCCAGCGAGCCTTTTTGAGTGACCCGGTCAATGCTCATTGTTCTGAAAAATTTACTTATTTAAGAATAATATATTAAAAATTTGGTGTCAAGAAGTCCAATATATCAATTTTGCTTTTTGTTGTCGATGTCGTACGAGTGCGAATTGATATCCTTTTTCTATTTGTAATGGTTATGGTTAGTGATAACAGACAACAGTCGAGTAGTAATGGTTTTATGGGTGGAACTAATTTTTAACTATCTTTTATATCTTGTAAGCAAAAAATATCCGAAGAAAATATATCGTTTCAAGACGATTGGGAGGTTGACTATTTTGTAGTTAAAAATAAACATGGATCAGTAATTTTTTGATTTGTCATGAAAGTGCTGTATTTAAAAAATACCAATAAAAATAAATTATTCAATATGACACTTTTCCTCGAAGATCTCTTTCAAGAGGTAATAAATAGGCTTTCTTGTATAATCTTTGCAACAGCAGCAACGTGTTTTGTCAGTGGTAGCAAAGACATCTTATGAAGTTTGTTATATTATTGGTAATCATTTGAAACAGTATACTGATGCAGAAATTGTGAAGAAGTGTTTCTTAAAGGCTTCTAATTCAGTGTTAGAAACAAAAATAAAAAATAATTATTAAAAAGAGCAAAACAGGAGTTGATTATTTTGATTTATTTGAACTATTTTGATCAATTTTCCACATTTTAACCCCCCTCTATCCTCATGATGCAACCTGTGTGAAATTTCTAACATATATATGAGGCCCTCTTTGAAAAAGCTGACATATGTATGTGGCCCAGAAGAAAAAAAAGGTTGAGTACCCCTGATTTATTGCTTTGTAAAAATTAATATAAAAACGTTCCAAACTCGGACCAGTTGGATCCCACACCAGTGGGATCATGGGCCTCAGAGCAGGGAAAGCACAATCACTTATATAATACTGTAGGCCTTGGAGGGAGAAACGCAGAATCAGATATGTGTGATCTTGGTCCTGAATGGGTTAAGAATTTATAGAGTGGGTTGATGCTTGTTACATCTATCTGGATTAAACTCCTTATGTTAATTTAGTATGGAAGTTTGGAGAATGAATGCCAACTGAAGTATCATCCTTGTTGCTGAACTGTGACTCAAGTTAATAAGTTTTGTCATCAATAATCCCCTGTATGAACTCAACAGTCACCATATATTTTGAACACATATCACTGCCACTAATGATGACGTACATAAACTTATGCTTAAATAGGAGGGTGATTTTACAAAAATAGTTCTTCATTATAAGTTCAACCCATTAAATTTTATAATTCTATTCAGAGTCACAATATAAATTTAAATGATCTGATTATTGTAAATTTTCATAATCATATTTTAAGTTATGAATTTTTAAAATTTTTATTTATTGTAATTTGAATAAGTATGAATAATAAAATTTTCACTTTGATTAAAGTTTTATGTTTGTGATTTTATCTGTGTTCTGTTTTCAATTATGTATTGTATGATATATATATATAATACAATACATATATATATATATCATAAATATATGTATATAATTTATCTCTAATAATAAAGCATTTTTTTGCAGCTTTTCAATACTTTGGGGTCCATGTAATCATATCAAACACTTGTGTTCAGTTGAAAGATTACCATTCACTACAGTGTACTTTGGAACCATGTTTTTAACATTATACTCAGCTTTATGGGTACGATACATTTCCTACTGCATGGATTAATTATTAAAGTAACATATCTTATTAATAAAATTATTGAAATGTTTGAGAAAGTAAAAGTATGTGTCTTTATTTTTTAATGAGAAAATTTTAGTTGTTGAAAAAAAACATATGTATAACTTCTACTAGTAGAATAAGTTACTGAACTTTAAGAATTGTTGCATATCTTTTTTTTTTTTATGTACTTAAATTAAAAAGGGAATATTCTTTAAAAATTTTATTAAAGAAATACTGTGTTGAAAATAATGAAACATAATTATTGCCTATTTGGTGATTTTTAAAATAATATGCTTTTAATTTTTCAAAAAGATAAAAATTTATAATAAATAAAATTTTTGATTGTAATTTTTAGGAACTGCATAGTAAGATTATTTACTTTTAAGATATTCTACAAACTTAATGGTCTTTATAAAATTTATTTGCAAACAAATTATTTTTCATATGTGTAGTATTTTTATAATTCTTTTGAACTTTAAAGCTGTTTATTTTTTTTTTAAGCTATTGGTTATATCTCTCTATGTATATTATATCAGCCAACTTTTACGCATTCTCATAAAATTTACATTTTTCAGTCATTTATTACATTCTTACATCTTATTGTTCATTTCTGTGCATTTTTGTAAAACTTTCATTGTTTGCTGATTATTTTTTGCCCTATAACTTTTATTTATTTTATATTCGAATTCAACAAAAAATATATTGAAGAAAACTATAGAACTCATTGCTGTTAAGTTTTTCAAAAATATCTTGAACTTTGTCCTGCTCTCGATATATTGTAAATATTTGTAGGTAAATATTTGTACATTATATATTGTTTTATAAAATTTAAAATGTTTATACTACTTTAAAAATTTGCTTCAAATATCATTCTCGTGTTATTGTAAATCCTTCAGCCCTAATGTTCTAGCGTTAGAACACATCTTTGTATTATTCTACATTCCTCATTTTCAAGAATCTCAACCTCAAAATCTGGTGTCTTATAAAACACGTAAAATAAGCTGTATGTTATCAATTTCTCTCAGTACATGGCAGTACATCTTTAGCAGAGAAGATAATGAAGGCATCTAGTCATTTGTAGCCAAAAGCTAAATGCATCTTTAATTAGTTTGCGAAATATTTTTTATATAATTTCCTGCATCTTTAAAAAATATCAGTAAAAATTAGACTGTTTATGACTAATTCATTACTTTGCACTGAAAAAATTACTCAAAATTGCATTGCAAATGGAAATCTAATAATTATTCTACTAAAAAGACATCAGGTCTTGGAGCAAACTAGGTATAATTTTACACTTGTAATAGCACAAAATTCATGTTTTTTTAGAATAATATTTTCTCTAAAAATATTGTGTTGTTCATATAATTTAGGTATTTTAAGTTTCCTACTGACTGCATATTTTTGTCTGTTAACTCCAAATTTCCACTGAAAAATCAGATGGACCTACTGAATTTTATATTTGAAATTGTAGATACTATCATTTTCAAAGCAATCAGCTACCAAATATGTGAGTCTGTCATGTAATAGCCCTACTTTACCAAGCTTAAAAGAAAAATTAAATTCAAGCATTATTCCTTGCAAAGATATAAAATAGGATGGGGTAAATCATAGGATAAAAAGAAGCCCAAAGCAACAGAGGTGCAAATTGGAAAAGTTGAACCTACAAAATTATTCATTTTATGAGAAATATGAAGGGTTTTTTTTCTTTCGTTTTCTTGTTTATATTAAAATATTTTGTTCAAAATAATTGTAAACCTGTGTTTAAAATAAGTTTTCTCTTTTTGCTTATAGCTTGTGCTCTACTATTAAATCATTTTTTTTAGTTAGTTTGGCAATTCGCAGATTTTTATAATATTTCTTATTTAAGATACTTACATTAGAGAGGTATATCTAACAACTCATTGATTTTTTTTATCTGCCAAATTCATATAATTCAGAGCCAAATGAGTTAAAAGTTTCCTTGAAATGTCAATCATGTTTTATTTTATGCTTTGGCATTTTAAAAAGCTGGTAGGTATGATCAACTATTTTATGTAATAAATTCTTATCATTTCTTTGGCTTTAAATAAAAAATACTTATAAAAATGTACAACTTTTATATTGGAAAAATATTTTCTTATGTATATTATAATAAAAAAGTGTACCTGTTAAATGTGCATGCAGATTTTTTTATAGTGTATATTTATAGGTTCAATTAAAAGTTTTTTTCCCTTCTAAATACAGTATAGTAAATGATTAAAACTTCAATTTTATAATATGAGTTTTATACATAATTTAGTTGTGTGTTAATATTCATTTTTCTAAATTTATTAAAGCAAATATTTTTTTTAAAAAAATTTAGGGTATTATATATATTTTTTTATATCTTGTATTCTTATCTTATAAATCAGTTTCCCACTTTTTTGGTTTTAGAAATCATTGATAAAAATTATACTATACATAGATAATTTGATCTACTTCTTTGATAAGTTATTATACTAAGAAATATGTTTTGTTTTATTCTTTGTTTTAATTGATACTCATTAAGGATATTAGATTTGTCTATCCTATAAAATACATAATAAAGAGTAAATACTTATATTTATATTTTTTATTTGTTAAGATTTTTTTATGCATGATAAAGAATGACAGGATTTTAAAATTCAAGAAACATTTTATTTAAAAGCTGTAAAATAATTAATTAGTGATATTGTCTGATAAAGTATTCACATTTAAGAACCAAGATAAAATCAAGCATTACATTAAAAAAAATTATGAGAATTACTGAGAGATTATTTTTCTAAAGAAATACTTATTGCTCTCAATGCATGCAATTCAATAAAGATTAAAAAAAGAGTGCCTTGTAAAATGTAGTTATTTATTTTTTTTTAAGTATGTAGGATCTTGGGTTGTGTGTGTTTTATGTTAAATTTAACAAATCCATTTAAAAAGTCCACATTTTCATGTTAGAATTTGATTTTTTGAAAATAGATATAAATGCTTCATGAATCAACATTGTATGATATAATTTTAATTAAATGGATTTTAATAAGTTATTCTCTATAGTAAAGGTCATAAATAATTTTAAAAATGTCTCTACATTTTTGAAATATTGATATTAATTAGTCTTAATAATTTTGTAATGTATTTGGTAAAAAGTATGTTTAGGAACAAAATAATGATTTTCATTTTTTTCTCCTAATTTTTTTTATTACAGATGAAAAATACAATTCTCACTGCAATATGTGCCATAGCTCAAGTTATTGCATTAATTTGGTAAATAATTTTTTCATTTTTTTAAATTCCTATTTTAGAATACATTCAGCAGCACTAATTTCATATTAAAAGAAAAAAAAAGCCAGTTTATTTTTGTAAATAATATTATATATGTATTGCATATACTTATAAAAGTATTTTATACTGTGCATAATTTAACTGTTTCTAACATTTCTCCTAATCTTTATTATCTAAAAATAAATTATCAAAATGATTGATGTTATTTGTAGTCTAAGTGAAAGCTCATAAAATTTATGTAAAGATATGTATATTTTATGCTATGTATTACCAGGTGTATGCATATCAAATGAGACGATTGCTAACAGGTGTCACCACGCATATATGCAAACAATACGAAACTGTGACGTGTGATTTTTTTTATAGTTTGACCTTTGATACTCATGTTTAGTTTACATTTGGATGAGTTTCAGCGTGCATTGTATTTTTTTAACTGTGTTGAAAATGTCGAATTTTATGCCTTCCGACCACGATTTGCGTAAAGCATTAATTTTTTGTTACCATTTGAAGAAAAATGCTGCCGAATCGCATAAAATGCTTGAAGAAGCATACGGTGGTAATGCTCTGAGCCATGCGCAGTGCTACAGGTGGTTTGAAAAGTTTCAAAAAAGGTGATTTCGATGTGAGAAATGAGGAGCGTGGCAGACCAGCAAAAAAATTTGAAGATGCTGAATTGCAAGCATTACTCGATGAAGATGATGGCCAAACGCACAAGAACATCTTGCAGAACAATTGAATGTTGACCACAGCACTGTTTCCCGTCATCTCAAAGCAATGGGCAAGATAATAAAGGTCGGTAGATTGGCACCACACGAGCTAACGAACCGTCAACAGGAAAACCGAAAAATCGTGTGCTAAATGTTACTTGCCCGCTACAAATGCAAGTCATATCTCTATCATATTGTGACTGGTGATGAAAAATGGATTTATTTTGAGAATCCCAAGTGTAATCCATCATATGTTGACCCCGGACAGACAGCCATCCAAATCGACCGCAAGGCCGAATCGCTTCGGCCACAATAGACAATGCTGTGTATTTTCTGGGATGAGGAGGGACCAATCTATTATGAACTTCTCAAACCCGGCGAAACCATTAATACTGATTGCTACAAGCAACAATTACTTAATTTGAATGATGCTATACTCGAAAAACGCGAGCAATACAAGAAACTGCAGCACAAAGTGATTTTCCTTGATGGCAACGCACTTAGCCACCGTGCTAAACCGACCAAAGACTTCGTTAAGGCGCTCGGCTGGGAGCCCTTAGTGCATGCGGCTTATTCGCCAGACTTGGCTCCTTCCGATTACCACCTATTTGCATCATTGGGACACACATTGGCTGACCAGTGCTTCACTTCTTACGAAAACATCAAATCTTGGCTTGATGACTGGCTGACCTCAAAAGACCGATAATTTTTTTGGCGTGGTATTCACAAATTGCCCGAAAGAAGGGAAAAATGGGTAGTTAGCGATGGATATTATTTCGAATAAAGAAATATTAACAGTTTTCGCAAATTTATTGTGTGTTTTTTTAAAACAATCGTCTCATTTCATTTGCATACACCTGGTATTTAGTACTATTTGTAAATAAAATTTGGTACATTATTCTTATTTTGTAAAATTGTATTTAATTTTAACTTATTATTTTATGTTTATTTAATTTTAATAAATGTTCATAAATACTAGTTGCTCAAACTAGTACTTCAAAAAAATATGGTAAACTTTAAAATTGTTTTAACTGTTACACCCACACACAAAAATTAATGAGTGATTTTTTTTTTAAAAAAAGGAAGATGTCTTAAATTTTTATTTGTTTAAAGGTAGTTTCCACTTTTTTTAGATTAATTTTTTTTCTTATTTCACACAAGTATATTTGTAGTAGTTACATGTTTTATTATTGCCCTACTTTTGTTAGAACCAGGATTTATGTCACATATTTTGAGTAGTTTTATGCCACTGTTATTACAAATTCTGAATTAGATTTTGGCAGAAATACAAAATTGAATTATTACATGTGGATGTCAAAAACTTTATTTCAAGAATTTGTATAGCATTATTTAGGGAGGGAAACTATGGATTTTTAAATTATCATTTGTTATAAAGTTTGTTTAAAGTTTTTTTTCAAGGCATACTAATGTTTATAATATTATAAATAACTACTTGGTACATTTATTTTGTATTCCTTTTTTCTGCAGAACGGCAAAATAACACTATCAGTTTTTTAAAAAGTCTTAAATCATTTGCATGACCATGTTAAGGTTATACTTAAAAACTGAACTTATACCTTTACTTTCTTAATTATATTTGTACATACATACAAATACTTTGACCCTTACTGCCTTGTTATGCTTCTATTTATAATTAACTTTAAATAAGTTTCTTGTAGCAATCTATGTATAATTAATAATTATATATATGTATTTCAATTTTTTTTAAAACAAATTATTATTTGAATCATAATAATGCATGAATTGATACTGTATTTTGTAAATTTTTTGTTCATAAAAAGCCTCCCCTTCCCTAATTTTTTTTTTTTAAGTTTAAAGTTTATTGTAAAATTTTATAGATTTATTTTAGTTAAGTAGTTAAAAAACATGCTTTGTTAAAATTATAATGCTAAAGCTGATAAAAATGTTGACTTGTAAAATAGAGGGGGAATGCTACAGTAAAGTTGAACGCAACAGAAAAGAGAAGAATTAAAAGAAAAAAAAAGATTTTAATTGTAATAAGAATTTTTTTGTGTTACTTTTTTGTTGTAATGATTTTCTTTTTCTTTTGTATGCTTGTTGAAAGAAATTTGACAATAAGGAGGTTTTATTGATATTTTGTATTTAGGTGCTTGTTATTAGCATTTCCTTTTATTTTCCCTTGATTTAATAGTTTGATGTAACAAAATTTTATACAATTGATATTAGTTTTTTTAAGCTAAAAAATTTTAAAAAGTGTTGGCTAAACTAGAATTCCTAACTACATATTATGTATGTTTTCTCTTATATGAAATATGGAAATGTTTACACATGTATAAACTTATATTTCATGTACTACTTATTGTATTCTCAGATTTAGTGTAAAAATTATGAGATAGTAACTAAATTTTATTTTGCAAAAATTAAAATCTTAAATATTTTTTTCTAATTTTTAATTGGTTAAATATTGTTGTAAAAATCTTAGTCAGTTATATTATCTATATTACAATTGACTAAATCACAAAAGGTAATGTAACAAATTGTTTAATATGATAATATGATTAAATTAATTGTAAACTTACGTGAAGAAAATGTGTGCTTTGGTGATGATCATGGTAGATATAAATTACATTATATTCATATTAATTTCACATACAATTAATGTAATTTGAAAAAATTTGTTTTTGTATATCATAGTGGATGGTTCATAAGTCACTTTTTAAAGTTTGTATTGGCTGAAGAAAATTCTGAAGAAAAGTAATTTAGAGAATGGCTGATTTTGGATACATTTATTTTTTCAGTCATCTAATAATTTTTTTAAAAAAAAAATCTGCATCTTGTTGTTTATAGATCTATATATAATCATCTTTTTAATGATTACTTATACATTGAAATTATTCTGTCATCATTTAATAACAATTAGGCTATGACTATGGTCACGAACTTGTGGCCACATATCGCAGACTTGACCCTAGTGCCACTGAAGACTTCAGTGTAGAAGGGACTGATGCATCTTAAATCTGTCGAGCCCAAAGTCCTCCCTTTGGTGGGGTGGGTTAATTTGGAGAGGAGGTGCCAGCTCAGGTGTCATCCTCATCACTTGACCACTGCTGAATAGTATGAGGTGCTTTATTGTGGAATGTAAAAAAACTCTCACTTTCTTAATTTATAATTATAATAGGGTTTTTTTTCCAGATTTCATTGCATAATTATCTAGTGTAATATATCAAGATGTATTTATTTTGAAAAAGTATTTGCATTAAATTTATAAGAAAATAAGCTTATAGCATTTAATTTTTATTCCTTTTTTTTTGTTAGATTTCATTTTGCATGTAGTTTTTAAAAATGACATTAAAATATGAAAATGTAATTAAAAAAAATATTGTACATTAGGAATTTAATCATTTAGCGATTACTGTCAAAAGTACAATACACACACAACTTCTGAAAATTTGACTATATATTAGATAGGGCTCATATTCTGAGAATATACATGCCACATCAATATGTTATTATTAGTTTATTTTTATTTCAGGTATGTCAGTCAGCTATATTCCTGGAGGTCAAACGGGCTTGAAATTTTTCACTAAAATTTGTACATCCACAGTGACACGAGCATCAAGTAGAATGCTTCCTGTTTAGAAAACACTGCTTTTTATTGTGATTGCTATAGATATTCCAAAGATTGTTTTCTTGTTCCTAGTTAAAATGGTTTTGCAATATGAGGAAAATTTTATCTTTTCTTGCCACAAAATGCAGAGGTTTCTCAAATAGTATCATACACTTGCTTTTTGTATGCAAATATTGTGTAATTTATATAAAAATACTGAAGCTCATTTCTTTATTACTGCTTATAAAAAAATATTCAAATCTTTTATTCAAAATGACATTAGGTAACACATATTTTTCCATGTTTTTAAGCTTATGAAACTAATTATTTAAAGTTGCATTTTGTAAGACTATGGCATTCTGAATGTCTAATTTAAAAGTTTGCTGCAATAAGTGATAGTACCCATTAGGACATCATTTTTTAATGTTATCTCAGCAAATATTTATGCTTTTTGATAGTTAGAATGTTATTTCCAAAGATGCAGCTGAAATTTTTGAAGGATTTAATGTTATATAATCAAAATTTTTATGATTAGAGAAATTTTGAGGTTGTGATTATACTTAACTGCTTATGATTATACTTTGAAAAATGAACAAAATATTATATTATAGTTTTTGTAAATGTTAAAAGGGAAAAGTAAATTATGTGTTATTTTTTTTATAGTATGATATTTATAAAAAATGTTGATTGCTTGTATCAAATGAAAACTGACTAATTACTTCTGTAACATATTTCTAAAATTGTGTGCTCTTCTTTTACTTTGGTAGTGTATGTATTGACTTATTTATGTGTAATATAGTTTTTGTTCCCTTTATAGTTAATGTGGAACGTCAGAAAAACTTGTTTAATGTTGAGCATTGAACAAGTTTTTTTTAAATGTAAAAATTATGTATATTTTTATTTTTTAGAAATTTTTCCTGACGTTAAAATTTATTTATATTGCATTTATTATTTATTTTTCAATAAACAATATGTACACTGTACTTTTTTCTTCTTTTTTTTATAAAATTATCAATGTCTTGAGGGTTATTTGAATTTGTTTTTCCTTTGTGTAAAATCTTAACTTATACCAAATGAATTGTCATCTTTCACTTTCTTTAGTTTTAAAATGATGAAAAAGATTTAAACAATTTATTCAGAATTGCTTCTGCTTGAAAGAAGTTGGTAGAAAATTATCTTAATGGATGGAATCATATCTTAGAATTTTGAAAATTGTGATTGTGAGGTTTGGATTCCTTAAAAAATAATAATGGTTAACTGTGATTACTGCTTCATTTTATGTATCATGGGGCAGGGATTGGAAAATAGTGGCCCACTTTCTACAGGAAGCCCACAAAGAGGTGTTTTTTTTGCAGCCTGCTCAGTCAGAAAATCCACCTTGAAACACTGATATTAAAACAGCACCTGTGGAGCTGCAGCTTGAACTTATTGACTCATTCTCTCAGTAAGGAAATGTTTAATGTGCTATGATCTTAATTGTCTTTTAAAAATCCTTTCTTAAACATTTCTATGCATGAAGAAATTTTTTGGGAAAATGTTCTTTATATCTGGGTCAACAAATATTTATAAGCAAACTTTTCCTTGCATGAAGATCAACAAGAGTGAATATGGATGCTAATTAGCTGACATTAACTCCTAGGTTGTGATGAGAATTTTAACAAGCAGTTTCACTCTCGATTTCAAAAAAATTGTGGGAAAGGGTAATAGGGTACATTTGTTTCGTTAAATTGATTCTAAAACTAAATGTGATTGAAATTATAGATGATATAATGTTAACACAATAAATAAATTGAATAAAACTGACACTATTTTATTTAACTTATATTTATTGATTTTTATAGTACAATTTATACCTTTTCTGAGATGCAAAGTTTACTAATAAATGCAATCATTTTTAAAAGGTGTTGCCCTTCCGTATCCTCCACTTTCTCAATTTTGCCCTTGAGCCAAAACAATTCCCCATCCCTGCCAAGGGGTATCACAATTTTTGTGTAATATGTAAAAGTTATACTTTTTTTTTACATGTGCTAAATTTATAATAGCATGATTTCATAAAATCTTGATAATGATAATTAATAATTGATTTGATATTTAGATTCAAAGGACAACATTTCCTTAGAAATATTTTACAATACTTACTTTCTGTTTGATGTGGTGGGGTTTGAGAATTTGGAACCTGCATATATATATTGAATGTATTGAGCTTGCGATGCTTGTTAATATTGCATTATGCACTTCTTGTGCTTTGTAAATTAAGTACTTTGTAGAACAATATTGCATAAAAATGGTGTAATTAATTTAATTAATAACTTTTAAAAATTATATGTACTGCAAGCCAGAACTTATGAACTGGTAGTTTGGTGGACATAATATAATTCTCAAAATTCATATATATAATTGCAAAGGTATATACATGCACAAAAACCTGTCATTTACATCCTGCTCTCTTTGCACAGATCTAGTTTAGTAAGATGCAAAGAACAATGCATTGGAAGAGCGATTAGTTATAATCAATTCTATTCTTTAATAAGTCCAAAAGCCTAATCACTTATTTTTATTACATCATCATCTAGAGGGAAATAGGACCAAAACCATATATATTTCAACATCCAGGAAAGGGATCAGCATGGAGGCCGAGATTTGATGGGATGGGCTCACAAACATTCATGTTTTCACAGAGAATGACTGATCTGAGATATAGAGATGGAATTTTTGATGTTCAGGAGTACAATCTATTTTATTTCATTTGTATGGATTGTTCACATAAAGCTACTCTAGGTGTCAAATTTCTGGTATAGGGAAGTTATTCCCTGGATAGAATAGCTAATCACATCTCCTAACCTTAACTCTATGGAGTATAGAAGTTTTCAGGAGGAGAGTTGCTACTTGCCTTTTCCTTTCCAAGATTTGAAAACACCTTTTCCTAAAGAGTTCGACCGACTGTTACTGGAGCTCGTAAATATTCTTATTTCCTTCACAGATTTACATTGTTAAACCTGTGTAAAACTTAGAGGAATCATACTTCCTATTGCTATTTTTTTACTCCATCTAGTAACCTCTCTTTTAGTCTTTCCTGCATTGTTGAGCCATACACGCAATTGTTTATGTGTGTTTTCTTGTTCATATTCTACTAACATACCTGTCAATTTTTATGCATTGTATGTAAAATTTCCATCATTCACTGATGAAACTACCCAACAGCTCTTATTTATTGTTGTCTTCTCATGTCAGTATAAAATTATAAAATCCAGAAAAAGAAAATCCGATGATCATGGCATCAGATTATAGGAAAAAGAAAAAAATCATCTCAAGCAAAATATAATAAAAATTAAACAAGGGAAGAAGTATTTATGCTTCTTACCTCTGAAGAAAAAGCCTTGATATTTCTTTTAAATGTTTTGCAATCATTGCACAATATAAATAAAATACAACTGGCATGCATATATTGAGGCAAATATATCTTAATTTACTAAAAATCTGTTTTGTAGCTTTTTAAAGCTATCTACAGTAAAGAACAAAGAAGTAGTACAAATTACCATGATAAAGAAAATCAAGTGAATTGTCTTGTTGCTGACTACAAAGCTAATATTAACTTAGCACTTAAGTAAAATATTATTTATCGATAGTTTATCCCTAGTTTTTGAAACTATTTTATGTAATTGTATTATAATAAAATTCTCAATTAATGGAGAATTTTTTTAAAAAATCTGAGGTAGCTGAGTAAAAAAAAAGATTCTGCTAAATTTAGCAGCATCAAGCAATTCTCTGAATTATCACTTGCCGTATTTTAAAATAATAAATGTTAAGGGTCAGGAGTGAATGGATGGAACTTGAAAAGTTCTGTTCTTTGCAAATGGAACTATCTGCTGTTTTAAAAAATAATAAGTAGATGTATAGTATATTGATTTTGGAACAATGAACTTTTTAAATATAAAATATTGTGTCGAATAATATATAAATTTTGCTTATTCCTCACAGCAATTCAGAGTGTGAGAAAGAGAGTTAGTATCATTCAAGAGTACAAATGAGTCCAGGTGTGCAGTGTCTATTAACACTAGAAAATCTGTTGATTTTCGAGACAAATAACAGAAAACCATGTTATGAGTAATAATGTTTTTTTTTAAATATAAACTTTGTAGAAAACTAGTTACTTTATTGTATTAAATTTTTCTTATCCAAACGTTTTGATTATGAAATCATTAATTTGGGTTTATTTTCCTGACTCAACTTTTTTTCAATTTTTTTTTTTTTTTTAAGAATTTAACTTCTTTTATTGTAATGTTTTTATAAATATCTAAAAGTTGAGTAATTTCACTGTATTTTTTGTAAAAGCATTTTTAAGTGTTTATGCACTAATTTAAGAATTTACACACATGTAGTTTTTTTACACTCAGTTATTTTCAAAAGTTGTTAGGTGTGTTGTAATCTGTATTCATCTGCAATATCATTAAAAATGTATTCAGTACTTCTGGGAATAATTAACCAAAAGTAAAATTCTCTTAATTTTGAGCACCACTTTAAATATGGTTTTTTATCATTCCCAGAACTTCAGAAGGGTTTCTAGCACACAAGTTCTTTATTTATTTTTATCATTTATTAGTACTAAAGTGTGCGTAAAGGTTTATTTTTCATTCAGTTTTACTACATTTGTCTAGATACTTTTAAACGTCACAAAAAAGTTCTTTTATTTTATAAGTTTTTAATATCTAATATAAAGCCTGACATCTCGTAGTCAAGGTGCTAAATGATCTTTCGGACCCATTGGAAATAAAAAAAATGGCATTCGACAGGGAGATGCACTGGAGTGTCTTCTCTTTAATCTAGCATTAGAAAAAGTGGCCTGAGATTCAAATATCAATACCAGAGGAAATATCTAATAAATCGATACAGTTGTTGGCTTTTGCCGATGACATTAATATCGCTCGAACACCGACCATACTAAGACAGGCCTTATCTTTAGAGAAAGAGGCCTTCAGGATGGGACTGAAAATCAATGAGAATAAGACCAAGTACATGCCTTGCACTAAATCATGTTTTAAAGATTCCCGTTTTAAAATTGAAGAGTTTGAAGTTGTTGTCAGCTTCACTTATTTAGGTTCGAAAATTAACAATAGAAACGATTGTACTACTGAAATCCAAAAGAAAATGACTATGGCTAATAGATGTCTTAATGGAATACGAAAATATATGAAATCGAATTTAATCAAAAGAAAGAAAGAAAGAAAAAAGGTTCTATTGTATAAAAGTCTTTCAAGATCAATATTAACTTATACATGTGAAACTTGGTCCATGTCTCGAACAGATGACAACATGATAAGTATCTACGAAAGGAAGATTTTAAGATTCGTTTTTGGAGAAATTCAGGAAAATGGAACATGGCGAAGAAGATCAAATTTGGAGCTCTATCCATCATATAAAGAATCTGACATCGTGAACTTCATCAAAATACAACGGATTAAATGGGTATTTAACATTATCAGGATGAATGAAGACCGCACCACTAAAAAAGTCTTCAATGCTCAACCAATTGGCACACGAAGAAGGGGCAGGCCAAATTTTAGATGGATTGATGGCCTAGAAAAAGATCTCCTAGTTTTGAGAACTAGGAGTTGGAAAAAGCTTCTTGAGAAAGCCAAGGCCCACCCTGGGCTGTCGTGCCATTGAGGAAGGAAGGAATATCTAATATAAATATCAAAGGAAATAATTTTTTTCCAATGAATGCTGAGTTTTGTTTTAATTTTAAGAGTGCCTCCAGTTATTAAGGTTTTAAAGTTATGAAATGAAGAGTCATGATAGTTTAGCAGTCATGATTATGAGTTTCATTGCTCTCTCATTTAATGTAATGTAGAAGTTTGAAGATTGGGCCATTAGTTCAAGTGTCATTCTTTTCCATTTAATTAGTATCCTCCATAAGACTTAGAACAACATTCATTTAAGCTAAATTAGTCATAAAATATTGCAATGCATGCAAGAAATTCGCTATGACATCTAGAGAGAAAAATACGTATTAAAACCAAATTATCAGTTTTACATTTATAAGGAAAATAATCACTTTAAAACATGGAGATCTTGTGATGTCTTTTAAAGTTACTTTTACTAGTTCAGTTGTTTTAAAACTTTTTATTTTTCCTTAGTTTTTCTCTTATTTGGCGAATAATTAAAATTAATACGCCTCATCAATAAAAAATTTCAAACAGTGAATTTCGCAAATTAAATCTTTAATATGCTGTAGAACCACTAAAGCTGTTCACCTTGGTGTAATCCATTTTCCATGTACTTTATGAAATCGAATCCCTCTTTACCACTATTAGCATAGAATTTATTTAATTCCCTACCAATTTCTAATATGGTAGATCGGGGGTCTTCAAACTGTGTGTTTTATGTAATCCTGGGGTTCTGTGAGCCATATCAAGGGAATCCATGAAACAAAAAAAAGGTGTGCGTGCTGATGATAACACGATAGAAGTGATAACTTCTACTTTTGTAATGTTATTTCAGGGATTAGTTAGGTGAATAAAAAACAAGGGGATATTAGTATTGTCATATAAAATTATTTATTCATATGTGTGTACTCATAAAGTAATATATTTGTGAAATATACAATCATATTTGTGAATTAATTGTATTCTAAGAAGGAAACAATAGGTTTATGGTAGATGAAATAGGTTATAAATGCTTTAGATTCAAAATTATGTTTAAATATCTAAAAAAAAAAACTCCGTCAAGCAGTGTTCCGTACTTTGTCGTGCTTTCATTTGGATCCTTCGACATAATTAAATTGAATTTTGATTTTAAAAAAATCTACTAAAGGCTTTGATTTGTCTTTTGAAAAATCTACATTAAAATACCCAACAGGCAATTTGTTCAGAAGATTGATCCGGCTTCACACACACAGTGTAGGCAAATAAATTTTTGTGAATGAATTCGATAATTTTCTCTACACTTTAATTTGATGAAATATAAATAGTAACCATTCGAATTATTTATCCATTTTTTGCTCTACATTTCGCTGCACAAATTTCTTCGATTCATGACTCATTAAACTCAAATGATTCAGTAGTATCGTTGCCATTCAGTAGTATTGTTGCCATTCAGTAGTATTGTTACCATTCAGTAGTATTGTTACCATTCAGTAGTATTGTTAAAAGCGTAACAATGCTTAGCTTTTTAAAAAACGCATTCAAGTTCACTCTCCAGCAAAACGCGCCTAAGGCTGTTTTCGCCGTATGTACGAGAGCGTGAACTTAACGCGGAACACGTTTTCGGACAGAAAAAATGTCTCAATTTTTATAAAAATTTGCAACATTATAACTCATACCACTGTTAACAATAAAGTGTTTTTAAAATTTCAAAATATTTCATAAATAATTAGTGTGTTTCTTCTTTTAACATGTAAAGGTATATCTCAATTAGCATTACGATATAAGGAAAATAAAAAGGCGATACATTTTATAAAAGAAAAAATGTGTCAACTCGGATAATAATGAGTGATAAAGTAAGTGATTCACTTCACGATAGTGAAGCCAGAATATAATATTAACGTTTGAGTACATTTATATCTGAAAAAATATTCCGAATTTGGTCCCTATTCTTTAACATTAGCCAAAGACACACAGCTCGTCTAATTCTAAGAAACTGATGACAGTTCTTTATATTTATATATGTAAAACGAAAAATAAATAAAATAGTAATTGCACAAATTCAACAAAATATTTTTTTTCACTTTATCTTACTCAATAATTAAAATACCTGGGCATTAAATCTAAAAAATCGAAAAGAGAATTTGAAAGTGAAAATATAGTTACCTTTTTTGTTGTTTAACCGTTTTTGATGTTTCGCGATTTTGGTCTTGTCTAAAAGAAATTAGTTTGATAGTCAAATTGAATTAAAATTAACTCAGTTTTCTACGAAAAGGGATCTTTTGTTTCTGAGGGTCATTCTGCCCCATTCTTTTCATTCGTCCTTAAGCATGTCATAAATCTTAATCGTGCTTTTCATCACTTTTGTCCGATGTGTCGAAATTCTTCCAAGCCCCCCTTTTCCCCTTCCCCATGGAACCAGCAAAACCCCGATACTGTTAAAAAAAAAATTAACATAGACTTGGGGATGAGAAAATCAC